>OX375869.1:34201706-34704313 GCA_947359475.1 Heligmosomoides polygyrus bakeri
CATATATTTGACGTTCTCATTGATGCTTCGGCATGTTACCCTACTTTCCGACCTTGCCAATTCTTCAAAACGAAAACTTTCCATGCAAGAGAAGGTATCGTCGAGCTTGAGTTCTTCTCATGCTCTTTCTTTCCATCCCGCACAGCTTGGTCTGTTGATCTCTCGTTGAATTTTTCACTGGACTTTTCTCCCCCATTCGCGGCTCCTGCTTCGGATCCTAATTGATGCCGTACTAGTTTGGGAATGAAACACTGAGTTGTGCAGCGGCTGGCTACTGCGAGTCATTGCATGGGTTAAACGCGCTAAATTGCCTCCATGATGTTCGTTGTAAATGTAGTGCATGGCGCGTTCAGCTAAGGACTCGTCTAGCGGCGAGTTTTGTCATTTATCCTTATCCAATTTCAGTAAAAGTGATGCGCTTCAACTTTATTAAACAGTTCCCTTGTACAAAGGTATTAAGCATAAACTGTCATATATATATATATATATATATATATCGGATACGTTAGTAGCGACATTACTTGATCCCTTTTTGGGATGCGCCACGCATACTACTTATACAGGAACTCGTCGAGGAAATTTCAATGTGTGCTTGGCCTTTAGAGTGACTTGCGTTGGTCGACATGTCGGTGCTTTATACCGCTTTCACGTCGAATTGGACACTTTTCGAATCACACTGGACACTTCTCAAATCAAATTGGACACTCTTTCCACTCTCCCACAGGATTCTAATGTTTCATCACCCTCTCAATTTGTTTTTCTCTGCTATCCTTTTTCCTTTTTTCCTGTATAGCTGTATTTAGGAACAGGCATAATGGGAAAATATATTGGACCAGGTAAATACCGCAACTCGCCTCATGAAGCCGTTACACGTCAGTCCAACGGCATTCCGATAAAGTGAGAAAGCAGTCTATTTTCCATCGATTTCCATAGGACCTGGGCATTTTGATAGAACAGTTTCAATTCTTCTGCGCCACGCAGGTTTGTTAAAATGTATAGTTACTGTGTCGGACGTTTCGACAATTTCGTCGTTATCAAAGGCCCGAGAGAAGCTCGAATTCCTGCTCATTGTGCAGTCATCGCCAGGTCCCCAGTGCAGTCTCCATTTCCTCCACAAGGGCAGATCCCGCTGCTCTCCCTTACGCAGGCGCGATCATAAAGACTATTAGGTTCTAGCAGTTGCTTGATGCTCCAGAGACATCCGAACGAGCCTCGACTTTCGAACACGTTCAAGTGGTTTTTCATTCCGAGAACTGCGTTTCATAGAGCAAAGATTGGCTCTATTAGCCACCCAGGGTATTGCCCATCATGCGAGCCGTTTTTCGCCTCCTTGCCGCTCATGCTGCCAGGATTGCGTGCCAAGCTGTCAGGCTCGGGTTTCATCAGCGAAGCATTGCGTTTCGCCGGAAAATGTGGAAACAAGCTGCACTCCTCGTGGACGAGGAAGGAATGGAGGACGAAGTCCTGAAAAGGAGGGTGCCAAAAGAAGTAAAGAAAAAGAGAAAGAGAGAAGAGAAGAGAGAAGAGGAGAAGTAGAGATGTATGGCGGGATTATCGAAAGTTTGCATTGAAGGAACTGCTTGTTTATTCCCACCATTACATTACGACTAATTCAGCAAATGCTGTAAGATTTCAATTGAACGTCCCCGAACACTGTCCAGAAGTGGAAGCGCTTCACTCTTCTTTCTAAAACGCTACGGTTTTCACAGACGTCATCGACTTACTTACTTGCTTATTCTCAAACACCGTTTAGGATAGTGCAGCCATGAGGATAATGAGAAGAGTAAAGGTCGGCATTGGTCCATCCTTCTTTGGGACGCGCCACGCATTTCATATCTATCAATCTATCGTGGAGGCAATTTGAGTTCAAATTTGACCCGTACAGAAAGATTTGCGGTGGCTATCCGATGAGCATGTCAGCGCTTTGTCCGTCGTCCTCAAGTTCGATATCAAGAACTGAGCCGGAAGGAATGAAATACTTGGTTGGCCTATGCGGGAGTCAAACGAGGGACCATCGATCGTTGCTCATGCAACAACCGACGCCTCCTCCGACTGCGCTGCGATGCTTCCATGGTGCGGTTTACTCTCGCTTGTACTCCTGCCTGAATCACTCGTTTTGTACTCAACCAGTTCTTCACTCTTACTCATAGCTTTCCCTCACCTCGTATTTTTCTTCTGGTATAATCGACATTTCCGCTGCTGATGATCGGCAAGGGTTGTACTAATTTTTTCTATAATTTTCCAGATCTCTACGACAGAGCGCACCATAAGCCTCATAAGCCTGTGGCGGGTTTCTCCACTTTCGAGCAATCTTATTATTCTCTTTCAAAAAAAAAAATAGGACTGCGCATAATATGTCAACACCGCCGATTTATTGTGGAAAAAATCTGAGCATGGAACACGGTCTGTTTGGAGAAGTGATCCGATTTTACGAGTTCAGGTTGGATTTCCATAGGAGGTAAGCAGACAATTAAAGACCAGGATGAGCTGGTGACAAAGCACTCCGAAAATTTAAATTCCTGATCTCTCCAGGTTTTCCATTGCCTGGGAAGCCTAACAGTAGCAATGGTAATGTGGCCAGTATGTTCTCAACCTCCTCCATGAAATCACTTGGAAGTTCAGTACATACGTGACGTGACCATTGGTAGTTAATGCAGCTCTTTCTTCTCCACCCCCCCCCCCTTGGTCAATAAACCAATTGTTTGTTTGGGTCTGATATTTAAGCAGTGAAAGAACGAAGGATAAAGAACCGCGTTAATCAGCCCCTTTAGGAATGCGCCGCGCATTCTGCTTTTACGCGACTCGTGGAAACAATTTGAACGTGCCCATGAACGTACAATGAATTACGGTGGCCAGCCGATAAACAAGTTAGCGTTTTCTCCTTCCAGATATGTGCGGTACCAATATGTCGTTCCCGGAGCGATGCAAAGCTTGGTTGGCCTTGACGGGAACCAGGAACCAGATATCGGCAACACGTAACAGGCGGCGTCTCCTCCGACTGCGCTACCACGCGCCTATTTAAAGAGTAGGGCGTAATTATACTTAATATGAATATCGTCCAAGGAACTATAACTACTGGTATTCTCTTTTACCGCGTCTGAAGGTGATCTCGGTACTGTTGCTAGAGTTTCCCTTGTTAAATCTATGAAGCGCGGTATGCATATCACCTAGCATCTTCATTACACCTTCCCAATGCACATTTTATAAATAAATAAATAAATAAATATTCCGAGTCGTACTTCGCTCTAGAAGGCAGAAGGCGATGCACTTTCCGCGAAACGACGCCAGCTATTAGGATGTTTACAGTTTACACGCAGTCTTCCCCTTTCGGCGACAGTTTACAAACATTTCCAAAGTGTTCGCTCCTGTGGACTTCGGCTGCATTCAGTTTACTAGCCCATTCTACTGGCTGAGTTGCCACTCTGCTTGAAGCGTGGTGGCTATACGTGCCAAACCGCGCAGGAGTAAACTGTGACGTGACTTTTTAATCTTCGCTAGCAGTGCTTCAGGTTACGGCGAAGACCTCGCTTTGCATCAAATGTACCTCTACTACCATCCCATTCCGAACCAGTAACGTTGACAGCTCGTGAGGTTTCTTCTGAATGATTAGGGGCGAGCGTTCAGTGGTTCCATTTCCATCAAGCGCCCCTTTATTTGATCGCCAAGATGTGCAGAATTTGGTACAACTGGTGAGATTTTTTACCACATTTTTGGAAAGTTCCTCTCACTCATGTGTATCTTTGCACCTAGTCTCTGGATTAGGAAGAGCCTTCGATTCCGCACGTACTGCGTATTGGTGTTTACATACTTTCGAGACCAGTACCTTCACAGTGTGCCGATGTTAGCTAATTTGTGTTCTAAGCATAAAACACTAATTCCTTATACCCCTTCTTTCGTCTCCAAATCATCAATCGATCAAAATATGTCATCCATGTATCACATGTCTTCTAGTTGCCTGCAGATTTGTTCCGGGCCCGGGTGCCACTTTGGACGTTTCGCGAGCCAGAGCGGTATTTCTGGGCCGAGAGAATGAAATGGGTTCCTTTAGAGAAGAAGTTCTACCAAGTGATGTTGTTCGTCGTGATGTTCGGTTGACGTACAGCAGAGTCTTATCGTTGACCACTTTCGACCAGTGGAGGTCAGATGTGAACGCAAATAACGTGACACTGATCCCCCTCCATTTCTCCAAAGAAATTTCCAATCTATGAAGTCTCTAAAATTTTCTCCTAACGTCAATTAAGCTCCCAACGTTTCCTCGTCTTTTTCAGCCGTAGGATTTGCTGTATTTCGAATATGATGCACTTAACCCGCTACGATCGTATGCTCAATCTACATACTCAATTCACAGGCTCTTTGGTAGTCCAAAGCCAATGATGGGTAAAGAACTACCTTAGATTTGGAAGTTTTGGCTTCGGCGCGGAAAACGCGTGTCTTGATTATTGTAGAAGCGAGGCCATCAATAACGCTCAGTCGAGTTGAAATTTTTCAAAGACTTTGACTGTAAACGGTGTTTCATTTATCGTATTGAAGCAAACCCAACTAATGCTGGGCAGATGTCCAGCTTCTGTCTTCTTGCAACTTCGACACTAGGTTTCTACTCTGTATATCAGTATCACGAGGTTGTAGGTGGATGTTTATTTCGGCCTTATTCAGGTATCTACCCTATAAGCACCTCTCAAGCGGCTTTCACACTGCCGTTGCTGCTGTTCCAGCAACGAGCAATGAGAAAGGGGTGGAGTTTGATGCATGCTGCAGCCGCAACGCGCGAGATAAGATAATGAGAAAAGACCTGTGATATGCCTCCGTGGCGAGCATCAGCCACAAGAAATGATGGCGATCATTCCTTGTTGCTGAGCCCGCGCAACCGTTGCGCAACCGATGCCGGTGTTGCTAATGCGGAGTTGCGGCAACAGCAGTGTGAAAGCCCCCCTCGTTGCTGTTGTTGCTCCTCTGCGTCTCTGCGGTATGCTTCATCATTACGGCACCAGTTGCGCAACAGCAGCAGCGGCGGTGTGAAAGCCGCTTCAGCGAACATCTGAGGCCGAATTCATCAACAATTAACCCGTTGGTATGCGGGTGATAAGGGGTAGAGATAAGATAAGAGTCAGGCAGAGATAACGCAAGACTCAGAGACGCAGGCTTCATTGTGGGTATCTCTACCCCTTATACCCGCGGGTTAGTCGTTGATGAATCCGGCCCTGGACATCCAACTTTCATTGCCAGATAGTCGCTCTCGCTTATTTCGTGACGTTTGGTCACAAGGTTGCTGGCCGTTCATTTCATTTTTACGAAACCCCGGTCTAACTTCTGTGGGAGAGTAATTTCTAAGACTAAAACACTCTTAGTCAACTGGAATTTGGACTCCGAAAGAGGTTCATGTGCAACAATTTATTTACCTATTTGTTTCACTGCAATACACAATGTCTACGTGATATTTTTTTAATGTAGGTGGATATCCACGCAGTCAGAACTGTTTACAATCAGCTATCCAAAAGGCGATACCACAACGAGAAGACCAAAACACATATTTGCGGGGCAGAAGAATGCAAACAATACCACCCTAGTCTGAGATGCTTATCAATGAGCTTTTTCTTTCGTGAAATGAATTTATAGAGCATATTTTTAAAAAATTAAACGTTTCTCTTAGCTCTTTGGGTAAAAATGGAGGCTCGTAGTTGAAACCTTGCCTTGGGGAAGTATACAAATATAAGATATAAAGATGTCGGTACAAGTAGAATCTATTACCGGCACAATAAAACGGAAGTATGTATAGACAAGTGAGATCGAAAAATGCAAAAACTCATTCCCAGCCACATGCCTGAACAGCCGGTAATGCGCCGACGACTAGAGAGTACGTGCATTTAGCTAGACGAAGCTCGAACTAACCCTACATGTAAAACTACATGATCTTATATTTGTTTTGGGTATGTATGCCATGCGGTATTGTATCTGAGCTAACCGTAGTTCTGAGCAACACTAAACGATAGAATCTTGATATATCTACCGGACCAAATTTTAAAGCAAAAGAAACACAGACAACAGCAAATTTACGACGAGAAACTAAGGAATGTAGCCTATATTCCTATTTCTAACAATTGTTCGAGGCACACATAAAATTCCCGTACGAGATATGCAAAAACTAATTTGAGAGTGCAACGTGCTCGCACCTTCTCAAGAAGAGTAATATCTACTGGTTTACAAAGAGAAACAACAGAAAAGTAGATTCAACCACTATGATTTGTTTCAACACGAAATCAGTGTGTTCGCCGATTTCGCTTTCTAAAACAAGGGCCGCATAAATAAGGTGAAGGTTCTCTGAGTAGCGGCAACCTCGTTTCTGTCCGCCATGTAGTCTGCACATATTGGGCTTGTTCTGCGTTGTGGTGTCCTAGAATTTCTAAAATAGGGCCGCATTAAAAGTGCGGATAACGATAGCGCCCTGAAAATTTCGCTGATCGATAACTGACGAACTGGTTGCGGGCGATGGCGACACCCGGCTCGCAGCTATTCGTCATGTTTCTTGTGATTAGAGGTGACTTAGCCGAGAACCTGCTCCGCGGCGGTGGCCGCTGTGGTGGCGGCGGCTGATAAGGACTCGTTCGGCGGTCGCCATCTCCGGCCGCCTGCTATCACCAGCTGTTACGTGTGTTGTTGTTTTTCGGAGACGGCCCCTCTCACCAGAAACTCTCAACTGGGCACGGATTCATCAAGCAATGGGTATAGGTAGAGATACCGTATGGGAGTCGTACCCACTACCAGCAGCGGTTAGTGGGTACGATTCGTACTCCTGAAAGCAATCAAGGGTAAGGTACAACTAGGCCTTTCGCGAGAGCAGCTGATCTCACTGGAGCACCATTTTGTCAATGGTGCTCGAACAAGTCGCGAGTATACGGATGTACCCACGACGATCTGAGGGTTTTCTCTACCCACTGATATACCCACGATTTTGCGGGCAGGTTTATCATGAATCGTGCGTATGTTCACATCGTGGGTATGTCCACCCCTATACCCAGCATACCCGTGGGTATGCGCGTTGATGAATCCGGGCCCTGGTCGTCGACAAGCTCCGCAGTTTTGCTTTCGGCCAGCACGGCGAGCTGCTGGATGGAGAGTCCGTTTCCCCGCTTACGAACCCCTTATCGGCAGTGGACCTTTATTTCCCTCCAATTACTTACCCACTATGCAGTGCAGTTATGGTTATCAGCGCTTACGTCGCGGCTGTTGTTTTCCTTTGGCTGCTCTGCCCGTCTTGACATTAATATGAAGAGGCTCAATGCGTGGCTAATTGACTCATGTGATTTGGGGACAATAGGGACTTTGGATTATGTGGCAGCAAAGTTTATTATTTGTTCTGTGGAATGCATTCGCACTGCACGTCTTAAGAGACACGGATGAGAACAACCTTTATCCCTGGAATTGTGAATGCTGGGCCTATAAATATTGCAACCAAAAATGTCCCAAAGTCATGCATTACCAGGAGGTCACATGCGTTCAGTGGTTATCTACCTTCGTAAAAATGCACATACATGCTTGGCCACATCAGCAGTGGCTTGCTCAGTTCACCGCAGAGGCAGAGCGCGCCATTGCTGTGTTAATCAATTCTTTTGGGATGCGCCACGCATTCTACTTCTACGTGACGTCAATTAGGTGACCTGAATGTGTATTTGGCCATACATTGACTTGCAGTGGCCATGGACAAGTCAACGCTCTATCCTTCCCAGACAAGTCTGGTAACAATTCACCGATCACGAAAGGACAGAAGGCTTGAAAGGCTTGGTTGGTCTGCGCGGAAAACCAGCACCGAGAACCTGGAGTCGAGTGATGGACTGCGTTAACACGCACCTCTGGGGAGCTTCGTCCTGAAGAATAAGGTACTTTCTTTGAGCAGCGGGAATTGGGGGACAACTTAAAACTAAAATGTGAGATTTAAGCGTTGCGGCAACCTGATTCTCCGTCGCCGCTCCTCTACGAGCTACTTAGTGGAGACAATTTTTGCCGCGAGCATCAAAGCTGTCCTTACCGCATTCCTTGGCAAATTTTCAAGGAGATGATATTCTCTGTTCCCTTCACATTTTCACGGCGACGACGGCGTGCGGATTTTTGGTTCCTCGTCGCTGATTATGTTTTGTCGTTCGCTGGGTAGAGCAGATGAGCTGCTGCAGCTGCTTCTGCACCTTCGTGAAATCCATCCGATCTTGGTGTCTTGGCTAACCAGCGGAATGGGATAATAGCGGATTCTAGCTTGAACCAAAAAGCAGACGGAGACCGCTCACGCCTCCTGTTCGCCCTAAAAGAGATGGTCACTTACTCTCCGATTGCCTACTGAAAGAATTGCGCAGACGTCATCGTGGTAGCCAGCCAAGTCTTTTCGTAGTTCATAAGGACCACTCCATCTCTACGCTTTCCATAAATTTCTCATAAAAAAGTGTGCATGGTGAGCCCAGGTAGGTAATAACATCACGAACGAGCACTGATATGTTATGCGGATGTATTCCATTATCCTCGTTAACGGAACGCTGTCCTCCAGCACAGAAATTCCATCAAAGCTGACGAAAGCTCCCTGCATGTGCTCTAAGTCGTTGCATGCACTGTTTTCTTCCATATGCTTACCCTCACACCTTTCTTCGAACGAGAAAAGTGCATTTTCGACTCAAAGTACCGGAGAAGGGTGCTGCTGTCAACTTTTACAATGAACACATTTAAGACAATTCCGATCTTCCTCCACTGTGGATTTCCTCCTTCATTTCGCATGGAGTTTTTCGAATTTGTACCCATCCTGAATAATGGACGAAAGACCATGCCGCGTTTTCCTACCCAGACATTCCAATCCATGTCGACAGCCGTTTTTTTTTTAGAAAACTGGCTGTCGGAAGTGATAGTGCATCTCCTTCCTCTGTACACGGAAAACAATTAACTGATCTTGACGGAACCGTTGTGAAAGCCCTAGCGGCCATTATGAATTGCGTCTCTACCTGAACAAAAACGAGTGCTCGAGCATGTTCCTCCTGAAACTACTAAGGATAACGTCAGTTGTTTCCCACTTTTCAAACGTTTTTTTTTTCTCGCATGAACGGCTGTAGCGAACGCCCATACTCTGCTTTGCTAAATCAGTCCCTACTTCAGATCTTAATCAAAAGGTAGACATCTTATAAAACATGCCCATAAAATATACATTGTATTTGTTCTACTACATAGATATGAAAAAGAGAAAAATAGACCTAATGTCTACGCTTCGAATTGCAGATTTCTAAGAGTATTGCCAGCAAAGTCGCCTGTGTGAAGTATTTAACTTTCTGGAGTTCGCTGACCAACACATCCGCATGCCGCCGCTCACTGTGTTGATCCCGGATCGTCGATACCAGTTGCATACTTAGAGTGATACCAATGTTAAGGGACTACGTGTTGATACACAGTAGTGTGTGCTGCGTTTGTCACACTTATTGAATCAATATGCCTGCTTCGATTCATGACTGAAGTTAGAGGCTATTCAGTGCTTAAATGCGAATGAACCAGCATGGATTTTTTCTCATGGTTATGTTTTCTTGATATAATATATTCACATATATAGTGCGCAGAGTCATGCTTTACTTGAAACAATTTACGTCTGCAAGTTCGGTTTGACCACCTCAGTTCCTATGGAAGCAGTATAGAATGGAAGCGTAATGAAGGCCTAGGTATGACCGGAATAAGACCGGACTCCTAGGTGCTTCCGTTTGACCAAGCTGCTCGAAAGTGATTCTCTATCCATCGGAATCACACCATAGCTATACTGAGCGCCAAGCAGACGTTTACAAAAATTTAGTGTAGTAAATTATCGGCGTTCTAATTATTATTCATTCAAATGGACATTTTATTTTTAGTCCCTTTAGATGTTTTGGTTCCTTACTGCAGTCTTCTTGTATTTAAGCTTCTGAATCGACGCGAAACACTAAACTTTATCAATTGCAGCGCATATTGATCTATTGTCTTTATTTGTCTCGTCAGTGTTCAGTGTTAAGTTTATTGCATTGTGTTTGTCTGAGTTCATACGGAATTTGCGTGTTCATGTTCCTGTTGTAGCGCACTTATGGTGCATCTATAAATAAATAAATAAATATGCAAGGTCTGGCGATTTCGACTTGAACTGAATCAAGTCTAGGCAATGGATCAGTGAAGCATGGGAAATTTCATACTTTCACGGTCTTTACAATGACTTCCCAGCACAAAGACTCAGTCTGCTTCGTTTAGGAGAGGAGCCGCAAAAAGGAAACGCTGCTGCAGAAGCCTGCCGCTCAAGCCTAATTATCATGCGCTTGGCGTTTGACACACGATGACATCGAGAAAAGTTGTCAGCGAGTGTTAATGGCGAAGCTCCGTTTGAAATAGAAATGAAATGGTTTGACGAACCATAATTCGACGATGAGGCAGCAGTTATCAGAGTGTTACCAAAGATCAGATTTGGGCTACTCCTATACTAGGAGATGCGTAGGATACCGCAGTCCTTGGGACGGCTAGAAACCACGCCATTGCTCTTCGTGCTCCTCTCCGAGATGTTCTCTCGGGAATTACAGCAGCTCAGGCTCGTTCGCAACAGAGAATGCTGCTGCATTTATTCATCGAGTGGGAAGCTAGAAGCCGACAGCGGTATTCCAGGCTGCATTCAACTCTTCCGTCCCTTCTTCGTCACTCACCTTCCGTATGAATTATGTGAGCTACAGGCGCGTCGAGCGCAGTCGGAGGATGTTCCAGCGGTTGCGTGACCCAATGCCAGATTCTTGGTTCGGATTTCCCGTCCAGGTAAACCAAGCCTTCATCTCTAGGGATCGATAAATTGGTACCAAACCTGTCTAAGAG
The DNA here is from genome assembly GCA_947359475.1 of Heligmosomoides polygyrus bakeri. Lineage (NCBI taxonomy): Eukaryota > Metazoa > Nematoda > Chromadorea > Rhabditida > Heligmosomidae > Heligmosomoides > Heligmosomoides polygyrus. The sequence continues at coordinate 34,212,540 of OX375869.1, forward strand.
TGATAAAGCACTGTTCATCGGCACCGGTAGTCATTGCTGAGGCCAAACACGTATTTAACTTGCGTCCACGACACCCCGTAGGGTAGAATGCGTGGCGCACCCCATAAAGGAATAAGTAACGCTATCCTTTTTTCTTCATGTTAGCTATTACAGTGGCTAAGATCGTGGCTAAGATCAATGTGTTGTTGCACAAATCGAAGCCTATTTTTACACCGATTTTCTACGATACTGACAAAGTGAGAGATAATTTTTCAGTTTTTGAAGCCCTTGGCGGCCTTATTACCGATCGTACTCGCTCCACTCTCTCTACTCATTCATCGACTTCACCGCGAAGTGCTCCGGAGCATGGGTCACCCGCAGCCCTCCCAGTTATGGTGAGGGCTGTCGCGGTCACACTATTAGAAATGTTGTGCTTAGCACGTGTACCGCCTTCTTGTGCTGGACCGACCACAGCGAGCCATTTCTAGAGTGAGGTCGTCCTCCTTCTGAAGTGATTTGACTTTTTCGGATTACAAGGTCATCCCCACCCCTCTCCGGTACCTCGACTTCTAACACAGGAAATTATGGGCGAATTATCTGGCTCACCGAACTTCATTGTTCTACATCGCTCAGGGCCGCATTTATCATGCGTTCCCGCCGGCTTTCAGAAGTTGATGGATCTCAGTTTGCAAATACTCCCAGAAAACCGCTTGCACTTGCTCGTTCCACACTGCGCAAATGCAGTTTTTGCTGTGGAGAAAAACGTGACACAGTTTTTGTCGCGGCGGTGGCCCATTTTTAGACACCAACCAGCATGTAGTGTAGTGCAAGTCGCCTGTTTTTCGATGCCACTTCTGAAAAAGTACTCTGCAAAAGTTGCTTTCGGACCAGCGCACTTCAAACGTCGGAGACGATTAATGGTGGGTGGAATTGTGGAAAGATTCTTGAAATTGAGCTTCATTTGCTTATCGTCATCCCAGAGTCTATCTATGAAGGGTAACTGCGGAACTTTGACGTCTGTCTCATAATGACGTTTTACTCAGCAACGATAACTTCGATGTCGGTTTACTAAACGCTCTCCCAACTCAAGACGGAGCCCAACATCTTCGATGGACGTTTCGTTTCGGAGGAATTTATTCCTCTCTCTTTCTTGTTCATTAGGCGTTATGCACGTGAAACCGCCCTTCTTTTTCCCTACACTAATTCTTCAGCTGCAGTCGTTTAGGAGTTTGAAGTCAATTCTATGAGCTAGAGTGGAAGCATTAGGTATTAGCGAATGTACCTCATTCCGCTATTATTCGCCTGCACCTACTGTACCCGACCCTATACTATCTCCATATGTTCACCTCCAGGTGCTGTATTTATTGGCCACTTGACTTTTTGCGCTCCCATTCTCGCCAAGAGCATATTATTAGGTTTCCCTCAAACGAGCTGCACTCGAGCTTTTCTTGAGTGATGAACGGGGTGCGGAGAAAAACGCACTAAAATTTCCCCGTTGGACCATTGAACATTCCTCAGAACCATCACCACGTACTTCCGCACAAGAATGCGGACGTTGATTGGCCTCGGAAAGTTTTCGGCCGACTTGAGTTCCCCGACGCCTTCGAATGTCTAAGCAGCCTTCATGTTGACGGCTGCTTTTCCAGCCACCACCAGCCGCTGGAGTTGTGTACGCATTCCACCTATTGTCTCTAAGCAACACTGAGAGGATTTCTGCTAATGCGCATGTCATCTCTGGCGGAATAGTTCTTCTGCCTTCTCTCCAACTGAACTCCACATTACCTGCCTTCAGAAATACATAGCTTCCGAATACATCCACTAACACCAGCGATTTTATCGTTTTACCTCTTTTCTCTTATCTCCTTGTGGCGTATACAGTCGTAGGAGGCGCTGGATGTGCAAAAACAATGGCCGTTTTGAAGCAACTCCGTGCTTTGAAACACTATGACTCGTTCCAAAGGAAGGCTCTTCAGTCAAAATAACCACTAGGAAACACGAAAAGATTTGCGCCAACAAGAAGCTTGTTAGGACACCGTAAAATTCTGGAATCCTGGAAGCGACGAAATCGTCAAATGCCTTTTTTGCAACGTTTTGGTTTCGGGATCATTTCTCACACAGGAAAATGTCGAGGAAACGGCGAGCGCAGTCGACCGCACAACTTTACGTTTGGTAAAGGAAAGCGTGCAAGGTATGCTAGGTGGGAAGATGGATGGAGAGAAAAGGAAAAGAGAAATAGATACTTGAAAAATTGATAGTTCAAGGAGAAAGGTCTGCGAGTATGGAGGATGATCAAGATTCTCACAACCCAGCTCAATCAGTTTTTTATTATCATCAATGGAATCTGCAGACGGCGTTGCCAACGACTATGATGACACCTTTTCTGTCCACCAGTGCCGGGTTATTTCGATGCAATTTGGTGCATTTTTCGAATTCTTCACACGAATTTCTCGGCTTTGCAACTTGTTTCCGAGCTTTGTCGTGGGCCAGCCATTGATCAAACTCCGTCGATTGTCCCGGATTCATTTTCTTCAAGGTCACAATACGCTCCGGGAAAAGGCCGCTCTTGCTGCGCAGAAGAAGAGACGAACTTCGAGCACACTCCAAGACGACGACATTGCGATATTGGTGTTTGGGTCAGTTCGTGCGGCACCACATATCCAGCTTTATATCCTTCCAATTTTTTTGAAAAGTCCTACTCCGATTGAGTGGCCAACGTTTAGCTCTTCAGCAATTTCTTGAGGATATTCTTAGTTGGCATCCACCACTTCCTTCAACTTCTCGTTGTCGGCCTCCGATAGCCGACCGGGTCCTTCCCGTTCTTCGAGACTGAAGTCTCCAGCTCAATTATTCTCAAACCATGTAAAGTTGTACGTTCAGATGTTGCGTACTCAGCGAGTGTTGCCCCGGCCGATTCTGAACTTGTGAAGCCAAACAGCGCGAATCCTGCGCTTCGCAGGCGATTCGAAATCACCGAAGAAATACCGTTAAAAATCGGTCATAATTTTGAATGGTAGAAATGTGCCTTTTAAAGATGTGTAACCTAATCGCATTCGTTTAAGATTTTAGTTAATTATCAATGCTGAAACATAGCAATTACGAGAACTGCCATTATTTTGGCACCAACCTACATAGTAGAGGGCATGGCGCGTGCCAAACTGGGATTGATTCGATTAACCTTTCATTCTGCATTTTTAACCTTTATCTCCTTTTTCAAGAGAACTCAGCATTACTCTTTGTACAGAAGGACAACAGAAGAACTATAGCGCGTCAACCCACAGCACCAGAAACCATCCATTATGTGACACCTAAAAGCGCTTCGCTGTCTTTGACAGTACAAGGGTGCTCATTCGAGCCGTGCGACCGAACGACGTTCAACTTTAAGGACGGACAGCGTTTCTGATCACGTTTTGAAACTCAATCATCTAGTTTTATGGACGTCCTTAAGTTTACCGCTGGTTAGTAGGTCTTCGCTAGGATGTCACGCTTGTGTTCCTAACGAGTTGAACATTGTAAAAATTTTGTTTATCGCTCCATCCAAACAGCATGTTGCTCTGCGAGACGTCCGGTTTGTCCATATGGTGGTGTCAAGGCGGTGTTATCTTCTGGGAACTCATCAAGAGCGGTTCTAGCATCGGTGCTGAAATCTCCTCTTTTCAACTTGACCACGCGCAGGCTGAACTGCGCCAGAATCGGTTCAGACAGCTTTGCAGGAGTGGAATTTTCTTCCAGCATGACAATGCCAGATCACACTTCGCGAGTCGGAGCTTCAAAAATCTGAGACCTTGGCTAGGAGCGTCTAACTAGTTCACCTTACAGCCCAGACTTTGCGTCAGGTGACTATGTACCACCATTTTAGCTCGCTGCAACACAACTTGGTTGGAAGACGATTTATTGACGTGGACCAGGTCGCCTCCGAGGTTACTTGGCTCCAAAGGCAAAAGAGTTCTACAGGTGTGAGGTTGTCTAACTGATAAATGGGAAGCAGTCCTGCGTTCCGAGGCATCTTATTGTAGCTGAAAATGGTTATTTGTTATTTGTTAATAAACACTTTTGTTGAAGATGCTTGAGAGTTCACGAAATTGCTTGCCAACCAATATTATCCGAATGATTCATCTTATCATAAGGCCATACTTTAGGTCTGAAAACTAGCATCTGTGGTAAAAGAGGTGTCTATAATCCTGTTGTGTAATATTTAAAGGTACATGTCGCGTAGGTGAGCAGCATTGGTAGGTAGGAGCCTGCCAGCCAATAATAACCAAACAGAGCACAGCTCGAACACATGGCAGCCCATCAAGGTACCGAGTGAATACGCCCTCTCTGAACGACAGGGCCATTCAATACGGTCTGATTGGTTTAGGCGTTCTCACTTACCAATGCTGCTCACCTGCGCGACATATACCTATTTAAATAACAGGTGCATCCCTTGTTTTACACCAGCGCTTCTTTGATTTGAATGAATGGATTTGTCAATTTGAAGTAATCTACTTCCTGAGGGACAGCTGCAGAAAACGCCCTCCTACTTTCTGACCTAGGCCATCGCTGTTACACTCCACAAAATGTCCTTCTGGAGGAATTGTTCTGATGTAAAGAAGATTAGAGAACAGGCTTCCTCCAAATGACCCCTCTCCGTAGTATTCAGTATGATACTATTCTTCCGTCGCTTCCCCTTTCATCTTGTGCCATCGTCCTTCCGGAGATCGCCTTCGTCCTCACTGAGGGGCAGCGTTTTAGAAGGTGAATTCGGCGAGTAGTGAAGTGGTCATGCAGATTCTTTTCCCATACAACGACATCATCCCCGTTAGCCGGGAGAGTTCACTTTGTCATTTGATTTCGCTGATCGCTGACCGCGCATCATCATCGCTCGCAAGGACCACTTCTCCAACACAATAGCTCATCGCGGTGCAACCTTTCTCTTCACGCTTCCGATGCCAGCTCAGCGTTTCCAAACAAGGATTTGTCTAGATGTCTCAGACGCATAGCCTTGGCAGTTTGGAGAACAAACTCACCATTTTCTACTGTTAGTATATTTGTGCCACACGAGGTTTTTAGGTGGACAAATTTATTAAGCAGGGCCTGACGTTTCCACGTTCCGTCGTCTTCAGAGGCCTAAACATGGTGTGAAGGTTAGATTTGCGCTCTACCCCACCAAGCGCCTCAACTACTCTAGCATTTTCGACCTACTTCTACAAACACCCGAAGAGACCAAATGAGAGGACGAACTCACCAATGTCCACCGTTGAGGGCATATGTTCGCCCTGTGACCAGTAGAGGCGAATGAACCACACTGCGGATACCGCTCTCTGATCATTCTACAGTTCACAATGAGGCACAAACGGCAAAAAGTCACTTGTTACGGTTAGACACTCATTTCGGTTGTTCATTACTGGATTCTTCGTAAAAATCCAGAACTCTTCCAAAGCTTTTCGTGCTGAGATATCACTCTCAATGGCCAATATTGTACATTTCACCTCGTAGTGGTTTCCGTCATGCGCATCAATTCTGTGTCTTCCAAGTGGGCTGGATTGCAATCCACGTCTTTTGCTGGCCAAGCGTTCTTTTATGCGAACGGCCAGAGCTCTTCCCGTTTCCCCAATGTATTTTGCGTTACAGCTCAAACACTCGATTTGATAAATTGCTCCTGTCTTTGAGCAATCTCCAAAGCTACCGTTTGGGCAAGTAACGCAGCTCTCCGACATGCACTGCTTGTCATAGAGTCGATTTCGGACTAGCTGCCGTCTGATATTGTCCCCAGGAGCGTTCACCAAGACAACATCGTCTTGCAGCTGCGCTGTAACAAGAACTCTTTGAATGTCAGCAGTAACTCCGTCGGAGATGGAGGGAAGAACGAGAGGCATCTTATCAATCCGGGGTCGATCTCGACGATTATTGTGAGATCTTCGTTGGTGACCTGATACCGCGTAGCCATTCGAGACGGCTATACTTGTAGCTGGTCGCAATGATTCTTGTCGTTCATTAGGTCCTGTACACATCTTCACTGCCGTTCGGAACAACAACAAAAAAACAAATGAACAACCGCAATGAGTGTCTAACCGTAACAAGTGACTTTTTGCCGTTTGTGCCTCATTGTGAACTGTAGAATGATCAGAGAGCGGTATCCGCAGTGTGGTTCATTCGCCTCTACTTGTCACAGGGCGAACATATGCCCTCAACGGTGGACATTGGTGAGTTCGTCCTCTCATTTGGTCTCTTCGGGTGTTTGTAGAAGTAGGTCGAAAATGCTAGAGTAGTTGAGGCGCTTGGTGGGGTAGAGCGCAAATCTAACCTTCACACCATGTTTAGGCCTCTGAAGACGACGGAACGTCGAAACGTCAGGCCCTGCTTAATAAAGCTGTCCACCTACAAACCTCGTGTGACACAAATATACTAACAGTAACAACTTACAATGCCGAGGTTTCAAGAAGAGGGAAGTTGGGAGGTACTCACCATTTTCTTTTTTATCAATAACAAATAGTAGCCGTTCGGAGTACCCAAAATTGGTTAGATATTTTTATTAACTGCAAAATTCAACAATTCAGTCCACATTTTCACGCCCAGCAACTTTTTAGAGCTTACGTGCGAAACGACTGGAACGCTCCGAGGTGTTACGCCTAGAAAAAGCACTCCGGTATTGAGCGACGTTTAACCGATTGTTAACGTAAATATTTTTAAGAATTTTCCACTTTTTGATACAACCCATCAGTCACCTGCTTGCCATTACCCAACAGATTCAATCACAATCGACGAAAAAGAGTTGAGATGACTCTAGCACCAAAAATTCGTCTTAGATGAGACTTCTAATCGTAAGAGCTTTGTATCAGCAACGGGGTACGCTCAACAGAAGCTTTCAGTACTTATCCTGGGCTATTTTCGATGCTGGAATACGAACGCCAAATGCTGGACAGTAACTAAAGCATCGTGACGGGCGCGTTGTAGCGCAGTGGGAATAGGCGCCGGCAGTCGCGTGCACTCGTTCCAGTTTCGGATCTCTCGCTAAGGCTAACCAGGCCTTTCTTCATTTCGAGGTGGGTGAATTGGTACCAGACTTGTCTCGAATAGATAAAACTCTGGGCTTTCCATCGGTTGGCTCCCGTAAGCCACTGCATGTGCAGGACAAATGTGCATTCAACCTGCTTCCACGACATACCTCACATGTATTTACTTATTTATTCATTGCTGCACCTAAAGTGTGTCTTAGAAACCAAGCGAAAATGGAAAACATAGTGACGGTCAAATAACAATGTCTAGCTTAAAACAACCAACACCAATGAAATCATGAGCAACTAGGATGACACTATGAATTGCAACAGAATGGGAGAACTGTCGTTGCTGAGTATTCAGAACACTCAGTGCAAAAGACAAAAAAAACATGCTCCTCAACAACAACAAAAAAATGAAAGCATAGCGAGGCATAATATTATGTCGAAGTGCTTTAAATAAGGTTGATTTAAATCAATAAAAGCTGATATTGTCACCAAACGTGCAGGCATTCAATATAATTATGGTGTGAGTTCCAGTGCGCGTGAAAGTCACTTTCAAGCAAGTAGAATGTGTGGCGCATCCGCATAGGGATTGGTTAACGCCGTCCGTTACATTTTCAAACCTCCAAGTAGAGATATTGAGCTGATCTTTCGTCCTAAATGTTAAAATTCCTAAAAAAGTTATAACGTCTCCCTCTTCACTGACGAGACACCGGCGAGATGCAATAACATTGTGGATCGTCTGAAAAATGTGGCGAGACGAATCTATTGTCTTGTTGACATTTGTTTATTTAAACTTTTAGTTTGCTAGCTTAAAAATAACCTCTTTGAGTCCTAGTGTTTTTCATTCCATTTCGATAGAGCTCCAGTGTTTGATAGCGGACCAAAAACGCCTTACAAAAAGAGCTCTATAAGTTCTTCTGGATTAAGGGAAAGGTTCACGTCCGCCTACCACTCTTGTAGAAGAGCCTAAAGGCCGTTCCTGAAAACACCACGCTCTCCATGGCCCACGGCGTGCACACTTCACACTGGAATGAGCGTTTTCGTTAACCTAGCAACGACCCCTGCTTTCTCGAAATCGTCTCCGCCTCTGGAGGCACCCGTTCCATTTTTCTCCACAGACAAAGCTGCTTATTCGTTCTCTGCACATCTGATAAGGGAAGGCAGTCTCCGGTGAGCTGATTGCCATTCTGCGTTTTTTGGCGGACAGTACGTGTCCACCTGTCACTACCGCTTTTTGGAGAGCGTTATCAGGGTGGCGATGGCACCAGCCACAGAACAAAGTACTCAGAAGGCGCCGTTTTTGAAGAATGATTTATTGTCGGGGGTCGTCCATTAAGTCCACCCCAAAAGTCAGCTGAGGTCATCACGTTCCGCACAGCTTTTAAATGAAGCCATTTATTTTTTCGCGTTAATGAGATAAGGATAAGTGAAGCAGTTAATCAATCCCCTTGGGATTCGCCTTCCATTCCAACACTGTGGAGTATTTTTGAGGTAATTTGGGAGTATTTTTGAGGTAATTTGGATAACTGTTTGGCCTACACAATGAGATTCGTTGACGAGGCGGTAGACGGCACAGGCCTTTTCCTTCCCAGGCAGGCGTGGTACTAACTCACACTCCCTGGTGAGAATGAAAGCTGGGATGGAGGGAACCGAACCGAGAATCTCGACTCATGGTGCTGTAGCTGCCACCTCCTTCGATTGCTCCGGTCGAGGCAATTTGTATGAGTATTTGGCCCATGCAGTGATCTGTGGCGGTCAGCTGACGGACATTTCAGTGTTTTATCCTTACCAGAGGGCGCATTTACATAGAGCAGTCGGAGATGCCGACTGTCGCGTGATCCCGATCCCCTCGTTCCTGATTCCGATTTCCCGCCCAGGCCAAGCAGGACTTCCACCCCTTCGGGGTCGGTGAATTGGTACCAGACTTTTCTGGGAGGGAGACTTCCTCATCACCTGGCCACCGTAAGTCAATGTATAGCCAAATACGCGTACAGATCGGCTCCACAACTTCCCATAAAAGTAGAATGCGTGGCGCATCCTAAACGGGCAGTAACGCTGTCCTTTATCTTTTTACCCTTACCTTTTACCCAGAATAGTCTGGTATTGCACATTTCGAGGCCCCGGAGAGGCCAAGACTCGTTTGGCCTTGGTGAGAAAACCGAGCGAAGAATCTGGAATTCGGCGGCTGCCACCTTCCCCTCCTGCACTAGTACGAGCCTATTACGTCTTCCATACTCAAATGATCCAAGACTTCGTAGATCTGTTTACCAATGTTACCGCAAGCTAATACAAGACTGTTGTTCAGTTTCACCTTTTTGATGAGGCTCTTGTGGAACTACTGCAGAATAAGTCGCCAATTCTGCTAATGTGTCAAGTTTGGAAACTCCCAGCTACTAAGCTTCAGTGGCACTTTCTGCTTATGCGTGCGCTTGTCAAAAGAAATCGTAGACATTTTTCCCGGAAGTACCGGCTTAACAGGGTTTGTAGGACACACGCCTGCTAGCTAGTCCATCAATGTTTGATTGCCGAAGGCCGAGAGCTCATTTAGTATAGTCCACGGAGAGCGACCTCGCAGTGGCGTGCGGAGCCGTCCTTGCTTTTTCCGCCGCCTCAGTCGAGGCTTATCACTAAAGCTGCCATTCGGCCGCCGTCGTTTCGAGCAGCCGCCGGATCGCTATCGCAGTCGAGTTCGCCTCCGCAGGGCTCAGTCTCGCCGATCCATTAAAGGAGACGGCTCGCTGTGTACTTGTTTATTCGGTACCGCCCGGCATGTCCGACGCGCTCGTCAGCGACTATTTGCTTATCGTTGACGACCAGTCAACACTGAAAAAATCGACCCGTCAACAGCGACCACTCGCACGGCTCTCCTCGCCCTCGGGCATGCTCCATAGGCGTCACGAGTTCCGGAACTTCATTCCGCTGAGTGGGCCTCGCGTGACGGCTCGGAGAGCTTGCCTCACTTCCTCGAAATGCTCGGAATCGCCAACTTAAGGCTGCTCTCCTCTTATGTTTAGTTTTGCTGACGACGCAGCCTTCCTGCTCAGTTTCCTATACACGATTTTTTTCACTACTTGTTATGCTTAAAGCCGATAGGAAAGCAACAGCTCTATCGATGATATTATTGCTTGTAAGATGGTGAAATGGGGCTTGAGATTAGCCATTTAGATAGTTGTCCTGCCCATGCACCTTTGTTCTAGCCCAGTTAGCGCATCTATCGATCAAGAAAACATACTCAGAGATGGAGAGTTTATTATTTATTTAGCTTTCAAGTTTACTCTACTTGACCTTGAAATTCAAGAAGCTTAATCCTTTCTGAGACTGACAGCACACATGTTATGGGAGCGAGTAATCCATACAGTAGAGGTTTGTACGTGCCCGATTCTGTCATTTTTGATTCGATTCTGTGATTAGGCCAGTCAAGCCTTCTACCATTCCTATGTCAACTGGCTGCCACCAAAATTAGCTGAGAATAACATCACCTTCCTATCGACACCAGTCGATAGAAAGGTGATGTTCTTCTTGACTATGATAGAGAAAAACGAGGGACGCAATTATTTGCTCGATGAAGCATGGCATCTTCGTCCATTAGGCTGCCGATTACTTCTCGCCCATCGCCGATGAGGTCCAGCACACAAGACGATGCCTGCATGTACCTCAGGATTGATCTTTTTAGGTTTGATTCGCGCAAAGGCTAAGCAGGCTCTTGGGTCCTTTATTTGGTGGCTGGCTCGGCCTGGGTCAGTAACCAAAGGCCCACCTTCATCTGCTTTCACAGTATTGGGAGAATTGCACAAACCCTTTTGAAGTTAATGAAAACTTAAACATTCCCGAGCATGCATCACGCGTGTGAAGGAACGACGTAAGCTGTGGAGGGGGTAAAGCCCCAGTTATGAGAAAGATACCAGGTGGACCTTACTCTCTAAGCTTCCTCCCTCAGCTACTTTCGAAAATTTCGAATGCTCACCTCTTGATCGGGTGAGTATGGATGTTTTGTGAAGTCCAAATGGGTACTCGGAGTGACTCCGTAATGGATTGCACGTTTGTTAAAGCCTAGAGTGGCTATCACAAAGGTTATAAGGGTTATTAGCTGTTAGATGTGGATGCGTACTGCGAGCAATGCTCCTACACCATGCAGGACTTGCACACGCTACGCTTTCCGGGCGAGATACTATGTATGCCTTACACCACCGGCGCTACTTGGTCATTTATGTAGTTGTTCTTGGTCAAACAGGCGTGGTAGCAGAGGGAGCGGGTTCAGGTACCTCTCGGCGCAAGAGTTTTGTCTCCGTAATGTCTCGTAGAAGTAGAATGCGTGTCGCTTTCTAGCATTGCTTCATTGGCGCCGAACTTGATTTGGATGTACTTCACGATTTAGGTGAATGGGCTCTTCCACATCTAGGATCATCAAGTGTTTTACTTCCCAAAGCTCGTTCCTACCCACACTTCATAGCCCCGAAGGGACACATATTTCAGATTTCCAGGCAATAAATGTAGCGTTCTCACAGCGGCCAAAGCCGCCAAGCGTTGCCCATTGCCTCCGTCCGCATTCTTGTTCCACGACGTCTGTGTTCGAAGGCGAAACGTGTCTGTGCCTGCTGTCGCATTCAGCGCCCTGAACCACTTATGACTTTGTGTTCCGCGGAAGGCGTTCGGCTGCAACTCGATTGCCAGCGCACATCCCGACGCGCCAGCTCGTCTCTCCCAGGACGTCGACCGTTTACGGCCCCTGTTTCGCCTGCTTTTCTCCCCTCGGGAACTTGTACTCTCGCCCACCTCGCCCCTAATCCGAACCTGACCCCGGAACCCGTCCAGAATCAGAAGCTAATCCGCGAGGTTCATTAAACGAGCGTGCCGCTTACCCTCTCTTGCTCTGAAGCAGTAGTTGGATAAGCGTGTTGCACTTTCACCACAGGTGTTCGACGTTCGAAACATATTTCCTGGGCATTATTTCCGCGACGCTACCAGTTCCGAGCTATTTAGGCCTGGTGAAAGTGTAGCTCTATTCTCACACTGTGCTGCGATAGACCTCTTTTTCGTGTCTGTAAGGCTCACGTTCGTTGATCAAAGGTTCGGCTTCTAAAAATTGTTCCAATTGATGTTTTGTTGCGACCGAAACTCTAGCGCCACGAGAGACTCGAACCCTCATCACCTGCTAACCCTGCGGGAATGCTGAGAGCTCACAATCTCAATACCAACCACTTGTGGCATAAGGAAATTAAATTGAATCGTGATCCGATTTGCTTCGCTACAGTTTCTTCAGAAGAACCTTATTCATAATACTGGTCTTGAAGATAATTAACAGCGAAATGAATAACATTTGAACACTGTTTTTAATCTGGCGGCCTCTTGAGTCGGCTAAGCAGTTCTCTATCCCTATATGGTCGGCAAACTGCTACTGTATGTGTCCGAGAAGGATAAATGCCAATCTGCTCATCGACTTGCCACCTTCGCTCAATGTAAACAACCGCTATGGGATTAAAACTCTCCTCAAGATGCCGTCGAAAAGGACTGCGTCGCGAATCTTAAAGAGAGAGCCTTCAGGCTGACATTTACACCGTCTCTTATCTGCTTTGGCGGACCATGCTCCTGACTCCAAGCTTCGAAAGATGAACCTTAGCAAGCGTTTCCCTTGAAGGGAGATTTTGGAGAGGAGCAGATCCTTTCTGAGAGATGTTTTCCTCTAGTCGTCTCTTCTCGCTGTTTTGTTCTCTTTGCAGGTGCCGATCATCCAAGTGCATGTAAGCCCTGGTTCCTCTATGCAAGCGGCACTGGCAGTGGAAATAGAACACCACGCCGCTGGACGGTCAAGGGGTCCGTCCGTTTGCGCTTCCGGCCCTGCCCGTTACGCAAGGGGGAGCCGCACGTCTCATTAGGGGCAGCGAGCTCCAGTGCCGCTCCGTTCCGGCGGCGGTTCGCCTCGCACGCGCGTCCTCAATTAGGCGAAGGGTTCGGTCCGGTTCGGCCGGTTCTGCCCTAACTGTCGTCCCCTCCTAGCCATCGATTGTCGTACGTTTCGCGAAGGTCGGCGAATGAGTAGCCGGCCGGCTGGCTTCGTCGAGTGATTCGAGATCTTTGATGACTTCGGCGACCTTAGCCTTCAGTGATCGCGGAGCGTTATCTTTCGCTCCTTGGTCTCCGCTCTTTCACGCATCATGCTGTTGGTCAATTCTGCAGTGAAAACTCGAAAAGGCTAATTTCACTGCAGAAGTGGAATGTGACTGCGTCACAGTCCTCATATCTAATCTTCATAGGGGAATGAGCCATAGTGACTGGAAGAGCGGCATCCGCCGGCTTTCACCAGTTAGGTCGATGTGACAGACGAGGGCTTCGCTCTTATGTTTAAAAGGATAAGGATAAAGGACGGCGTTACTCAATCCCTTTTGGGATGCGCCAGCGCATTCTACTTCTACGGGATGTCGTGGAGGCGATATGAATGCGTATTTCGCCATACAATGACTTGCGGTGGCCAGCCGATGAACAAGTCAGCGCTTTATCCTTCCCAGACACGTCTGGTACCAATTCACCAATCCCCGGAAGGATGGAAGGTTTGGTTGGCCTGGGTGGAAAATCCGAACTAGAAACCTGGTATCGGGTGCACGCGACCGTCGGCGCCTCCTCCGACTGCGCTATACCCGCCCCGCTCTTATGTTCACCTATAAATACGCATCAATCAGTCTATATATAAGTATGTAAATTTAAATAAACAAATAGTCGTGTGGTAGCGCAGTCCGAGGAGGCATCGTATGTCGCGTGCATGAACCCATTTCCAGGTTCTTGTTCCGGAACCAACTGTTCTCGTCCAGGTCATCCAAACTGTGAAAAATCCCTAATTCGACGAGCACACCGTACTTTCGTCGGTCCCTTTAGGATAAATAGCGCTGCTGTCCAACATCCAGCGATCAGTAGTGAACTGCTCCATCTCACATTTCGAAAACTGGGGAACGTAGGATCCTCGAGCGGGAGCTGAACAAGGGATTACTCCGAATTGGATCAATAGCTTGAAAAGCCTTCTCATTTGCTAAGGAGGACTATGAGTGTACAGAAATGGTATGATATAATACATTGGTATACCACTACTCTTCCTACGTTCTCTGCTATGTCGTTGAAGTAGAATGCATGGCGTATCCCTGACTAGGTGGATTGAGACCCTACTTTATCTTTTACCCATTGTGCTCATCTGTCGTCTGAGTCTGCGTTTACCATTTCTTTCCAAAGTTTCTTTTTAAAAATCGCCTCACTTCTATTGAGCATCATATACACATGGACCAGGATTCCTTTGTAGCTTGTGCCCATCTCTGTGCTACCGATGAGTACCTCATTCTCTTCGGTATGCTTTCTGCACATCCTTGCTAATACCCTTCCTATTATTTTATCCTTTGCTGAGAACCTTGGTGTTCCTCCTGCAGGATAACTGATGCTACTTCTGCTTACACCTAAGCATTTTCTCCTCCATGTAGAAAATAAGATTTTGCCATCGCACGTCCAAAGTTGCTTTGATTTTTGAGCGATTCATTAGTCAGAAGATTTATTTTTCAGAAATCGAGACCTCTCAGATGACCAACAGCGACCGTGCCGAGTCTACGTTCCTCGCTGTTTACTGAATTAACAGAATGGGCTGGGGAAGCCGCGAGTGGCCTATGTAGTGAATGCTGAGTTATTTTTGAATGATTTTGCTGAAGTCTTCTCCCTCCCTCCCCGTAGCACTGCTCGACAATCGCCTTGTCACCTCAGTTCGGCACCATCCAAAAGCGAAACTGATGGAACTGCAACTGATGTGCGCCGTCAAACTCGTATGTGTCCATTCAAGTGTCCTCTATTTCCGTATATGTCCTTCCGAAAACCTTCATATCTTCGAAGGGATACTGAATGACCATTTCCTGCCGTGAGCGCTGCTATTAAACACCCACTGGATGGAGCGAGCAGGGCAGCTATTGGCTACATAGCGACTTCAATTCTAGGCAATCGCAGCCACGTAGTTCTAACCTGAGCAAAGATGCAAGGAGGCAAACGCCAGCTTCTGAACTTCCGCAAGCACGTACCGTAGTCGGATGGGAGTAACTCAGCTATGCAGATCGGACGTAAGAGAGACTAATGCGAATAGAAATCGAGTCCGGCCTTCACTCCATGCCGAGCCATTCACATAAGAAGCGACATCAGACAGTGAGCAAGACGCTTTAGCGACGCGCGACGCACAAGGCCTTCCTTAATTGTTCTCCTTTTTTGTCATCCATATTTTTTTTGGACAACTGCTTACCTGCTTTTCTTCATTGTCGTCACATCGTTTACTTTTCAGTCCTTTTGCATCTCTCGTCAATTCTAAGTCGCTGTTTCAACCTCTCTTGTATCTCCTACATCGTGCGGGTCTCGATGTCAATTCCTTAATTTTTCCTTGAATTCTAGACCATTTGCAGTGGCTAGGGGATCGGCGATCCATTACAGTAGGGGGTTACCATGACGCCCGTGGTAACAGCGGGTGTAACACAGTGTTGTGTTTGGGGGACACAGCTCGATTCGGACGGGTATTCTGTTTTCGATGAAGCGGATATCGGACAGGTACCGTGCTTGTTTATCCACTGGCCTCGTCTCACTTAGGCCATGCGACATGAAAATTGTACCCGTTTCGCTAATTATTGTTCAGGTGAGCCAACCAGATCTCTAGGGCACAGAGCTGAACATCCGTGAACTCATTGTGGGGTTGGATAGGTTTCTGCCGTTTTATTGTATCGGATGTTTCCGCCTTTGCTTGCTGGTTCCATCTTTCAGACCACGATGAGAAAGACTGTTTTGTGCAGAGAACGAAATGCTGCTTTGGATGTATAAGATATAAGATGTTCGATCTATACTAAATGGACGGGGCACGCGATGTTTTGCCTCTCCACCTCCTCCTTTGGGGTTGGTTAGCTTCAGCGTCCGCAGAACGAAGCTACGGTACTCATACGAACTCAAGAAACGTGGTGTCGTGTCGTGAGATGCTGGACGCAACTGCGACCTAACGTCCCCCCACTAGGATAGATCCAGGATCTCTTTTAAAAGTGCGAAGCATTGGGAACGGATAGTTTAAAAGCAGCGTCGAAATAGGAACATGAAGTACTCTGTGCAAGAGATACAAAATCTCAAACTGGAGGAAAGCCTTGCACATGGTAGACGGTCATCCAGAAGAACGATAAAGGAATAGCCGAAATGATCTCTTAATGTTTCAAAAATTTGAAATTAAGGGTGTTATAAAGCGTGGATGTGATGCTTGTGATGCTCTACTAGATAGTGGGTTCCGCGAACATTTTAAACAAGAATTAACCTTTTCACCACCATAAAGCTAATAGGGCATTACCAACGGTGTGTTCTAGAAATGACGCTTACATATTATGAAATCCAGGAATTAGAAGCAATTACAAAACGACAAATGCGTAGGTTTATCTTTGCAGAAGTTCCAGCCAACAAAAGAACAACAAAGGTGAGCATCAATCAGTATATTTTTGGGATGCGCCACGCATTCTACTTCTACGCAGAGGGGTGCGCTTCTGCCCCGTGCGATCTTGTAACGCTTTGAGCTGACGAACCGGTAGGTCGCCTGACAAGTGGAGCGCGTCTCATATAAATTCGACGAACCAAGAGGAGAAGTATATGGTGGTGCGGGATTGGGCAGCCACTGTCGAACTACAGTGCCAAGCGAGCTGGAAACCATTTACCCACTGTACCATAGGTGCCCTCATCAATCCAATCCCACCGAAACCCCATGTACAAAAGCTGAAGGCATGCTCATATGTACTCCCCTGCCCTTCAGGTCTTTCAGCCACGTTCTGCACTGGATGATCTCTCATTTTACACTTCACTGCGCTTCTTCGGCGCCTTGCGGCCGACAACTCGTCCGCGGCCGGCCTTCTCAATGGAGCGCAAGTTTTCAATTTTGGCCATTTTTGATCTTTCATATGAAGTGTATATACCATACGATAGAGCTCGATCTCCTGAGCTCAAATATACTCTTGGTTTTTCAAATGGATGACATTTGGGCGAGTTATAGCAAAAAGACGCAAAAACCGCAAAAGTGCGGTTTTTTCGGCGTCTATTCAAAAGAAGCGTCCGGTACTGTATTAAACAGCACTCGTTTTCTGACCGCTCAACCTGCACGACTTCACTGGCTACTGACTTTGTCAGCCATCTCTTTGTACTTATTTGTACTCCCGTGAGCCGTCGGAGCTCGATGTTCCCAAGCCGTTCCCTTCCATTTCCTCATTTGTGTCCTCTTCGTCTAATTTAGATAGCAATTCCTTCCTCGATCTCCTCTCATTGAGATCCAAGCATGACGTAGCTGTTGTTTTCTAATGGAAGATTACCCCTCGGCGGCTTCAGCCACTATATTATTTATTTATATATTATTTATTTATTTATTTATTTATTTGAGCTTAGTTGTGCACAAAAACCTTGTTAAACACATCCTTAAGGATAAGGGATAAACGACGACGTTACTCAATCCCTCCTCTTCCGACCGCACCTAAGCACACGTGTTATCTAACGATGAATACAAGTCCAGTAATGAAGGGAACATCTAAGGTAGAGTTCATTCGGAAGATATACCTAGAGGAAATAAGCAAGAAAAACTCGCCATGTAGGGTGACGCAACACAAAAAGATGCATTGAGTACCTCCGTGCCGAGGCGATAGAAAAATCTCGCTTTCCCCACTGTTCCACCCCCTTTGCAGTGCCTTCATGTTTAAACATGCCATCTGTGACATGCCGTAGTGCAGTGAGGAACTGAGGTTAACTAGCCACTACTACAGTTCATGCTACAAGGCAAATCCATCTAGAACTGAGATCCATTACCGATGAGCTTGTTCATCTAAAGGAAAGGTGTTGAGGCTCGGGAGCCGTCACTGCTCATGAGCGGAAAGGCATACGAGAAATGCAGGGTTTCCTCTGTTAGATATTCCCTGCCCTTAACAGTCCGGCCTCAGTGCCGCAGCGTTGTGATAAGAGGAAGTGCTGTTTAACCTGAACTCGTCAACCAAGAACTGCTTCGATTTCAACGTCTCTTCTCACTCACCAGCGACGGCTGCCGTTCAGTGTCTTGCCGCTGATAACTTTTAGGTCTCGTTCTTGTGAAGCGGACCCAGACCTCTCAAACCAATACCCGATCCTCATTTCTTTTCTCGTTACACACTTTTACACATCGTCTGGAGTTTGGCGTCTAGTTCCCTCCCTCAGGCCCACATCGGTGCATTCGCTAAGTAGGACCGAATTGTCACCAATAATCCCCTTCCCTTGGCTCTTCGTGAAACTGGGCGTGGTTTTCTTTCAGTCATCGGGGGTCTTGCCATATTTGAGCTGTCCACCGAAGAGATGCGGTTCCTCACTCTTTCGCATACGCGACATGGCCTCGTTCAAACCCGGAAAGGGATGCCCTTTCAAATGATACCCAAACATTTCCAGACTCGGAAGTCAGCGTGCTGAAGGTGTACGAGAAATCCGGTCTCGTAATCTACATCATTAGAGAAGATCCTTCCAAGTTGGCCTCTGTTCCTGACAAAGGACCATCCCGTCCCTCCTCGTAAGCTCTCCCAGAGCCACTCGAGTCGTTCCGGAGAGCCGTCCGTGACAATTACGAGCTGAGTGGTGCGTAACGAGGCCCAAGTTCGCGTTGTCACGCCTGGTCTTTGGCCATTTTGAGTCTAAAAGGCATCTATTTGTGATTCTTTTCTTGATTCCTGTTGGCGACCCATATAATCCCACCTGGTTGAATGATGCTGGGGAATCATTAACTGACCTACATAACTGTTTAAAGTTTTGGTTCAACCATGCGATTATTTGCTGTCGTTAAAAGAATTCCAAAGCTGCCAGTTTGTTCTGTTTAATTTTTTATGCTTCTTTTCTAAGATCCGTGTCTAATTTTCCAAAAATACTTAACTGCTGCAAAATGAGGGAATGCAGAATACGCCGCATCCGTTTACAAGGAAGGACAATGCCATAAATTGGTCTACGAGGGAACCTTCCTTTGAAATTTCCTAGCTGGGGAACACCACATTGTTTACATTTGTTTTTCTTTTCTAGCGATTCCACCCCTCCCTTACGACTAGGATGATCCGAACAGGATATATCCACTAAAATTCTTTTTAACAAGATAAGGAGAGAAGGAAAATGCAAGGACTAGCTAGCTAGCTGATCCTCTATGGCATGCGCCACGCATTCTACTTCTACAGGTGTCGTGGAAGCCGCTTCGATACGCTCTTGGCATATACATAAGTTGAATTGTGGCGATGCGCAAGTCGGAATTTATCATTCGTTGGCAAGTCTGGCACCAACGCGGTGAGGAGAGGGTTCGCTGGCCTGAGCTGGAATCCAACCAAGAAGCCCGCTTCCGAGACATTCAATGGCTCACACCTTCTTTGAATGCGATATTCTGTCCAGCTATGTGTAGGCAATGTTTGCCGCCACTGGAAGACTACACAGTGCGCGGCTTGGCTCCTCGCCTGTGATTCAGCAATGGCGTTGAGCAGTGTATTCGTTTTTACTTGTTGAATCGTTTGTTTACTTAATGCAATTAATGGGCGAGCGATCGCACAGTGCGAGGATGCGCCGGTCATCGCGTGCACCCCCAAATGAATCATTAGCTCGGATCCCGCCAAGATCAGCACACCTTCCTTGGTCGATGAATTGGTGCCAGGCATTTTGGGAGGGATAAAATACTGAATGATCCATCCGCTGGATTACCGCTTGCCGTAGTATAGATCGGCTACCCGAGATACAATAGAAGGAGAATGCGTGGCGAATCCGAAACAAGGATTAATTAACAGCACCCTCACTCTCTTTTCCGTTATTCCCTGCGTACATTGCGATCACTGGAGACAATGTTCGACTTACTTTGACGGTCAACGGGTAGGCGAATTGACATATTGGCACAGTTCCTACGTAGCCATGTTGATACCATCTGAACATGCGTCAGGCCAAGCAGTAGCTTAGAATTTTCGCTCAAGCGATAACTCCCAGTTAGTGCGGAAGAGGATTAATCAAAAAGAGGCAATTGCCAACTGTTTCGGTTTTTTAGTTTTTTTTGTGCGAATTACAGTGAATGCCTTTGGAATAATGCTTACCTGTAGTGCAGGAGTTCAGCATGCAAAACTCGAATCAGCTTAGCTGTTGCCATCCTTTAGGTTTTCATAATAATTTTTCTCATAATAGAGTGATACATAGAAGTCACACGTCCTGGCGTCGCAGTTTTGAGCCAGACAGGGTTGAATTGTGGCAGCAGAACGTTTCAAGTTTCAAAAAGACACGATATTTACGAGCCACCACCAGCTTTCCATGTAAGCAGCGGTAGGCAATCGTATGCTGCTTGAGAATATTCTCATAGTATCATAGACAACTTCACTGCTTGTAAAGAAGTTGTTGAGACAGGCACGCGAGACTTGACCGCCTTCCGATCACATCTCACACTTGGGTAATTAAACGTTTACTTTCCTAAAACCACATTATGTGAGCAGCAAAAAGGATAGGAACAGTGGTCATCAAAATGGCTGACCTCGTGGCATTTTATTCCAAGCTCATTATACTCTAAAAATCCATGTAAATGATAGAGCATGACAACAACAGTTCAGCACTCCGCTAGAACAAATTGTCAACAACAAGAGTAGAGAAATACATAGTGTAGAACCGCAAAAAATAGAGAAGCCTGCTGTGTTCTTTATAGCTCGGGCTCTGATCGGTTTTTCTAAGGGGGAATAGCAAATCCTAACATGGCCTCCAAAGCCTACTCCAAACTCCTGCGTGCCCGGCTCCTCTTTACTTCGCTTCTTCAGCCAGCCCTTCGCTTTGACCTCATCGTGTTCTGTCCGAATCCATTCATCGTCGGGCCACTTCGTCCGTCGCAGGGCCGGGAGCTACTGCAGTAATTGGTGTCATTACGCACTCCTCCACGTCCTTCAGCGATCGATTGCACCCTCAGCTTCATCCAGAAGCCTTTACGACCCATCGGTCGTGTTCGTCCTTCTTTCTCTCATCTTTTTCAATCTCAGCAGAAGTTCCGTCAGGGCCTGAATAGTGGAAGTGCCACCTCGACAGCGACCGGTCGACACACGTCTGCCATTGCCCTTTTCGAACAACGCCCACGTGTTTTTCGAGTTTCTGAATTTCTGCCCTTGGCTACCGTGTCAGAAAAGCGGACAAAGGCAGTTTGGAATTGTCGATGCACCGCTGCTATGTAGTCGCTGTACGTGGGCCGACTTCTAAAGCTCCGGAACTCGTTCAATCCCCTCTGTAGGCGTCCTTGGACGACGGTGAACACCATTACGATGTACAATGCATCAACTCTTCATGGGTCGATACATGTCATTTTTTAATCCCCATGTGGCTGGTACTGAGCTTGTAAGCTCTCATAGCCATGATCTGTTGCTATCCAAATTTCAGTGGCAGGAAGGGCTCGGACCCGCATTATTTACTAACCGCCCCAATGGGGTAATGGCACTTATGTCCGGTTAGCAGAAGGTGCTGGTTCGAGTCCCGCCTGACGCTAGAGTTTTGGTCGCAACAAAACATCGTTTTTTTTGTTGTTGAGGGCTTACATCTTCATAGACCGTTAGCACATGAAGCCGGCGAACTTTAGAGGAAAATGCACAACAAACCACGGTGGAACAACAAACCGTGCAAACACGGACATGTAGGCATCGACTTCAGTTCATTGTGTATGTGGAATGCATTTAAATCGATTTCGATCGACGATGATTTTGGCTGCTAGATTTATCGACGTTCGACGAGGAGAAAAACTATTACAAGGCTTGTGAGACGTTTAAAATTAGGTGGGTCGCACACGTGCGTATCGAGGAACCGGCTGATGAGAAACGAAAACGACTGTGAAACACAGGAAGAAGAATGCCAAGCGAGCTTAGGGATGCCCAGCAATTCCCGGTCCAAATTTCTCAGGAAAGCGAGAAAAGGAGAGCTGTGACATCCCCAGTGTTCTACAAGCAAGGAGGATACACAGGGCCAGTCTGGTTCGCGACGGGGACGAATGAAGACGTTGCTGACATCCGCTGCAGAAAGCCGATGATCGGGCAACGGACTGTAAATATTGCAAGTGAATTGAATAAGTGCAACAGAAGTAAATTCGGTGTTAGTCAATCCCCTCGTGGGATGCGCCACGCACTCCACTTCTATGGGTCCGAGTACGAATAGCGTTGAATTTTCATACCACGTCCCACTTTCGATGAATCTTGGCATCTCTGACGTTGTAATCGACGAGTGTTTTCTTAAGCGTGACCAAGATTGTGTTGAAGTTGAATACGTCTTTGGCCTCTTAAGCAATGACTTGTGGTGACCAGCCGATGGATAGGTCAGAGTTTTCCGCTCTCCAGACAAGTTCACCAAGTCCACGTCACTGTATCCCAGTGGGAGGCAAGACGTGGTTGGTCTGAAGGGTGAATCCGATCCTTTATTCGGGCACGCGATTCCGCCTTCCCCTGCTATGCTACCACACGCGCAAGTAAATAGAATGTTGCTACTAATAGGTCGACATCGTGAGATAAACCTAGGCAATGTACTATGAAAGAAATCAGGCTCAGACAACAAGGTTGGTCATAGGAATCGACGAAAATTGGCTGGCTTGCACTGCTCTGCTTTCCATCACTTTTTCAGTCCTCCTCCTTTTTCGCCTCAGTGCAACCAGTACAAAAAAAATACTGAGAATATACATGAAGTGCAGCGTCTTTGATTGAATTTGACTACATGTGGTTTGATGTCGACAGATTTATCCACAATGAATTGACATGGATTCAAGTAGACGTACGCCGAGTTTCTCATTGTTTTACGATAGCAACGACAGATTGAAAAGAAGATTCAGGTGGCAGCGCTTGACAGGAATTACTAGGTGATTCCCGGCCAGCGGCTGTCCGTACTCAGGCGATGCGTGAATCGGGAGTTGTTCCCGTCCGAAGTCATTACTCACGAGAGCTACGGACGCTGCTACTAACTCATACGGTGGCTGCCAGTGTTCCCGCCGCCACTTCTCGTGCCCACCACCACTTCGTCCAGCTCGGACCGCTCGACCAGCTCCGCCGCGTTCGCTCGACCCGCCGCCTGGCCCCTGTGAGCTCGCGTCGTGTGGCTGTGTTTATTCGAGCGGTCAGGAATCAATTTCACACTTTCGACGACGTCGCCTCCATCGGGGGGTGGAGCCGGTCACATGCATGTCGTCCGTCCATCCGTCCTTCGTCGATTCGTGCCCCCAGTGACGCTCGCCACTCCACGCTTCGTCGTGCTACCAGTTGTCGCATCATCGATTCACTCGACGCCTAGTCGTGCACTTAGGGCTTGAACGTAACGCGAGACCTTCTGCATTTAGGCTGAAGTTTTACCACCAGTGCAGATTCGTTGCGGGTGCGAAGCTATGACGAGGACTGCAGCGTATGATGGGTGCTCATCGCACAGCGGCGAATTCGTGGGGCCCATTCCTCCGCTGCTATCAAGCGTCTCCACTACAATTCAATTTAGAGCACTAGAGGATGTCTCATTTTTGTGACGCCAACATAGCCTCTAATTCTCTCTCGTCTGTTCCAGCTTTTCCGCATATTTACTTTTACTTCTTTGTTTTCACTATCACTAATAGCTGTAACTCGCGTTTTCTGAGTGGTGATTTTTTTCTTTTTGGAAACGAGCTTACAAGAGAGTGAACTGTCGACAAGGCTTTCTTGAGTGACCGGTGGCGACCATATCTGTTCTACTTGTTTCACGCGTGTGTTTATGTCCTCCCTTCACTACCAGACTACTTTGTGAGGATGCTTAGTACGTACAACCGAAAGTGATAACATTGCTGAGTTCAGCAAATCTGCTTTTGAATACTGCTTTTCCGTTCCAGTCGCTTTCGACCTAGGCGCTACCGATCACTAGAACAGGATTACGATTTCACATGCTCCCAGGCTCACTTTCTTCACAGGCTCAATTCTCCATTGAAGTTGCCGTAGCGTCGATAGCTGAATCCTGTAGATGTCCAGCTAAGTTGTACAAGTGGACGTGATGCGACATGATTCCACCTAATTTAAATTCTGGGCAACGGGATAACTGATTTGCGGGAGCGAGCTTTCCATCGGACGCTTATTTCTCCTTCTTCTCGACTGTCAGGTCAAAGGGATGCTGATGGCGTGGTGTAGCAGTGTTTTACAGGCTTCTATCAGTCCTATAATCTGGCTATCGAGGAAAGGGAACTCAACCGTTCGAGAAGGGAGTCCGGTCCGGTGAACGACAGCCCCGTTGTGAGTGATTCGTTCACCATCAGATCACCTGAGCGGTCTCCCTTTACCAGCTTTGGCTTTCCTCACTCTTCCAAGTGCTGGCTTACTACAAGTGGATCATAGATGGCAGGGCTGGGCCCATTTCAAAATCATCAGTTTTATTCATTGATTTATTTTATTTATTACAGAGGTAATGTCGTGGGTATGAACAACAAACATGAGCAAGCTTTCATATGGTTAGCAAACGAACGATCTATAAATGTCAATTAATATGGATGAGCTAAGCAGCAAAAGAAACAACCACAAAACGAAATTGGAAACGAGGAAAATGCACTGCCTTAACTTGTCCTATTTATGGACTCATAAGTAATCATCTTGTTGTCGGGCTTATTTTATCGTTTATTTATTTGTGCCAGTGCAGCCACAAGATAACAAATGGGGAACAAAAGAGCAAAGAAAACCGGCATTGCGAAAAAGACGTAAAGGTTGGAGGAAAATAATAACAAAGTATAAGAAAGAGGTCTTGAATACTCGACAAGTTCGTATCTCGTCATGGAAAGCCTAAAACTAAAGTGCTTTCGCAGTCTGTGGAGGAATGAGGCCAAGTCTAACAGGAATGCAGAATCGAATTCTGAGAGCAGCCGCTCCTGATCATTTCTGCTTTCGCCATAAGAGATGGAGACCGAATGGACTCGCGCATTAGGCTGCGAGTAGAATCAATTCCTGAATTTCCTTTCTGGTGTTTCTGCTACTTACTGTAAGTCCTATGCGTTCCGTTCGTTTCGCTGCTTATTTCGGCACGAACTGGTAGCAAGATCTGGAGCAGATTTCTTGACCGCAGATAGGCCGTTGAGCCTCCAGAGTCCGGACTCCGGAGCCTTCTAACCTATGACTCACCGAGTTAGCATAAGTCCACGCTTCCAGCTCAGCGGCGAACAAGGCAAACAGGGCATTTGTTCGTTGTATACTTAACCTACTTGTGGGTCGGGGTTTCCTTCTTCAGTCTCCTTTCATATGGGATTTGTCCACGATGCTTGAAAATTACTACTACTACTATCCAACAACTCTTCTTTAGTGAGAAAAAAGGCATGTAATAGGCGTTAATAGCAAACGGTGCCGCAACAGAAGTCCATTCCAACGGAACTGTAATGTGATCGAACTGTTCGGTCTAGCTATTGGCTCTAAGCCCTTCCTGCCTCATCAGTGAGCTCCTCTTGTATCCACCTTGTTCATTTATTCAGTAAACTGGCGTGTACTACCACCAGAACTGTAAGCGTGTAATCAGGTGAATAATCACTGCTTGTGATTCAGAAGTGCCAGAAGCTCTAGAATTGTTCAAGCGCTAGAAAATCTATGCTGCACACCTTCTCGGTGCTCAAATAGATGGGCACTCTGCCCTTAGGGGTTCTCCCATCTAGCCGTCGTTTGAATAAGCAGCACTCTGCGTGTACATGAGGCAGCTTGCATTTCTGAGCTCAGAAACAAACGAAGGGAAACCACTTAGCAGTGTGTTGGGTGATTATAGGATGTGTTCGCCTTTTGTTTAATGCGTTGGTTAACTGTTGATTTATCAAAAGGTAAAGGAGAAAGGGCGACGTTATTCAATCGCCACCTGGGATGCGCCACGCATTCATTTTGCGAGGGATATTATAGAGGCAAATTGAATGCGTATCTGGCCTACGCGGTGATTGGCAGTGTCCATTCGACGGACAAGTCAGTTTTGTACTTTTCGACAAGTCTGGTATCAATTCACCGACACCGAAAGGATGTAAAGCGGTAGGCGGAACTCGATGGAAAGTCTAGTTGGCCTAGGCGGGCTC
Source organism: Heligmosomoides polygyrus bakeri (assembly GCA_947359475.1). Taxonomy (NCBI): domain Eukaryota; kingdom Metazoa; phylum Nematoda; class Chromadorea; order Rhabditida; family Heligmosomidae; genus Heligmosomoides; species Heligmosomoides polygyrus. The sequence goes on from OX375869.1 coordinate 34,238,529, forward strand.
CGACACCTTGCTTCAAGGTGAGCGCTGCAGCCATTGCCACTTCCGACCGCGCTACCACCTATCGCAGCTCGGTTGTACTATTTTTCTCCGTTTCATCTCAGCGGTATACTCCACCTTTAAATCGACTTTTAAATTGGATCCTGAATCGTTCATGCTTTGCAGCCGATCTCATTAGATCAACTCTACATGACGACAGAGTCTCCTACCAGATGAGGAGTGGTCCCCTATCTCCTGCAGTTCTCTCCCCCCCCCCCCCCCTCTCCTCCCCTCCTCGCATAATGATTTCGACGGCGCGTAGAGCAGTCGGATGAGGTGGCGGCTGTCGCGTGCAGCCGATGCCAGGTTCTTGGTTGAGATGTCTGCGCAGGCCAACCAAGCCTCCCATCTGCCAGGGTCAGTGAATTGGTGGCAGACTTGTCTGGGAGGGATATGGCACCACTGACTTGTTCACTGCAAGTCACTGCACAGGCCAAATACGCATTCAAACAGCCTCCACAACATCCATAGAAGTAGAATGTGTGGCGCATCCCATAAGAAGTTGTTTAGCGCCGTCCTCTATCATTTAATGGCTTCAGAGCTGATTTTTACGTTTTCACTCGACGTCGAGGTCGAGTGATGATTCTGTCATAGTAGCCGGTAGCGCCTCAAGTTCCGACGTCTCCACACCCTCCGACCAGGCAGATGGTCCGCTCCGACGGAGGGGATCGCCCCGCCCCTCGAATTATCGATCGCCCTGACAGCTGATCATGGCCGGCCGGCTGGCCCTCGGACAGCTGGACCGACAAGGTGACGGCGCTCGTCCGTCACGCTCATGTGTCCCGCTTCTTGCAGCGCCCGTCACGTCCGGCCGCCTCCTCGTTCGCTTCTTCCTTCACCTTCGTCGTCCCCTGACGCGATGTACTTATTGATCGAAGGCGTTCGATGTCCATTGCGGACCTCGATCGATATTAATGGTGGAGATGAACGTCCGCGTCTACATGCCTGGACAGACAATTACGGAAGAGCTCCCTGCGTCGCCGTCCATTAGGTGGTCGAGGCGACGCATGCCCGCCGTCGGCCATTCTATTGAGCTCCCGCGTATTCAGATGATGGTTCGGGGCAATGGGGGGGGGGGGGGGGCAGTAGAATCCCTTCTTATGCGACGAGATCCACCAACCCCTTACCGGCCGGTAACGGTGAAGAGTACCGCCAAACCTAACGCCACTCATCAACATGCGGTGTGGTAAACTGGGAGTCAATCTCTGTATCCGTTACTGCATAGGCCGATACGGTGAATCCGCGGTGAGATGCTACAGACCGTGACGTTGATGAATCCGGCACATGGAGGATTCCGGCACTGTTGTACAACGTTCACGATTCTAAAGAGGGAGGAGGGGCCAAAAAAGTCAAATTTATCCTAGTCGGAGGGGCGCACAGCAAGAGAATCAAAAACAATTAGGTTAGCCTCCTACGGCTAGGAAATTACGAAGAAAGGTTCACTCGTAGAGTCATTCAGTGTATTCCACCTTTCTTGAATTAGTTTGCTTCCAATTTTTCCGTCGTTGCCAGACGGGCATGGTGAAGGGCCCTTTCGCTAGGATAGATTCAAAAATTTACCTAAAATTCACCAAAGAGAAAGTGTTGCTTGTGGTGCTGTTCACGGATCTTGCATCAGCTTTTAGTGATACGGTGGAGTACGGTAGTCTGGTATGTACGGTCGATCACCATTCGGAGATCATGACCCCGACAGCCTTACTCGCTCGCACCTACCGTGACCTACTGCAACCGAAATTTTTAAAAAGGGGTGTGGAATTCATGGTCAACCCTCTAAACAACCGTCTTGGGCGAAATTTGGGCTTATTTTTCGGCATCTTCTCGAACTCTAAGAGTCGTGAACCACTGCAGAGCCAGTATTCCTTTGCTGAGCGTTTTCGACCTGAAATTGGACGAAATGAAGCTAGTAGCTTAACGCTCCAAAAGCCTTCTTTATAAGATCGTAGGGCTATCAGACATGTACATTTCTCTGGCCCGAGATGCTTCTGGAACAGGCAGGACTGTATGTTTATCATCCAAACTGTACCCCTATTAGTATTGGTCTGTTAGTGTCCATCGATTTCCGATCTGAGGTATGTACTTCTAGTAGGTTCGGAAAAGCAGGAACACTCAAACTATAGTCGTCGGTCGTTTCGTCTTCGTTAGTGGTCCTCCCAATGATTTTCCTATGAACGTTTGCAACGCAACAGAAGAGCAACGTGCAAGCAGCATTTCCCTTCTTATTCTTTTTTCATTTCTCTTTTTTCTTGTCATTCCATTCATTTCTTTTTTTCTGCATTTCTTTTGTGATTCTTTTTTCGTCTCTCTTCATTTCTTGTCATTCCGTTCATTTCCTTTTCAGCATTTCCCTTATGATTCTTTCTTCATTTCTCTTCATTTCTTGTCATTCTGTTCATTTCTCTTTTCATCATTTCTCTTTTGAGTTTACTGAAACTAAGTAGTGTAAACAAAGGAGCTAGAGTCACTAAAGGGAAAATTACAACGAAAAGCTCACTTCTACGTCAGAACACTCCTGTTCGGCGCATTACTATCTCTTGTGAGGTAATTGACCGTGCTTGTTTTCACATCCATGAATCGACCAAAGCAGCGTGTTTGAAAAGCCTGGCAACCGTTATTTTTCGCTTATATAGTCGAAGGCTTCAGAACCACAGAAATTGTCTTTGAAAGGCTAGCGGATGGAATATTTACCGTGCCATCTTCCGTCCCTTAAGTCAGAGAATTCGTTGGGCTTGTAACTTTCACTCGATCTCCGGCTCACACTTCAGCATTTCATTGCGCAGTGAAACGCCTCCAAAAAAATCGTGGGAGGGGAGTGGATATAGGTAATTCTTCAGTAACCGCTTTTCTGGACAGATCTGACTTTTTGGACACCTTCTCAGGAGGGCATTTGAATGCGTATTTAGTGTGTCCAGTGGGTTCGTGCAACCAGCCTAGTCATGAAACAGTGTGCTTTTCTGAGAAATAATGAAAAAGCTGTGGTACCCATGCGGCTATTCCCGACGACGAAGCCTTGATCAGCCTAGATGCGCACAGAACATCAGCTGACAGGAGATGCGCATCCCTGGACATTCGCTTTTACTCCCCTGTTGAGAACGTTTGCGGTGGTATCTAGGGACCCCGAATCGAGATTCCTCGTTTTGGTTCTGTCATGCCAACCAAGTATTACACCTCTCTGATGTCGATGAATTGATGAAATGGCACCAGTATTGACTGGTTCACCTCCTCGAGGAAGGAGCGAAGGAAGGCTTGTTTGGGGCTCATGCCGTGCAGACTTTTTCGAATGTTTCTAGACTTTGCATGTGAATGTTGCCTTGTAACCACAGAAATCTATTAGTGCTGATTGTAACAGCTGCCGAGACCTCTGTCGTAACCTAAAAGAAGCCTTCGAAGGTCTTCTGACATTTTGATGGCAGGAACAACTGAAAGGACGTAAGAAAAGCGCTCCCTATATTGCGCTCTTTCCTGCCTTGTACCTGTGCTAATGAAGCTTCCCGGAAGATAAGTCAATTTCGCCTACACTGTTGTCACGATTTTTCTTTCCCTTCGTGTGTTTGCGACCAGAGTGGAGATTTTACTCAGAACTGCTTTTCCCTTTGCATCCACTTCGTTCTAATTTTTACACCATCTTCTGGCATCCGCTAGGGTTTGCATTTTCTCACTCCTATTCTTGCCAGGCGAAATAAAGTGGTGTAGTAACAAGTTTACTAAGACGTGATTTGAGCGTGTGACGCCGACGTCGACGTCAGCATAAACGGGATCTAGCGTGAAGTTTAGAGTTTTTCGATGGCTAAAAGCAGGTGCTATTTGGGCAGCCGGTGACGGTAGACCTAGTTGACTAAGAGGAATATGTTCATCCTTGTTCTGTTAGGTTCGAAACTTCGACCCACAGATGCTGCCCAGTAGTTGGCCGCTGGCGTCCAAGGCGCAGCTTCGCCATCGTTTACGGCGGCATTCTCCGCTTGTATTGGCGTGAGAAATGGAGCGGCCGTACGCCTTCACAAAGGAGTCCTTTGAGAGAACGGCGGCGACTCGAATTATTCCTGGCGGGCTGGGGTGCCTGAAGAATAGACCTTTCTTTGAGCAGGAGAAGGCGCCGGCAAAAAGAAGTTGCCCGTTTCTCTTTACGAGAAATCAGATATTCTTAGCGCTGCTTCTTTTGCGGGCTAGAAACGTCGGAATGTGTTGAACTCAATTTTCTCCCTTTAGTTGATTTTAACAAAGGATGCGAGAATGCGAAATGCAGAGATTGCTCGAAAGTATTTTCGTTATTTTTACTTGTCATTATCTTTAAGGCTTATTTTCTAAGGCGTAGGAGTAGCCCACCGTTGCGCGCATCCGATTCCAGTTTCTTGGTTCGGATTTCTCGCCCAGGCCATCCAAACCTTCCATCCCTCCGGGGTCAGTGAATTGGTACCAGACTTGTCTGAGAAGGGTAAAACACTGACTTATACATCGCCTGCCCATCGCAAGTCGTTGTGTAGACCAGATACGTATCCTAATTGCGACCACGACAGTCTGTAGAAACGGAGTGCACGGTGCATCCCCAACAGAGTTGACTAACGCCACAGTTTATCCTCTATTTTCTAAAGCGTCTTCAAACCCTACTTCTTCCCGATCCACCACAACCTCAATTTGGCCGCTTGGATTATCTATTTAGCAGAGAAGCAGAGGCAGAAACGTACAGCTCTCCAGCACCGTCATTGTAGGTTCACACTACAGCAGTTGTACATAGAATAGAGAGCTCAAACCCATTCCGTATTCTCGAGCGGTTTGCGATCAGGCTGACTTAGAATCTGCGCATTCTATTCGTTCAAAAGTCGATCTTTCGCAGATTCGGACCTCTTCCTTCCGCTACGGCCTGCATGGCCGTAATTTCTTGAATTTCGTCGGAATTCCGCTTGAATCGAATCAAATTAGACGAGAGCTGCGACAGCCGACGTACACACGCTGCCCGGACTGCATCTTCACGACTCAACTCCCTCCGTTCCTCCCTTCCTCCACAAGATTTTCTTTAGCGTTCGTCTTCTTCATTTGTTATAAAGCTGTCACAAATCCTTCTATGCAAATGCCCCACATTCAGCTTGAACAAGCAAGTGTCCTTCAACCTCCGAAATTTTTTGGGCAGCTCTGCACTTGCTCCTTCTTCACTTATTTTTTGCAGGTAACAACACTGAGACAAAATATCAGTATTTGGAACTGATAACAACTCTCTCCTCTTGCTAACAAGTTCGTAGCTGCAAAGCTCACTGTGGGCAGCGAGATGCGCCACGCATTCCACCTAATAATGCCGTAGAGCTGCTTTGATGATTCGTGGCTTTCTACTAATTTTGAAACCTCCCTTCTTAACAGGAAAAGTCTTCCGGTAAATGCTTTCAAGGCTCATATTTTGAATCCTTTCTAGAAGTAACTATCCACAAAGCGAGAAAAACCTTGAAAACTATTTGCATCCTCCCGTGCTCCAGCCACTCAAATGCTGGTAGTGTTAATTATTTGAAGCTAGATATGGCTGTTGTGATCAATGTTTTTTCTTTTAACAGTCGCACTTAAGGTGCAGTAATAAATAAATAAATAACTCCTATGATGCTGTTTGTCTAGATGCTGTATTCTCTAGCTTTCTCGATGTCCCTTCAGCCTAGGCTTTACTGTTTTCATAGCTGCTTTCCATTTGACTTCCATTTTCTGTCGTTTTCTTTTTCTTTCCCATTACTCTGAGGGGCGTGTGGTGGCGCAGAAGAAGAAGACCCTCCACAGCGAGCATCATGGATCGAGGTTCTTGGTTCAGGTCCCGCCCGGCCAACCAAACCTATCATCGTTTTTAGTTCGACGAATTGATACCAGGCTTGTCTAGGAAGTTCAAACCCTGGCTTACTCATTGACTGGCTTCAAACTCATTTTATAAACCAAGTACGCATTCAAATTGCCTCCATGGTATTTCTCAAGACGTCCCTGTCAGGGATGGATCCTTTATCCTTCATCTCTTATCTTTTATAGGGTTCCTGAAGCAGCATGCAAATGACACTGCGCTGGATTTCGTGTGAAACGAGGAGTAGGGCTTATTTTCAACTCAACATTCCTTTAGATGGTAGACTTCAATCATTATCCTGCACCGCTTAGTTGCTGCTAACTTCGATGTGATTTCTGTTTGAAGAAATAAGTAAGGGTACTAACGTGCTTAGCGTCTTCTGCAGCACGCACACTTCTTTATTCTGTGACTTCACAGACGATTTAGGATTCTTTACTAGATTCCCAGGCGATGCAAAAACCTTACGTCTGATGGTTCGGCGTAATCGTATAAGAAGGGAAGACGACGTAGCCGTTCGCAAAGGCGTATTCTCCATATTGATTTATCACCGGAAAGAAAAATCGGAGTTTTTCAGCTTTCGCCTAGCGACAGAATTCGAATAGGTTCCGAAGGCTTCACGCTATGTGTACAGCATCAGTAAGCATCTTTTTTCAGGGTTTTTATGCTGCAATCTTCATCACATCATTTTATTCTGGAAAATGCTTCTCCGCATTTGCTCACACCGTTCCCCTTCCTTGTCATCTCTATCATCATCTCCCTTCCTGTTCTCCTGTTCCTTCTTCGTTTTCCTATTCTTCCTTTTCTTCTTCCTTTCTCCATTATCCTTATTTTTCGAAGCAGAGACCGTTTCAAGTGGCCATGTACATTTTTGTGATCTGTCGTACCCATGTCATGAAGGCCTGCCGCCGAAGTAGCACATCAATGTTCAGCATACCTCCTGCGAAGCGCATCTGTGCTTTACCTAATTAGTGAGAGCGAAGGCCCTCGCCACCTATATTTCCGATCCAGCTCAGTGGCTATTTCCGTCGCCTATAATTGCCTCTAATACGACGTGCCTTCATCCGTTGTTATGGACTTGGAGTGCATAGATTAATAGAGTAACCAAATCACAGAGACGCGCCTGAAAAACAACCACCGAAGACTTCTAGGTCTCTAGGAGGTTGTCTCGTTCCTTTCAAGAGATAAGCATCAATCTGAGTTTTCAAGAAGAAGAGGCGCTGTCAAGAAGTTTGTAGTACTTCACTTTCTTCAAGAACTAGCGGTTGTTCTGAGCTACAATTCTTACCTGAGAAGAAATTCAGATAGTTAAGAACGTTAATTAGGCCACGCCTTTCCCGTTGACTGCGATTACAAGAATTGACAGACTTTTTTGGTTTCTCCATATCCGAAAGGTGGGGAGGCAGAAATGTGAAAGCGTTTCGGCATCACATGTAAACATGAATGTTTGCTGACACGCAGGCAGGAGAGATGAAAAACGACGTATTCTCCTCGAGGCATCAAATGTTGGCCGGGTTGATGCTGTTCGAAGAGTAATTGAAGCCATTCGTCTGGCATTAAACATAGGATGGCTTCGAAGAAGCCGGAACCAACGTGCGAATGAAGTTTGACGACGGACTGTGGTCCAATGCGACGTATTAGAGCTGTTGTGCCCTTCAGGCTTTTCCTCGTGCACAGCACTCCGCAGAGTCCAGTGGGTAGCTGCTGGTTCCGCTTTAATTGCCTTTCGCTTACGCTAGAGACCCGTAGATCTGTGGCTTTGAGGTCCGTTACACAGTTCCGTGACGGACTGGCCGATGCCCTGAGTCCACCTGGAAGAGTACGAACAAACAAAGAACTGGAGACATATTTGACAAGAAGGCCAAGAGTGCATGTATTAACAGAATAACTTATGATTAGTCACAAGCACAACAGAATGGAGAAATCGGTCATCCAGAAACTTCGGAACTCGGAACTTTGATTCGCTTCTTTCGATCTGTAGGACCTTTTTTCATTAATTTTTTTTTTGAAGTTGGTTCACTCGAGAATAGTTACGTCATTAAAACGTTTCATGAGAACCATAGGGCCTTTCTCTTGAAACGGTAGGGTTCTTTGGTGAACGAAGAAAAGAGGCTGAAAGTCTGCATTAAACAATCTTTGCAGGATGCGCCACGCATTCCACGTCTATGGAGTATCCTGCATTTGAATACGTATTTGGCCTATCTATGACTTGCCGTACCCAATCGATGGACAGCTTCGTGTTTTATCCTTTCGAGAGAAGCCTGCTAGCAATTAACCGATAGCGGAAAGATGGAAGGCTTCATTGTTGGGACCCGAACCATGAACCTTGATTCGGAATGTGCATGGAAGTGTCCTCGCGTCATTCAGCAGCGCTTCTGTGCATCATTTGTTTCATGTTGATGTAGGAAGGTGAAATCGAAGTTCAAAAACTATTTAGATTTGTTTTACGCATTTCATTAAGAGTAGAGCGGCCGTTATGGAGGCTATCAGTTGTTAGATGGATGTTTAGTTACGACCAGAACTTCTGCCGCAAGCGGGACTCGAACTTGCGTCCTCTGCTTTCCGGGCAGGTTGCTACGCCTAACACCACTTTCGCTGTTTGATCGCACGTATCTGCTGGCGCGAGGTTTGGTGGTAACAAAACACAACATTTCATCCGCTTTTTTAAAAATCTCTTGTGGCTCTAGTGCTCTCAGCGTGCAACCAACCTAGTTCGTTGTTCTTTCTACAGCTTGTTGCATACACTTATATCCACTTCTTTGTTTTCTCCCCTTTATGGCGTATTTCGCCGTTCTTCCTCGTATTGGTTTTTCCTGCTGTCCCCATCTCAAGTCCCTCTAAGGACCCACTTTTTTGGCGCCCCTATTGGGTGCTTTGCGAGCGTAGATTCATGGTTAAGTTCCCGTTGAGGGGAATCTTTCCCATACTTACCTTTCAAAGATAAAGCACTGGCTTATCCGTTGGCTGGACACTTCAAGTCATTCTCTAGGGTGAAACGGGTTCGTACTCCCTACACGATATCTCGAGATGTAGAATGCATGGCGCATCCCTGAAAAGGACTGATTGACGTTAAGTTTTACACTTTGTTCTTTCAATCAAAACGTTGCACATCGAACTTAAAGGCACGTTATACACCTATACGCCAACTAAAATGCATGATCTTCATTGGCAACTCCTTTTTTCCGTCCTTACCATTCGACAAAAACACAGTCGTAGTGCAGAGAAGTTGAATGCTGGTTGGTCCAGACGCTGGAGGGCCTCGTGCTGACGCTCTTCATGCAAACGTCGCTTCTATCGGGAAGCCGAGGCAGTGATATCCCATGCGGATTCCCACGGATATCGCCTGCGATTTCAATTGATCAGCGCCTGGAAACAATCACACCGTCCACCGTGAGCACGCTCCTTTCTCCGCCTTCCGCGCATCCGTTCGTCACTCCATGCGTTTCTGCCACCGATTATCGTTGAAGCAACGCAGCATTAATGAAGGCATCATGGGTCTCTCGCTGTCACGCGCCTACTGAAGCTGGCAGCTCTGACGTTGCCCGCGTAAGGCGTGCTGACCGAGCACGCTTGATGTCTGGTGAATCGTTGCAGCTATTGTTCTCCAACCGCTTCGAGAATATCTCTGTTTTCGCTCCTGGGTGGGTACAATGCTTGGCGTGGGGCGCTGGCGATTGCCAATTGCAGACCGAAGTGGCCAATTTGCCAGCAACCTCCACTACTTCCTTGTCTCAAGGACTCATTTTGAGGAAAAGCTCCCGGGTGCAGGCTGAGCGGTTACTTTTAGATCAAATGGTCATGTACTCCGTCATAGACGCGCATTAGGTCGGCTGTTATACAGAAGAGATAGAATTGCAGGCTGGCATCGTTTCGGAGAAATGTCGAGGTGCATATCTGTTTTTAAGCGATGGTCTCATCTGTCCACAGAGGCAGTGGAGAGTATGTAACTTTATTCTCCTTTTTTCATTCTTCACTGTTGTGCTACTGTTCTACATTGCTTCGGTGGACAACATTGTCCTTCCTAACTCCCAACCATGACTGGGTTTTCATTGTGGTTGAACTGTCAATAGTTTTCAGTTTTTTTAATATGTAGTAGCGCCCATTTCGAATTCGAAACCATTGCCATCTTGCACCACCCTTTCCCTTGCAATCAACATGTCCATACAGCTATTCGTAGAAGTGCGACTTTCGCAGCATTCTCTTTTCCAATACGAATGGTGGGTTCTATATCATGACTTTTCTCTTTTCGATTGCACCAGCTCATACTAATGCATGTGTTCTTCCTAGATATGGACCTCATCTTTCTGGTTCTGATCTTCTTTGCCTTTTCATTTTAGTTAGTGCTGCGGTTGGTGTACGTGTCATATTCACTGATGCTATGTATAATAGCCTTTTATTTGTTAATTATTTGTTTCGTAGCGTGAACTACATTAGAAAAACAAGCGCAGAATGGAATATAAGCGAGCGAAACCAACTGTAAGATATCAAAAGCATGCAAGTGAGAGCGGAATAACCTAAACTGGGTATGAAGAGCAGCTTAGCCCGCATGGAACCGTTAGGGATGTCATCGTAACCCATTTTTAGCACCTATATCATCAGTTTCTTTCTAGTAAATCGTTTCTGTCTGCTCTCCTGGCAGAGAGATGCCATATGTAAAAGTCGCATATTTATTAGATTGGCTTACACTGTAACAAGCTATATTCGCCTAAAGTTAGAATGAGGAGGTACCGGCCGTTATGTGCACCCCGACTTCAAGTTCCTGGCTCGGATTTCCGAGGCCTACCAGCCTTTTATTCCTCCGGGGTCAGAGAATAGGTATCATACTTGTCTGGGAAGGAACAGGGATATCTGGGATAGAACAATCTGGGAATCTGAAAAAAAACAAGCTTGCCACCACAATTCGTTTTAAATTTCAATTACTCGTTCAAATTCCCTCCACGACATTCTATAAAAATAGGACACGTGGCGCATCCCAGGATGGATTGACTAACGCCGTCCTACATCCTGATCCTTTAAGCTGTTGGTGCAGCGGGAACGAATGCCGACGTTCTTTTTTCTGATTTGGTTGAGCGGTTGCATGCGGCTCACATTACTTCATTCGGCTTCCACATTGGAGCAGTTCACAGTCAGACCATCTCTACTTGAACCGTTCTTTTAAGGTGTCTTCTTGCAACTTTTGCAGGTCGCACCTACTACCAATGTAATGGCACGACCTCCACATATATTCTGAAGGGTAGTTACTTCTGGAGGGGTAAACTGGGATCTGAAAGCTGTCCGTGGGCGACGGCCCTAGAGAATAAAACCGTCGGGAACTGAGAAATAATTAGGTGAAACGATGTTTGGTAGGACAAAGGCTCTCGCGTCCATTCACTGGGCGGTAATTCTCGAGCAGAATCTCTCCATCTGCTCACTGTCTCTTCCCCTAGAGCTTTTGGACGTTCTCACGTCCACAAAGGCTTACAGCCCACCGCCTGCTGACGAGGACGTAGTGTTTCCCACCCTCATAACCAGTAGAGGTTGCCTGCCGCGAAACAGTACATAGAATAGGACGACGCTGACGGGAAGCCATCTGCGGAAAAATGACATCTGCCCCGCCGACGTCCTTCCATCTTTCCTCTCTCTCGACGTCCCAACCTGCTAATCAAATCACGAACTTGTATGCTAGACAGGTCCTGGGAAGAGAAGTGAGGGTACAGCGCTGCTGCTGATGGTGAGACTAGCAGAGCTGAGGACGCGCTCACACGCTGCACCACTCAGAGCCGTTTCTTCATTCCAAAGCGTTTCTTGGAATCCTCAGCTGCAGTGCGGCATTTCATGCATGGTCGGTTTCGTGGAGTCGACGAGAGGCCCGAGGACACCGAAACGAATGTGTCGCCTCGAGGTGAAGGCACAAAAAGCAGCTGCTGCCCTGCTCTGTGACCGAAAACACCACACCACGTCGCTCTGCCTACCATGACACTCCATCATCTCCTGCTGACAGCCCAGCCCTGTGGATATCTTCCATAATCACACTATCGATTTATCTGCATTCGAAATTGATCGTCTTCCCTTCTGAAAAAAACGAAAGGTGTTATGAAGCTAAAGCAACTGCCCCTATCTTCACAGTACAAGACATATCGTTGTCGTGCGGTGCAGAGGAACTCGAAGAGCGAAGCACTCGAAGACAGACATACTAAGAAGCTCTCAGCGTTAATGTCACCTCTGACCCGTTTAAAGGATAGTATCTTCCACTTGCAACAGGTCGACTACCGAGTTGGTGCAACCCACGCCCTATTCAGTCACCATCTGATTTCAAAAATAGAACGCCGGGGTCTCCTTGCTGACTGTGTAGGAGTAGCGCCTTCATTTCAAATCGTAGCGGAAGGGACCGACACTTATTGATGTGGATTTCACATCCCTCGAACTTCCGCCTGCTACGGCGCTCGTCGAACAGTTGTCAGAGAAGCCACATTCCGTGGCTGGCACCACCTAGTCTGGCGCTCTGGTGGTTTTTCGATTGTCGTAGACGTTAGACGTTTAGAACGTTTACTACGACCCCTTCATCGTTCCTTCAGGGAGAGTAATAAACGCTCCGCTCTCCTATTCGCCTTTACGGCGGAAGACAAAAGGTAAGAAACAAGTGGGAGATAAACGAGAACCCCCAGATTTCAGGAGCAAATTAGTTACCGGGAGCTTTGCGTGTCGGCATTGGCACGGTAATTATCGTCACTTCTACTTCCTTGGGGGGAAACAAAAATACAACTGTCCACTGGTATACTTCCAGGTCGTCTCTACGGCATACAACTGATTGCAAATCAGACTCACCCTTTGCAGTCAGACCGAGCTTGAAAGATGGAAAACTTATCGTTAGTTGACCTGAGTGGGGAAAGCATCATTCGGATTCATGGTATCTGATGGGGCAAGATCCGCCGAGTGCCTTACACTAACCTTCTATGTCATCTATGAGATTTTGGCCAGGAAATGTGGAGAAACCTTATTTCTGAGTGAAGGTCCGCAATTCAGGCAAAAGTGTAAATTGGATTGTTAACTCGAGTCTACGTCAAGTCAGTTTCTCTCTCACAAGATTCATCATTTCTTCTCGACTGCTCAGACAATGTAAGGCATATGCAGTTTATGGCCGCTGTATTACCTTGATTAGACGGGTTCTAACTTAAGTAGCGGGAGCAAATACCTGCCATCTGATACGATCTCGCCACGCTCGGCTGCGTGCGAAGCAGACCTCCGTTGTGGTAGAGTTGGTCTTAACGAATAAGTGAAAGTTTCTTTTCGTCTGGCCAGATTTGTTTGCGTATTCATCAGGATTGGGAAAATAACTTCCAGGTCGCTTACATTTTCCTTTGTAGCAAACCTAAGTGGCTTGCGAGGAACAAGCTCTGCAGCCTTGTTTTTGGAATGTTGAACCGCATTTTCCGCTTGTCGAGTATTCCATTCTGTCCCGACAGTCCGCTGTCCTACAACCGGTCATCTGTTCTGCTCCTCTCTCCTGGCTTTTGTCTCTCTGAGACAAACGACAGCTCTGAGCCGCGTTCCTGCTTTTTCCAGCGCTCCACACGTGGCATGGACTAGGCGGTGAGCTCGTGTCGTGTCCTGGCCGTACACATCCGTCCGGAAGGCCATTGATTGCGGTACTCCCTCGAGAATTCCCCTGCGCCTCCCATTCCAAGGGTGTCGCTATCCATTACCTTTTATCGCACTGGTCAACTCCCATCTCCGCCTAGTCAGCCTCTTACGCAGCTACAACCACTACGCGCCGTAGTAAGCGAGGCGTAGAAGGAGCCGTGTCTCTTCATTTATGCGGTAGCAACTTGTGCTTCACAATAGCTGATCACGGAAGCCGTTAAGGCAAGATTGCTAGCACGCTTTTTTCGACCTATTTTCAGCGTATCGGCCGTCATCGAAGCATTTTTTAGTGTTTCGTTCTTTCGTAGTAAACACTCGCTTAGTGTCTTCTCTCGATCTGCGTATTTCTGAAGATTAAAGTGCTTCTGCGTCACCACTTTTTCTCGGCTACAAAGCCCTTAGTCCCTCTTCCGAGAATCCATTTCGTTGAGAGCTTTCTGGAATGGCTAGCGAGATATACTTCACACCCTGTGTTCACCATCAAGGGGGTCCCCTAGTGGCTAGGCTTTAATTTGCTGCCCCCACAATTTTTCGATAATATCGTCCTTTCATACATCCACGAACACGAGCTTGCCTGCATACACATAGCTGAACGTTTCACTCGAACGACGGTGTTCTCTACTACTGCTTTTTCGTGCCTTTTTGTACGTCTATTAGTTCGCCAACATCACCTGAAGTGTTGATAATTTCTTTCAGGTAACGACGTCGTCATCCTGGCTAATCCACATGTTTGCCCGCACAGCTGTTTACCGATGGATTGACGGGAGTTTTCACTGCGTTCGTTTTAATGGCCGTTGCAACCCTTCCTACAGTTCGGAGTTTCTTTTTCTCTCGTTCATATTTTCTTCCAAATCGTGGCTGTGAGTGCAGAGCCGATGAAGAAAAATGAGCGTTTGGGAGTGCATCTCAACTGGTATGGATATACTATACTATTTAGACGAAGACGTTCACCAGCATAAATTCTGCAGTAATTTTTTTATGGAGATGGGTACTACATAATTTTCACTAGATTCTCAATCGATACAGTAACTGGCACTGCTGCCGTTCAGCAACATTTAGCTCTTTCACCAACTATTAGGTTGGAAAAGGTCTCTTCACACTTCGGAAAAATTTTCATCGTTCTCCTTGTAAACATACTAGCCAGTATTGATTGCTGATTTCATAATCCTATCACACTTGTCTACCGTTCGCACGCGGACACAGGTCAAGACCCTTCTTGTACTTCGTTATTTATCCAGTCTTCCGAACTCAATGCCAGATCTACCTCATGGCCATTTTCGGAATGTGATTCTTCATGAACTCATTAAAGGATCTATAGCACGTCAAGCAGCCGACCAAATTTTCCACGTATATGGCTTGGGATCTACTACTCATCGCGCCTGTTATGAGTGGTTCGGAAAGTTTTTAAAGGGAGATTATTCACTCGAGGACAAAGCAAGGTCAGGAAGGCCCACTGAACTACTCCATCTTCTTCGTGCCGATAGTAGGCAGACGAAACGTCAACAGGCAGAGAAGCTCGAAATGTCTCTTAGGATAGTGGGAATCCATCTGAAGGGTCTTGACTTTGCATGGAAATTTGGAGCTTGGATTCCACATGCCCTGTCAGACACTCAGTGCAAAACCACATGTTGCAAGACTCACAAGAGAAACAATAAAAGAGCTGGGCTGGGGGTAGTGCGACATCCACCGCATAGCCCTAACCTCGCCCCTACCGACTGCCATCTCTTCCGTGCTCTCAAGCGAGAAATTGGAGAGAAATATTTTGAAGCGGATGAAGACCTCAAAAATTGGATTCAGCAATGATGCGACTCCAGTTTGCAGTCCTTTAAGCGAGAGCAATTAAAAAAGTACCCAGTCATTGGAGAAGTGTAGTGCAACAAAGGAGTTTACCTCAATTGATTGGACATTGTTGTTATGAAGTAATAAATCTTTGGAAAAAATGAAAAGACTTTTTTCCAACCTAATACTTAAGAGTGAAGTAAAATGCTGGCGTGGCGGCTAAAACTTTTCCATAGAGAACTTCTTACCTTGTAAACTAGAGTGAGATGTGTCGAAAATATTAAGCATGAAAGCGAACAGCGTGAAGCCTCCACATGCGCAACTATCGGAGAGAATATTTTAAAAATCAGGAAATGCTTCAAGAAAATTCTTGTGTTCGAACTGCTGTTCGTCTTGGATTTTTGCTTATTCTCTTTATTCACCTATTATATTATGAAGTCACTCTCATTTGCGAAGGGGTTAGCTATGCGCTAATTTTCCTAAGAGATCCGCGGGTACCTACATAGCATTGATGAGAGAGCTTCTGAGTAGTGCGAGACCTACCCGACCATAATTTCCATCTGCAGTACTCTACTTCAGCTCTGCAATGCAGCCGACGTTAAAATTAATTATTGAAAAGGACTGAGCGAATAGATTATGACAAGCTGTTCAGTGTTTGGCCACAACTTTACTCAAATGGCTTCCCATCTTAATTTTCTTGTCTGGAAGTTGATTTTGATGACTAACGTTGTAGAAAAATACGTGTTCCTCTCCAGGCAAAGTTTTTTCACTCGAATAGTCTTCCAGGATTCTCGGACGCTTGAGCTCTTTGAGTCATAGCTAAATCTTCTTGTTTGCCTGTCGCAGTTATAGCCTTTTTATCTGGTTTATCAGGAATGTAGTAAGATATTATCTCTGCTATGTTTACGGAGCAATTTCTGACCATCATTCCAAAAACAGCCACTACTCGCATTACAGCTGCTAGGGCGTGTCGTATCTTGTGTTGTCGCTAAGAGTTGATTCTCTACCAGCATGTTGTAGCACTGTTTTGATTCCAAAGCGCTCTTTATGCAACGTTCTGAATAAATCATGGCCTTTGCATGCATGCTTCTTTTGCTGCAATTGTGCCCAAGTGCATGATGAATCTGTCATATCTAACTCCTTCTGCACTGTTGCACTCAAAAGGCTTCCAAAAACGTCTTCACAGCAGGCTTACGTACTGGACAACATTCTAAGGGGTGAGAAATTACAGGGGTAATCCAAGGAGGTAGCTGCACCTAAGATGTCGAGTGGATCTGAGAGAAAAGGGGACACACCCCATTATTCATTTCTGGCATCCAAAAATTTCTACCCGAGTCTTCTAAAATGAAGAGGCTCGCGCCGTTGCTGTGCTGTGGTGTGCCACGCATTTTGCCTCCACCCAAGACTCTGAAGGGCGCTTGAAGCACAGTCTGCTGCCGCGTGCACCCGATACCAAGGTCTTGGTTCGGATTTCCCGCCCAGGCCAACCCAGCCTTCCTCCCCCCTCGGGGATTCCTGAATTGCTGCCAGACTTGTCTAGAAATGGTAAAGCACAATCTTGTTCATCGGCTGGCCACCGCGACTCATTGTATCGCCAAATACGCATTCGAACTGTCTCCTCATTATCCCGTAGAAGTATAATGCGTGGCGCATCCAAACAGATTAAGTGACGCCGTCCTTTATCCTTTATTCTTTAATACTCTGTAAAGAAATGGAAGAAATATGAATGCGTATTTGGCGTGCATAACGCAAAGTACCCACCCGGTGAAGGAACCAGGGTTTATGTTCTCCCCCTCCCATACACACACGGGTTCTGCCAACTTACCAGCCCTGGAGGGGTAACGGGGTTACGTTAGTTCACCTGAACGGGACCCAAACCGCGTTCCCCTACACCTGGCCTATGATTACTTTTCTGTACAGGGTGCCTATAAACACTGCGGCAAAACCTTACGATTAGTTGTATAAAAACGGTCAGCACAGACCAAATTTGATACAATTTGAAACTCGATTTGCTCATGCGAAGTACTCGTAAAGACCCACTGCTCAGCAAAGGCTTCAGACTATTTTGATATGTCAGATTAGTTTTTACAGGCCGCGTTGTAGCACCTCTTACGAAATTTTGTTCTTCATTCGTTTCACTGACGATATTAGACTACCCTTTTTCAACGTTCTGTAGAACAGCTTTTTTCTAACAATAAGAAGATAAATGAAAGAAAATCACTTTGTGAAAATGAAGAGAACTGCATGACTACTCTTTTGCAAGTACGAAGTTGCGCAGGTCGGGAAACTGCTACCATGTCTTCTTGCTACTAGAATCATCACCTTAGGCCTCTGTTATACTCCCGCGGGAGCATCCGCGGAACGTCTGCGGACCAATGGTGCACGGCGGAGGCGGGCGTGGCGAGGCGCGGCGATTGGCCAGGTGAGGAGTCTCGGCGCGATTCCCGCCCTTCCGCGGATGCTCCCGCGGGAGTATAACTCAGGCCTTACCGGAATGTGCGTTCTGAGGGGGAGGGGGTTAGCTCACTAGAAAAAAAATTACGTCGTATTTTACCTATAGGATGAATGATATGGATGATTTTACTGTTTTGCACTGTGTTCACACAAGAAATCTAGAATGTGTGTTGAGACAAGTTTAGGAAATCGTTTAGACAGGATAGTTACCTCTTGCAGCCGCTCTTTGTTGAATTGATATTGTTTTGGCCTTTTTAGAGTGGCTCAACTAGAAGAAATTTCATTGAAGGAAGCGGTGGCTGGACACCCAGCTAGGCCGACGCATCCCTCCGCGCACTTACATTTTCCTTCTTATTCTTTCCTGTTCACAGCTAAGTCCCGCCTCATTCACCGCTTTGAAGAGCTTTATTTTTTAAAAGCTATTTTGAAAACTGCACTTCGCCATGTTACCTTGCGTGGGCGGCTGAATGGTGAACTTGTTCTAATTGATTGCCACATGGCAAGTAATCGGGGAACTGACGGCGTTTTTTAATTAAAGCGCAACTGCACTAATAGGATGCTTGCGATGGAGGAGGGCTTTTAGCGCCGTGCACGTGACAGTGATTCGAAACGGTTGGCTATGAATCTTCAGAAAGTGTCTTCGGAATGGCAGCGTTCCAACGTCGACCAAAGGAAGACACATGGTTGATCGTTTTAAATTAGCTCACGTCTAATAAAAAGAGTTACAATCCAAAAATCGTGAGGAGCATGGTGCTAAGGACGTATCAAACAACAGTTATTGTGTGATTCTAGGCATTTGACAGACGTCTCCTAGGAGTGTCGTCTAATTTTACTTCAATATTTATGGGCCACCACGTAGGCTGTGACTGGGAGAAGACTACCGAACAGGATAGCGATAGGTGCGCGCGAACTGTTTTTCTGTAGAACTTGGTCGACCACCTTGAGAAGAACCTCGCCCACTGACGATAACACAGCGGTGCATCCTTCAGTCACTAGTTGTTAGATGATGTCGAATCATATTGGCGGGCCCGACGGGCTGGTAAGACGTTAACGCGATTAGGTCTGACGTTCAGTAGGCCAGTTTTGATCGTGCCTTAGCCAACGCTATAACCTAAGCTATGCAACTAATCGAAGATGGAACTTGGGTGTAATTGTAGATGAATTTAAACTCGCACCAAAACCGAACGCAAGAACCACAACACTCACTGCAGATTTAGCTGTACTCTTCTTCTTAGGATCCTCAGTCGGCAGATTTGTTAGACAAACCGCATGATTGTGCCTATGTTGTTTGATACCGCCGTCGTGCTTTGTTCAGCGACTTTTGTTCTGTTTCTTGAAGCCCCTTAATGCATCTTGCTTTTGGCATCTATTCGTTAAGCCTTCTTTTTATCAAATGAGACGCATCGGCAATTTCCAAGTGAGAGTCTTGTTCCCAGATGGAGTGGAGTCACTCACCGTTCTGGAGCCTTTCGTCGATACACGATGTGATCCTCGAAAAGGAGAGAAGCAGACGCCCTGCTCGAAAGGCAGCTAAGAGGATTGTCCACTCTAACGCCCCCTGTAGAGAAGCACGTGGCGCCTTCAAGACCATGTGTCATTTAGACCCTTTTCAAATGATCAAAAGGACAAACTTTGGATGAGTCCTTATCTCCTCGCGGCATTTACATATCTTCTGCCGCAAGAGCTGTCGGCACGTTTCGATACTCTGGTAGTTGCTGTGGTAGCTGCAACAGTCCTTGTTAATTTGCTGTTGTTGTTGTTCTTGTTATTGTTTATCTGTTCTTTTTGGTGCGAATCTCTCCAGAGGTATGTTCACACACCGTACCACACGTTTCACGATGGCAAATGTCAGACTGTAAATTTCAAATTTCATCAGAATTGTCGATTTGCTTCTCGTTGAACCAGCGGCCTACACTTTTTTCTGTGCCACACAGGTCCACATTTCCTCCCCTGTCCCTCTGCATTCCTGTACTGTTTTTCCCGAGGTTACTCCCTCCTTATTTCCATTTAGGAACTGAGATGTAAAAGAAGGCGTTCTTAAACGCCACCTAACTGCTGCTGAAGTCAGGTAGAGAAGAAATTTATCGGCGAACAGAAGCCGAAGTGCGTGTGCACTAAGCACGCCATCCAGCAATCGCCTTCCATCTGTGCGTCATTGATGACGGACAGTTCGCCGTCGGCGTCTTTACGAATAGCACTCCTGTGGCCGGCCCATTCCGGAACCGTCAATCCTCCTTCAACCCTATATTTAAAGATCTCCGCTACGACTAGGGTTCCGTTTCATGCTTGAAGTTCGTCGACGCTCGTGACAGCCCCAAACCTTGGTCGAAACACACGCTTGAAAAGGCTAGGAAAATGCTCCCTTTTACGGTCTGCTGGTCGATTTCAACAGCACTATGTAGAGCTTTTCTATCGTAGATTTGCCGAAGTCAACACGGTTATGATCCTTCTGCCGAAAAAATTTGCTCCTGTCCTTGAATGTTGTCTAGTTACCACAATGCGGAGGAGGTGTGTAGCCCACTCGTCGCAAACATTTTCATTAACTGAAGAGAATGTATAGCCATTACTAAAGAAGCAGTGTAACGATAAATTTGAAGAATAGAACTTGTTCACTGAAATTTCGATGCGGTTGGATACTTCTTCTCTCACCCTTGTAACATTGTAATATGGTATCCTTTTGTAAAAAAAATGAAAATGAATGTAGGGATGACCTCACTGTATTGCATTAGCTCTGAACTTTCACTTTTCTGATTCATAGCATGAAGCACAGAAAAAGCAGACGTCGGCACTCGTGTAGTACCCGAATTGATTCCATGTTCAGGAGCCGACAACATCGAGAAATCCTTCTACATATCTTTACGGATCGCTGAAATGGTACAGGACTTGTCTGGGAAGGTCCAGTCACTGATTTGTACCTCTGCTGGCTACCGTAATTCGTTGAACAGGTGAAATATGCGTACACCGCTACCTCGATGCGTACACCGCTACCTCAATGATTAAGCCATATGGAGCATACCCGGCGATCGTCGTGGACATCTCCGCATATGCACGAAGATTTCTTTACCATTATCCGGAGATTGATGAACCTGCCGCAGGACATGCCGATAGAGAGATGCATGGCGCATTCTATGAAGGGGCTCCTTTACGCTTTCCTTAGCTGTGTGTCCTTATACCATTCTCACAGAGTTTTCATCATTTATTCGTAGGTTATTCAAGCCATAATGCCCATGAGATAACGCGAAGACGGGTCCGTCACTTGGAATGGAATATTTGAACGTTTTTATGTACGGTTGCTGCCGTAAGGCTCAACCTGCCGATCTCAGATCTTCTATAGCGGCTTGCAGTCGTCTTTTTGCAATCGTTTTGTCATATGAACATATCAGGTAAGCAGACGAGCCTTGCGGGGTAGAATATAGGGGACTGTATTATCACGTTCGAGCGACGCTTCATTTTAGCAGCCGTAGAGACCTTCCCCGAAACCTGAATTTAAATTATGCTTGGTTTGGGCTCTCATAAAGAATGCACCTGTTTCGAATGAATGCATCCAACACTGTTTTCAGAGTTCGTAATCCGGGCGAATTCACTGCAGGTAAAGCAGTGCGAAGAATGCCTTTAAAAATATCCCCCTATTTTTTACACAGTTTCTTATCTTTCGTGTCTCCTTGTTCCTAGATTAAAAGGATAAGGATAAAGGACGGCGTTACTCAATCCCTACTGGGATGCGCCAGCGCATTCTACTTCTACGGGATGTCGTGGAGGCGACATGAATGCATATTTGGCCATACAATAATGACTTGCGGTGGCCAGCCGATGAACATGTCAGCGCTTTATCCTTCCCAGACGCGTCTGCTACCAATTCACCGGAAATCCGAACCAGGAACCAGGTATCGGGTGCACGCGACAGTCGCGCCTCCGACTGCGCTACACGCGCCCATCGTTGTGATGATTCCCATTCTAGTGATCACATGTGTCGTTGTATCTTGTCGTACAACGTCGTCGTTGTGATGATTCCTAGATTATCTTTTATAAATTAAAAGGACAAGAGCTAGAGCTAGAACCAATCAGCCGTTTTGTAGCATGTCGATGCATTATTCTTCTTAGACATTTGTAGAAATTCACCGAAAGTGGCAGCAAATGGAAAGCTGTGTTGCCGTGAGGGAATTCCGATCCACTAATCGATTCTGGATGCACACAGGGTCTCCTCCTACTGCGCTACACACGCCTTAAGGTACAAGAACGTCCTGTAGCTTCTCGGAAGTTTGACGCTGTTTGAGTACAAAATGTTGAAGGACATGGATAAAGGACGGCGTTACTCAATCCGTTTTGGGATGCGCCACGCACTCTACTTCTGAGGGATGACATGGAGGCAACTTGAATGCGTATTTTGCCAATACGGTGACCTACGGTGACTGACCGATTAATAAATGAGTGCATTATCCTTACCAGACAGCTGCTACCAATTCACAGACTTGTGAATGAAGGAACATTTGGTTTGCCTGGGGAAATCCGAACCAAGAACTTGGTATCGGATGCACTCGACAGCCGTCGCCTTCCCAGACTGCGCTCCTTTTAATTTGAGAAGCAGAATGTTAATTCATTTGATTGTTGGTGGATGAGCACCTTCTTAGGGGGGGGGGGGGGGGAGGGGGAGGGGATAAACTTGCCCTTGATTTCCCACCCGAGTCGAGCGAGTACCGTGCACTTGGCCACTACACCCGTTGTGCTGTGCTATGGTCAGTCCCGAGGGTGTGTGTTCCATCCTACACGCTTTGCACTTATACGAATTCGGCGGATATATGCTGCAAATGGTTCCCCTGCTTGAGGGGAACCATTTTCAGGGCCCAGAGAATCGACCTAGACTCCACATCAATACTCCATTGCGTTACACCCCTTTGGTTGACTTCCATAGTTGGTTATTGGGGTGATGCGATAAGTACGCTGCAGCTGCATCGAATAGGCTTTATGTGGCATGTATAGTTTATCATAGATAGGTCTCTTAATACACAATAATAGTTGTATGATTTCATGACTTGACTTGTGTCTGCTTTACAAGAACTTTTCTTGAACCGCAGGCTCAGTTCCTCTCGTCCTCCACGGTCTTAGCGATCTATCAGCCCTTTCAGGGTTCAGTCATCTTTGACATTCAGCTGCTGCCCATGTCCATGTGGTATTGCGAATTTGAATCTTTCTTAGCAATCGTCTGCTTGAATACTCGCCGCTTCCGCCAACCTCTGGTCGCTGGCCTTTCTGGCCTTCTTGTCCTCCACCGCCTTCTCATAATTGAATCAATCAGCCCAAATAAAGCCGCAGATATGCTGCCATCCACTAATGTGTTTCTTGAAATAATACCTCGAGGTGGCAGCTGCGCCTACAGCATAGTTAAAGTTGAGGATTTCTTGAAGAAACTGGTTTGACGTACGAGATCCAGTTCTGTACTTCGCACTGCCGCTGTTTCTACTGTGTGCTGCTCCTGCACTCACATCGGAATTTTTTCAGATAGTGTGACGAGAACGACCAGCACGCATTACGAGGGATATCGACCTGTCGAATTTTATTCTGCTGTAATAATGGAAGTGTTTTAGGGTTAGTAATGTTCATAATTAAATACTCTTATATTCATTTGAGTTTAGATTTGTAACTTCTTGGATTGGTAGCGCGTTTTTCCTCCTTCTCCTCCTTTCGTTTCGAATGTATGAAACCCGGATATCTTACGTTATGATGTCCTTTATTTTATTTTATTTTATTTTATTTCTTCAAGTTTTATTTATGTAAATAAATAAAAACCTCATCAGGAAAAACTACTCCTACAGCGCTAAAGCATTTTTTGACAGTGAAATGTTGTTTTCAAGAAATTATACCCGGAACACTTTGTTTTTAATTACAAGTAAGCTAAACTAAGAGCTGAAGTATTTGCGTCGCATTTATCGAGCATGCTACATATAAACGAGTGATTTATGATATCCGGCTGCTTCTGTTTATTATCTTGTGATTTGAAAGCTGCTCCTCGAGAAGCTGTGAGCAATTAACCATCTTTGTTTTTCTGCTGCCTCGTTCACAGCGTGTTATTCCTTGCGTATTACTTTCTTGTCTTGCTTCTCATTTTTATGCCTTTGTACAGCAACAGCAAACCATTCGGCCTGTGATGCCAGCTGATATCCGAACTATGACCGTTCAGCACGTCCGACCTTCTCGTAAGTCAAGGAGGTTGCAAATCACTGCGTCAGAAGTCAGGTAGCTCCTGCCCTCGCCTGCCGACCGCTCGTCGCGGTGCTGTGTCAGTGATGCTTGTTTAAAGGTCATTAATCCAATTTTTTCGGACTTCCAGTGATCCAGGCGCTCTCCGTCAAATTGCTCATCGGATAGCTCTGAGTTCTTGTTCCAATGTTGTCATCGGCGACACTGATGATTCACTAGGAGTGTAATGACGATCGAAGTGCTGCCATTGTTCCCTGTGTTTCCTCTCAATTCCCCTTTTCTCTTTCAAGTGTTTCGCCTCCCCCGTTCCACGTTTCCGTAATCTACAAGTTCATTTGACACATTTCATCGATACAAACATATTGTCGTGATGGACTTCTGTCGTCATCTAAACGCTAGGTGATCATAGAACATCAGCAGTAGGGCAGGTTGAGTTTCTGAAAAGTTCGTTTTTTTTTGCGTTCAGTTAACCCTTTCGTAACGCTTCTTTAGGCAGTGAAGCACTCGAACTAGGGAAGGGTTTCATCTAATTTTTCGTTTTTTTTCACACATTTTTTGCGTGGGTCCAAATGATGTGCCAGTATACGAACTTCACAGCTGTTACACCACCTCTATAGGACTTGAAAGTTCTATTCAGATTTTACGTCTACGGCGTTTTCCGTGCTGTGAAAGCTCCCAACTTTCTTTAGCAGCGAGCCACCTCATTCCTTGTCATTACCTATCCTGAAGGAAATCGAATCGGTTGCGCCTCTCCTTTGAAGGCGATAGATCACTGCTTGTGAACGCTGTTACTCAAACACTATCTGATTCCGAAAATACTGGCCTTTAAAATTATCACTATGGGAAGCTGTTATGTAACAATGGAGAGAGGATGAGTTGAGGAGTTAATGGAAGTGGTTCAGAGAAGTCCAAGAGGAGAGCCATTCATTTTGCTTTGTATTCAGGAGCATAGTGACGTGTCGTGACGCAGTAGAGGCTGGTGCATGCTGTCGGTTGCACCCGAATCTAGGTTTATGGTTCGGGCCCGGTCCATATTTGGCCACCGCAAGTCATAAAGGCTAGACACGACTGCAAATTGCATCCATGACATCCCGCAAAAGTAAAATGCGTGGTGATTCCCAAAAGGGATTGGGTTACGCCGTCTTTTATCCTCTGTCCTTCAACTCTTCCTCAGTGTTTGGGAAATTCGTACTTTGGGTGTGTCGACGCCACCCTTTTCTATCAAATCGTTGATCGGAACGGCGTATGTCGGTTAACTTAAGTGCTCAGGCAGTTTTGTAATCGATCTAGTGCTGGTTTCGGTCCCTTCGAGACCGGTTTAAGGGCACATTAAGCGTCTTGCGATGCACAAGGTTCTTGTTTTACACACAGCTGCTGATCGTAGTATTTGTACCTCTTCTGAATCCATCACCCGTTGTTCTGGTACTGCTTTGTAAGTGAGAAAATCTGTAAGCTCGGAGCAATTCAGTTCTTATTCGGATGAGCCATGCGTTCGAACTTTGCTTTATATCGTGTAGGCGTCTTGAATGTGTTATGCCCTTCGCTCTAACATCGACTAATGGTAGCCGATGGGCAACTCAGTAGTTTATGCTTCGGAGAAAGATCTCTCTGCATTCTGCCGAATGCACCACAACCGCGATCTTTCTTTTCATGGAGATGCAAAAGAACTGAGCGGTTTCAAATGAGGTAGGAGCTCTGTGCCTGTTCTTTTCGTGACGTGGAGGTTCTTGCTGTATTAAGATGTGGCAAACTGCTTCTACGGTATCTACCTCATTAGAGCCTTCCCATCTTGTTTTTCGTTTTCCTGCTGCTGCACACATTCCGCAATATGTTCTCCCACGTCAACCTCTTCTACTTTTGCTATAGCAGAAGGTGTGCATCGCAGTTAGTGTCTATTAGTTTTTGGCAATTCTTTTACCACCCAGCGTCGTGTTTTTCGGACAGACGCGCTGCGTCCTTCCCCTTGCCCTGCCTATTCCTCCGCAACCGGAATTCTTGATTTCTTCCCTTGCCATAACTAGTCGTGCGTCAGAAGGCACTCGTCTATTCCTGACTCCACCTAGCTGCCGTAATTAAGTTATGGAAAGGATGGCCATATAGGGAGGGTATCGATTGCGAAGACAGCAAGCCTCACATCCACACTACTCCGCCTACCTCCGATGAGTTGTTAAGAGATTGAAGTCTTCACTCTTCTCCCCGTCCGCTGCTCGAGTAGTTGTTTCCCCAACGTCTTCTGTCTCCCTTCTCTGCGAATTCTCTTCGTCTTGGTCATGCTTATGAAAACTGTCGACTGTTTTTCGGAGCTGGATTGCATTTTCTTATGCACCAAACCCCATCCTCTACCCTCGTTTCCGGCTTAATCTCAAGTCAGATCCTGCGATCGGTGATGTCTTAATCTAGCTGAAGGTGTCCAAGGTAGACGCGAAGTGAAGATCTTTTTCTGTGGCAAAGGTCTTTCAGTGATCGCGTAATCTCTTATCAATTCTTTGTGCTAGAGCTTTTCTCCCACTACGGACTTCATGAGCTCCTTCGCAGAAACTGTATCCCCATTTATCTAGGAAGAACGGACCTGGACTGTGTGCTCACTGACTTTAATTCTTCGATTGTATAGGGTTGTATGCACCACCGTCCCGTCTTCTCATTGAACTTACGTTTAACTTAATCCAATGAATTGTTGATTATACTTCGGTGTTGTCTATAGATTGTCCTACAAATCAATAATTCACGCCATCATACTTTATAGATGTTTTTGTTCCTTTACTGAAGGACATCCCAGAGCAAGCAGCTGATGCTTATCCTAGTTAGGGAAACAAAGTTTATATATTGGCTATATTTGCTGCTTTTCCTGACAGAATACTACTTTCGGGGAAACCACCGGCTCTCCTTTACACCCCGAATTGATTTTCCTACATAGTTTGTATCCTACCCGGCCCAATCTAGCAAGCCATTCCCTGGAATCGGAGAACTCGTCTGGGAAGAATTAGGCACTGTCCTATTTGTTGGCCGGCCACCGCAAACGCAGACAAAAATTCTGTGACAGCTGATGTAAAACTGTGGAGCAACCCTACTATCCGGGTTGAGTTAACGCAATGATTGCCGTGGATGGACGTGTTGAGCTTCAGCTGCTGTTCTTGGGGTCTAGTATTTCTCACTTTGTCTTGTTTTTCGTCTCGTACATGATTGAGTTCCTGAATTCTTCAACCCTTCATTCTCTAAGGATGGTTCCATCGGCTAAACCAAAAGCACATATCTAAGGTAAAACACCTATTGCGTAGCTTAAATGTTCTTATAAGGAATTCGGCTCGTACACCTACAAGAACTTCGGGATGCTGTCCATCTGTACCACCATCCTTCTTTCTCTTTTTTTAGATCCTTCTCTCGCTGAATCCTCCCTTTATGCGGAGGAGAGCACAGAACCCAATGAGAAGCATTTATTTAACGCGCAGCCGCTTCCTTATAAATACCTTCACTTCGTGCCATGGAATATATGTAAGCCAGCACAGAAAGTAATGTTTAGACAAACAGTGCGTTTTCTGGCAAATGGCTACCTGTGAATGAAGCTCTCCTCTCAACAACTAGTTGTGGCGCATGGCGAATTAATTACTGTTCCTTCACCGATAACTCCCTGAAGTGTTTCTCTTTCTTCTTGCAGCTGTGCAGGGTGCACGTCCTCACGCATTCGGAGGTGTGGTCCACACGTCTGGAACGCAGCAGCAGACGCTTGAGCTTGGGTCTGCATCGTGCGTCGTAATACATTCCATCTGCAAAACCACTGCCGATCCTCTCTGATGAGGGGAAAAACCTGTTTCTAGTCATAGAGCCGTGTTTTTGTCTTTTCGTCTACGAGCTCGTACTCGTTCATGTGTCATTTCTAATGAGTCGCTCCCATTGTGCAGCTCACCTCAACTCATGTGTAATCCCGCAGTGCACTACTCGACACTATTGGCCGGCTTCGTTCTGCAGATTTTCTCCGACGGACAAAAATTTGGTCACGTCGGTCTTGTTGTGATGTCGTTGTTCTATCTTGGTTTAGAGCTGTTTCCTGTTCGGCTATAGGAAGACTGCTAGCGGGTATTTGACTTTCTGTGAGCTACTACTCTAGCACACGATCTACTAGAACTGTGGAAATGTATCGGATAACGGGTGAAGGTCGGCTCGTGGTGGCAAATTGAATGCGTTTCTGGCGCAGACACTCACTTGAGGTGGCTGACCGATAAACCCGCCGTTGTTTCATCCCTCAGACGTAAGCGTGATAGATGCAATTTTCACATCAAATTTGGACTTTTCAAATCAAATGGGGCACCCTTCTAACTATGCTTAACGCTTTGGAAATTGGAATGAACATATTCCAATTCAAGACGAGTGTTTTCCAGATAACAAGGGACTATCCGAGAAGGCTAGGATAATTTTTTGTAATTTTTTTGTTTGAGGAGAATTTATACAACATTCTTGGACATTTTCAATTTACCTTCCCCAATAAGTGAACACACCGTCGGAAATTATGTAAAAGTTATATTTTTTTTAGGAAGGTTAATGAATTTTAAGACGCACAGAAGCAGCAATTATTTAGTGTACTAAAGGAACAGATCGAGTCACGCACTCGACTAGATGGTGCGATTTGTTATTGATTGATAATGTGAAAGCTGCTTACTTGAAACAGGAGTTGATCTATGATACTACTCCTTGCAAACAGAATTTTTGCTGACAATGAATAAATATCGCAACGATCTAGTCGAGTGCACGGCACGATCTCTCGCTTAAATTACTAAATTTCCTTGAGCAAAAACTATTCCAACGGTGTTGAAGAGACTGTTGTTAAATCTGGAAGGCGCTCGTTTGAATTTAAAAGATGTTCAGTTTGATTTCAGAAGTTTCGGGCTTGCTCACCGACCTCATCGAATGCATGCTTGGCGTAGGAGGGATGCGAACCTTAGACCTTGACGCGACAATCTACGGCTCTTTTAACTGCGCGATCCGTGCCTGGATGCTTTAACATTAAAGGGTCTTGGGGTGACGTGCTTGGTCAACAGTCGGACTTGCGTCCGTTGCGTTCTGCTTACTTAGTGATGTCACTGCTCTTGTATCTTGTTCATGGAAAACTTCGATCACTGGGTAAGCCAGTCAAACGTTCTGCTACTCCACTGGAGTGAGAGGGCTAAGTTATCCGGATTGTCCGGAGTGAATAAGGAGCAGAAGTCAGGCCAAGTAGGTGCTGGTAACTCTTTGTTACGTTACATCGGCGTTTAGCAGAAGAGGATTCTTTACCTAAGATCCAGAGAAGGGATTGAAAGCGCAGAGTTCATTCGTGCTTTGGAGTGCCCTGTACAGAGTAGGCTCAAGGTCATTTCGCTCTTGACTAACTTTTGGGAGGCGAATCTGATGCCAATTAGCGTTATTGGAAAGAATGCACTTGAAATCGAACTCGACCGAGTCATCTAATACGCACTGGGTGCGCATCACTTTCAACGTGAAATCATAACAGGTTTCAATTACGTAGTCCCCATCCACTAAAGTGCTCGTTGACCTACGTTACGCCATTTAAAGTGTTCAGTTCTAAAGGAAATATTTGCTTCCTTTAGAAGCATTGGAGATTTAAAATTGCGCTCTTGCAGAATCGCTCGCCTACAAATCCATCTCGTCCGAATCTTCGACGGGTAGCTAGAGCAGCCTTCGTGCGCACTGCTTTTCCCTATAAGGAGCAAGTCTTTAAACTGAAGGGGACTAAGCCAAAAATTCTGCGTTTTCGCTACGCATTAAACCTGCTAATTTTCTGTCGATTCTTTTTTTCCAGTGGGATATTCGTACATGATAAGGCAAAAATTGTGAAAACCCTTCTGGTTTAAGCCGATAGCGACAGAGTTTGTAAGCTGCTACATAGGTGGTTTGCTGCAGCGCAAACTTGTGCAAGACGGCACTCGATCCTTCACCCTTCACCTGCTTTCCATTCTGCGTCATTACACTGCCGGATTTGGTTGGTTAAATGCATTGCTCACTATGTTGAGATTCTCAGCGGCTACCCACGTTTTGTCCCACTACAGGAGGCGAGGCATTGAACAACAAACATTGAACAGCAGCGCTGCTGTGTGGGGCATGTGTAGCGCAGTTGGAGGAGGTGCCGGCTGTCGCGTGCACCTCGTTCGGATTTCCCGCCCAGGCCAACCGAGCCTTCCATCCCTCCGGGCTCGGTGAATTGGAATCAGACTTGTCTGGAAAGGACAAAGCGCTGACTGCTCAACGGTTGGCCGCCGCATCATAATCGCCTCCGCGACATTCCGTAGAAGTAGAATGCGTGGTACATACCAAAAGGAATTAAGAAACTCCGTCCTTTACCCTTTTATTACTATGTTAAGGGTGTGTTACCGCGTCATTGAGGAATGCAGAAGCTCTGCAAGCAGCTATTTCATATGGCTACAGCGATCGCGTCGCGGCAGTGCTGGTCTCGTTCATCTCTCCCACATTTTCTGCTCTACAGCATCATCCCCAACAACTCTTAACCACACTAGAGGCTGTGGGTTGTGATTTTGATGACGTTTTGTCTTCGGGTTCATTTCATTTCCACATGAGACTTCTCATGTAACATTATTATGTTTCATTTCTTTTTTATTAATCTCACACAACTTTTTAACAAGTAGTTGAATAATTAGGAGTTCCTTACAGTTTGGTTACGCCGATCACCCTTCTGTTACTCAGTCTCTCCACTATTAAAAATTTCAGCACAATACGTGTTAATTGATGCATTGTTACGATGGCGATTTTTTTTACTACAGTCTCATATTCTAACGGAATTTTAGGGCTGAGAAGGACTACGCAAAGAAAAGTGCCAAATGCTGTTCTACCGTGGGCATTATGCTGAAGAAATTCACGCCTAGGAGAGAATGCCATCCCCAACCCGCACTGCGACAAAATTTCTTGCTGTAGCTGTGTGCTTTGCCATTCGTAAGTGTGGTAATTTAAATTCTCCTGAAATCGGCAGCCTGCATCCACAAAGTAACGAACAAAAGAAATCAAGGAGCGGCGCTTGAACAATGATCTCGAAAGTGAGGTGCAGCTCCTAGAGGCCGTAAAGCGTCGAACACATCGAACTATCCTGCCTGGCCTGTTCCCTGATTTTCGGCGTTGTAAAATTCGCACGCAGCCTAGACAAGTAGCAGCGACACGCCGTTGAACTTCCACTTTCCAGTCCCATCTGGGCGCTTCTTCTAGCGTGTTATCGCAGCTATCCTCGTCACGATATCGATCTGTTGAAGAAATTCGTTCTGTGACGATGTTCATGATATGCCCCTGTATATGGCAGTGTTCTTCTGCCGTTGTTTCATTTTTCTTTCCTTGCGCGAGGATTCCTCTGTTGTAGCATTCAGGCAGATGGCTTTCACTAGGAATCGCCACTATCTCCTCGACTTAGGACAATTTTGGTTTTTTCCTAACGACAAAGTGAGACAGACCAACTCACCGGACCTGGTCATTTTACAAAGATCTTTGAGCGTATAAAATAAATTTTTCATTTCTTCCATCTCTACCGAAAAACGCTTCCTACCTACATCTTACCCAAATTAACTAATAAAGGATAGGGGTAAAGGACGGCGTTACTCAATCCTTTTGGGATGCGCCACGCATTCTATTTCTGCGGGATATCGTGGAGGTGATTTGAATGCGTATTTGGTCATACAATGACTTGCGGTGGCCTGGCGATGAACACGTCAGTGAGTCTTTATCCCTCCCAGAGAGGTCTGGTACCAATTCACCGACCAGGGAAGGGTAGAAGGCTTGGTTGACCTGGGCGGGAAATGCGAACCAGGTGCACAACCAGCCGGCACCTCCTCCGACACCTGTGCTACACGCGCCCAACTAACTGATGTCCCCTTCAAAGCATTTTGTGCTTTCGAACTTCTGAGGGGCATCAGTTTTATGTATTCCCGGTCTCTGTATTCCTGGATGGCTTAGTTCTCCCGTTCTCGGCTAGCTCGCGCTGATCAAGCAAGGCGAAGTAAAATCGCTTTTTTATTGAAACTGTAGATCGCAACCGCCTCTGAACTGGTGTACATATTTCGCATCGTTTGTGCTTCTGGAATAAATATACTTTAGAAAGTGCCCTTCATTTTTTTTGGGTACTGCAGTTTGGCAGTTTTGGTATATGAACTTCAAATGGGGAGTGGTTCTCGAAATCTGTGTGATCTCTATCTTATTGCTTTACTTAGAGAACATGAGAGTGCGCACGATCAGATGGTGTAAATAAAACCAACTAGACAGAAACGCTAACCTCAAAATTGCAAAATTCTCAGGAGATCTACGTTAAAAGCAGTTGTAAGAAAGAGAAGGAAAGCAAGAAAATCTCGGATTGCAACATGAAACGTTCTTGAAATACGGAAACAAATAACTTGGAAGAAGTTTTTCACTACTATCAGTAAGCAAAACGGTGTTATGGATAAGACTTGTATCACGTTGTGGATCGCACGTTGTATGTTTTATCTGGTGAATAGCGAAGCGCTACTCCTTAAGCCTAGGGAATCGCTATTTCTAGGGGCCGCACTGAATCTGGCACTCGAATCTCGAATATTAGGTGTTCAGCACTCCTAGCAATCCCACATCAGACCCACCTAAAGAGATTTTTGTAAGAAGATGACTTTTACTTAAGCATAGCCTATCTATATTACCCCTTCAAAGAATTTTTGTATTACGAATGTAAGAAACTTCTTACCTAGGACTTACATGCCTTCTACTACAGCTCAAACACGCTTAAGACGCGTGAGGTTTTTTTTGCACTTATCATATTTTCAAAGCTGGAAAATTTTAAGGTATCTTGTCGAGTGTAACCGTTCCGTGACAGCTACTGTGAACTAAGTATAAGTGAATGGCTATAAAAATACAGTCATGAACTTTTTCCATCTCTAATAGAATCCCACCCCTCTAATGAAAGACGAATATCCACAAAAGTCCCTACTCTGAGGCGACAGTTCATGGACCGCGTTTTAGGAAGGAGCTGACCGATTTCAACAGCGCTAAAAGCCGCATTCCTTCAATGCTGTCTCTACGTGCTACGTTAAAGTGTTCTGGGCTCTTATTTCTCTTCCGGCAGTTTGTCTACATGAAAGGTTGTTGTAAACAGATGGAAGCCTGGTCGACATCTAAGAGTGTGACTTTTGTGAAATTCGAAAGCAGCGGTTATTGGTAACAGGAATGCGAGTAGTAGGGATACCAGTGTGGGGTTCAGCTCTACCAGGTCAATTCCAGAACTCGACTTGGCTATTGGACACAGCCCTTGGCTACGAAAGGCAACGTCTGCGGTTGCATTCGAGTGCTCCTTAGGCACTGGCGTGGAGCAAAGACACGTGACTCAAAGCGGCGAGCACGCGGAAGAGGAACGTTTACCGCCTCATCGAGCGCTTCTAACCTTAACGACGATAGAAGAGGGAAAACCCAGCCTCGGGTGATGGGGTAGATGTAGATGTAGAATTTTCACGTCAAATTGGAAACTCTTCTTGACAAGGTTGATGTCTCTGAAATTAAGCCGGACATCATACAGATCATAGTGATCTTTTTCCACATGGAAACTGAAACCCTCCACGGAGGCTAGATAATTTTTTGATTGAGAAAATTTTGAATGACTTGACTCTTGTATGACTAAAAAAATTCCATTTACCTTTTACAATAATTGAACACAGTACTTGAAATTTTATAAAAATTTTACTTTTAAAGGAAAAGTAGTGTGTTAAATTTTGTTTTCAGGCGCAAGAATGCAGCAATCAATCAGTATATTAAGAGAAAATTCGCGTTATTCACTCCGTTAGCTCGTCGCGATTTTTGTTTGAGGAACGAACAGCAATGTTTTTGTTTGCATGTGAAGTAGTGCAAGTGGAAACGGTACAACAAGAAAAGATAAAAATTCCTGCCTTCTTGCTCTCTAAAGAAAACTTTAAGTCATAAACCTTTCTTCAAAAAAAATAAAGGATAAAGGAAGGCGTTACTCAATCCCTTTTGGGATACGCCAGCGCATTCTACTTCTACGGGATGTCGTGGAGGCGATTTGAATGCGTATTTGGCCATACAATGACTTGCGGTGGCCAGCCGATGAACAAGTCAGCGCTTTGTCCTTCCCAGACACGTCTGTTACCAATTCACCGACCCCGGAGGGATGGAAGGCCTGGTTGGCCTGGGCGGAAAATCCGAACCAAGAATCTGGTATCGGGTGCACGCGACCGTCGGCGCCCCCTCCGACTGCGCTACACGCGCCCCAAAAAAATATGTTTAATAAAATTTCAAACAGCGTGCTCACTCATCTTGAAGAGTGTCCCATTCGATTTGAAACGTCTCCCATTTGATCTGGAAAGTATCCAGTTCGATTTGAAACGTCTCCCATTTGATTTAGAATGTATCCAGTTCGATTTGAAAAGTTTACTTTTGCGCGAAATTTGTATATATGTACTAAGAGAAGGATATAGAGAGGTAAGTTGACTTTCATAAACAATAATATCAAGCTTTGGTGGTAATCAAATGGGAGGCACCATTATACATACATTGGATCCGATCGAAAATCTTCGGATAATTGGATGATTCGGATAGCAGCGATTTTGCGGACCCCGGATTTTCGGATGATTCAGATGACGACGATTTCGGGAACACCGGATTTTTGGATGATTCGGATAAGGGCGATTTTGACTCCTTCGGATTTTTGGATGATTCGGATAACGACAATTTCGCGGACACCAGATTTTTTGGATGATTCGGATCGGGTTATCTGAATCGGATATCCGAAAACGATTTATTCGATACAACGGATCCGATCGAAAATCTTTGGATAATTTGATGATTCAGATAACGGCGATTTTGGGGACCCCGGATTTTTGAATGATTCGGATAACGAAAATTTCGCGGACCCAGAATTTTTTGGTTGATTCGGATCGGGTTATCCTAATCGGATATCCGAAAATGATTCATACGGATCCAAT
This sequence comes from Heligmosomoides polygyrus bakeri, assembly GCA_947359475.1. Classification (NCBI taxonomy): domain Eukaryota; kingdom Metazoa; phylum Nematoda; class Chromadorea; order Rhabditida; family Heligmosomidae; genus Heligmosomoides; species Heligmosomoides polygyrus. The sequence continues at coordinate 34,273,353 of OX375869.1, forward strand.
GTGTAGGCACCATGCACCCAACGTCTATGAATTTCATGTAGGCGACGATTTAAATTCGTTTTTGGTCTTCGTAATAGTTTGCGATGGTTGTACGATAGGCAGTTAAGAATTTCGCCCTTCTCAGACAAGCCTGGACTACATCACCCGATACGGATACTAGACTTATGGTTAGCTGCCTTACAATACCGGTCAAATTCTTTGCAAAAAAGACGCTTTGCGAAGGATTAATCCGTCGCAAAGCGTCTTTTTTGCAAAGAATTTGAGCGGTATTGTATGTGTGAACTAGACCTGGAAAGGAATTGAGGTGGGAGCCGACTGGAGCCTCTTGCCGAGTGCATGTATCCAGCCCATGAGGTGTTTTAGAAACGATTGCAAGGCAGAAGAAAGATTGAAGGGTTATGTATCGGTGTGGAGGATATAAAGTAGATGGATTTTATGCGCCGAAAGGCGGCAGGCTGCTGTAAGAAACCGCGGACGGCAGTTTATGGATTAGGCGGACCATAACAGGCCCTTCAGAGGTACAGTTGTTCTTAGCCGTCTCATCTGCGCGCAAACCTGCACGGATTTCCTTTGTTCTTTTTTTCGAAATCAGTTATTCTCAGGCTTTCTTCGTGTGTCATTAGGGCTTTAAATCATTTCTAGCAAAATCGAAAAACACTGACTGGGGAAGCGAGCAGAGTTCTCAGAATGCCACTCATCCTGAATTTGAAAGACAGCATGTGAAGAGGATATTTTTGGCTGCTATATTTTACAGTAAGTAAGTGTATCACGTTTCTTTCACATGCTTGTTGAAGCCTAGAGAATCCATTCTGCGGTTATAATCTGATCGCTGGATGTTGAACCGCGATCAAAACTTTTGAGCCAGGCGGGACTCGAACGCGCACTCCCTGCTTTCTGAGCAGAATGCCAGTCCATTACACCTCCAATGCTGTTGGACCATTAGCAACATCCACGACATGCTGGTGAGACTATCAGCACTCCCCCGTGATATCGAGTGTCATAGCTGCACGGGGTGGAATTAAGAACAAAGGACTAAAAGACGGCGTCAATCAACCTTTTGTGGGATGCGCAACGCATTCTACTTCTACGGGATATCGTATAGGCGCCTTTTATGCGTATTTGGCACATCTAATAACTTGTGGTAGCCGGCCGATGAACAAGTCAGCGTTCCATCCTGCGCAAGTCTGGTGCCAGACTACCCACCCCTAAGGGATGGATGCCTTGGGTGTCCCAGACGGGGAGCCCGAACTAGAAACCTGATTCCAGCTGCAGACGACAGCTGGTGTCTATCCCAGCTGGGCTACCACGCGCGCACGGGGTGGATGTTTATTCTGCATCAAATGTAGCTGCAAAGCAATTCGCCAGTCTGCATCCCGCTGGCTTTGCAACAGTATTTGATGCGCCCGTTCCGTTCTTACTGAGCCGACTTGGCCGCGCTTACGCAAGCTCAGCAGCACTCAGCCTTATTAATCTCTCAGCCCGTCGGCATCAGTCAGCAATGACTGCGTCAGTCTGTAAGCCTCGCAGTTGCTCGGAGGGGAACAACAAGTTGTTTCGCCCAGTACGCGTTGGTTGTTTAGCTTTCAGCGAAACATCATTCTTGGCTAGGGTGAGCCTTATCCTTTCCTCTCACATGCGCTTTTCGAGTGCATAACTTCCAGTAATTTCTCCGCTGCTCATGAAAAAGCCCGCTCTGAGCAAGCTTCTAGAAGTCGCTTCCTCCCGCCAGCCCGCATGCGTTCCAGCAAGTGGCTTCCGTTCTCGCCCGCGATGGCATTCGCTCGAGATCGTGCTCTTACAACGCAACGACGACGCGTTTGCTGAACGCGGTATTCCCGAAGTGCCGATCTTTGGCCGTTCCGCAGTCGTTTACTAGACCCAGGAGAACAGTTGCGTCGGCTGCGAACGAGTGTTTCGGTGTTTCTTCTCACCTCACTCGCTGTGCACTCTCCTCATTGTTCCTCAAGTTTCACGGAATTTTTTTCAGATATTTCGTTTCCTTAGCAACGGCGAAGGTTCCAGACTACCACATTCTCCATGAATTCTTCACACACTCCTCCCTATGTGTGTAGATTACCAATTCTCCTGCGCCATCGGTCACGAAGAACGTGTTCCCACCAAAGTGCAGCTCGCTCAAAAATTCATGCCCTCTCTTTTTCGCCGTCTTTTGTTCCAAGCGATTTGCCCTATCCATCCGATTCTGCCCCATGAGAGAGCGATGTGTTGCACGACTCAGTCTTCTCAAGGCCACCACCTACGACATCCTAGGAGCTGCCTTTATGACTTCTCAAGCAGCCAGCGCCACTACTGCATTTGGCGATAACTTTTTGTTGTTTATTGGAGCCGCCTTTATGGACCCATAGGCGTATTCCATAAAAGTGGAATGGTTTGCTTCCTGATACGGAGGCTTCACTGTGTTCTCATGTCTTTACTACATCATTGCTCCTTCCATCTTTTGTGTCGTGTCCCTTTGTGGTGTGCACTGGAAGAGATGATGTGGTTGCCGGAGACTATCCCTCGAGTATTGAGTGGTTATCTAGCAGCGGTCTCAGCTTTGGACATAGATCGTCCCCTGCTACTGGGTAGTTTGGGCAACTCGCTCTCCACCGATGTGTCAGTCTTGTGCAATTTCTTCGCATTCGTCCCTAGAGAAATTCATAATCTTCTGATCACGAACGTTTGCCACCATGTGCGTCTTGGATGGTCAGTGGATCATTGTCCGTGGAATTCGCTGTATAATTACTCTAGGGAGCCGACCACCCGGCGTACGCCGTCTGGCAGGTCGAAGTCGACGTTAATTTGTGAGGATCGAATCCGTAATCAGGTTCCATGTCACAAAGCTGATATTCTGTCCTCCATTACCGGTAGTAGTCTCATAATTCATTTTTTTTCTGGAGAATAATGACTCTTACAATTAGAGGGATCTATCCTAGTAGGGAGCGCATGTAGCGCAGTCGGAGGAGGTGCCGGCTGTCGCGTGCACCCGATACCAGGTTTCTCGTTCGAGTTTTCCGCCCAGGCTTACCAAGCCTTCCATCCCTCCAAGGTCGGTGAATTGGTACCAGGCATGTCTGAGAAGGACAAAGCGCTGAATTGTTCATTAGTTGGCCACCGCAAGTCGTTGTGTGGCCAAATATGCATTTAGATCGCCTCTACTACATTCCGTAGAAGTAGAATGCGTGGGGCTTTCCAAAATGTGACAAAACACTGATTTAGTCGTACTGCTAACCTCTTTAACTCACTATAAGCCAAATAAGCATTCAAATTGCCTCCAGGTTACCATGCAGAGGCAGAATGCGTGGAGCACCCCAGCTTTTCAAGTAAAAGCTCCCTTGCTGGGTATTTAACTTAACAGCGCATTTGCCTGGTAGCACTAGAGTCGTTCTAAATGGTTCCACGAGCTTCGTTTCCGCACGTTTTCTTCTGAACCTCGCATTCGAACGCTTTGTAGTTCGGGGCGTCATTTTGTTATTGTATCCACTCCCCAGAAAGAGGCTCGTTGCGTTTACCTTTACAGCAATAGCTGCCGTCGCGCGCTAATGGCCAGATCCGACTTTCAAGGCGAAAAAACCACCGTCGGGCGAGCTGCCGTTAAACCCGCTCGCTGCCGCGAAAAACCGCATTTACGCTCTGGCGCCGCCGCTGCGTCGAATTTATGGTCGGTCGTCGAGGTCTCAGCCGAGCCACCTGCTGACGTGTATCCTTGAACCGCTGCCTTCGATTCGATCCGACACTGTTTACGAACTGTGCCCAGCAGAACACGTTGTCCTCAGCTGCTTGTTTGTATTTAGCGTTTCTTCCTATTCTTCTTGTGATTTTCGCGTCGCCGGCGTCAAGGCTGACAGACACTCATTTCATATATGGATCGATCTCCAATGTAACCACAGCTAGTCCTAAAATGGGTAGAGCGTTTTCACCAAAGAAGGGACGTAAGGCAAGGAATCGAGCCTCGGACCGCGCCGCGCCTATGGAACAGTATTTTTGCCTTTTTCCATATTCCATGCTTGGGAACTACTGCGTTGTGAGACCGTGCTATTCCATGGTAAAGTTTTAACCTCCCAAATTCAGTAATTTCAATGACTTCGCAAAACTAAGGACAAAAGGAAACAGCGTTACTCAAATCGGCGTTTCTCAATCCTTTTTTGGATCCGTCACACGTTCTACTTCTACGCGACGTCGTGGAGGCGGCCTGAATGTGTATTTGACCATGCAATGACGTGTGGTGGCCAGCCGATGAACAAGTCTGCGCTTATCCTTCCCAGACAAGTGTGATACCAATTCACCGATTCCGGAGGGATGGAAGGCTTGGCTGGGCTCAGCGGGAAATCCGATCCAAAAACCTGGTATGGGGAGCACAGTCAGCAGCTCCTCCAACTGCGCTACATTCGCTGTTTTTGCAAAAAAGCCGTATTTTTCTACTACTTGAAGGGTGGGGATTCTTGCAACGGTGTTCATTTTCGCCGTTCGGACCTACGCCTGAGACCCTTTCCTGGTTAGAAACAGCTGGTGAGATGTGAGCAGGCCCGCTATCACTGTGTGCTCTGCAGCTTTGGCTTTCACTGATTTTGGGCTTGCCGTGTGTATTCAAGCCGTAAGGCAAGATCGTCATAGTCTTTGTTCCGTCGCCTTCGAACTCCTAACACCTTTAGAGAGTCGCTAGTGCTCAAGTGCTACTTACCAAAACATTTTCGTCATACATAGCACTATATTAAAAATGATTCAATTAGTCATGTTCCACTTCAACGTTCCAAAAAGAGTTACGCTTCCGAAATGTTGGAATCCCTTCTGTGCAGAATATGACAGTTCAATTCAGATAAACTCGCTGCAATATTTTCCTTTTCTAGACATCGTTCTGTCAAGACCAATTTGCTGTAGAAATGTATCGGGTGTCTCAAACATTGCTCACTCACGCTCTTTAAGTGATTATGAGCTTCATGTCTTTTTAGATATGCAGAAGACCTGTAGTTTATTTTAAAATAAAAGAATTAGAAAACCTTTTGGTGTGTTGAATATTGATACGGCTTCATGCACTCGCTTAGTGTTACTTGTAGTTTACTTGTTTGCTGGTGTTGTAATCGCCGTTCATTTTTACAGAGGTTTTCAGTAAAAAAAAAGATTTACATTCCTTTGAATCTTGAACCTTTTCCCTACTTTGGGCAATAATTTCGATTTGATTGTAAAAGTTGTATATGTAAATATGGCCAGAAATTATGTGTTGAGACAAGCCTGAGCTTTCAGTGACCGCAGAGACCATAAAGAAATAACACTGACATAATTAATAGTGGCTGAAATGGTCCCAGATTTTCGAAACAGGAGTGATGGGTGGGCTGTGACCAATCAGTCACACGATTATCCAATGTCAGTCGCTGCCATGGTACAGAATATACGATCACGTGCTGGAGCATGTGACTTTTAACGACTTTCCATTCGTTTGCCGTTCTTGGAGTTGTTCATTGTTCCGAATTTTCACGTCTGTTCAACCCAAAATATTTACGATGTAACGGCTACTCATTTTCTAGGCTCAAGGAAGAAAACAAGGTTATAGCTCGTAGCTTTGAAGGAAGTATTTGGTTGACAGAATGACTCTTTCAGATAGACAACAGTCAGCAAATCCAAGCACAAAAAGTGAACCAAACCCTTTCACAAACTTGGTGCTTTTGGGTTCCGTCCTTTCAATCAAGTAAACAGCTCGTTGTTCTGAATGCTATACAGCCCCCAAGTCTCAACCAGCATCAAAGAGATTTCCTTATTCTTGCTTTCAGAAGTAGGCTACATAATTTTATGGGGCTAGGGTTGTATTGCTTCTTGAATATTGGGTATATAATTCGAAATATTTCGCATTTTGTGTTCAATGTCAGCTTTTGCTATCCCTAAACAAACACTTATTTCTTCTTTCTAGATTACTTCTTGTATGGTTTAAGTTAAGTGAATAAACTAGGAGCCCATGATTTACGATGAATATCGACTTTGCACATAAAACGAGCTATGTTCAAATGTCGCCTGCTTTATCAAAAACTGACATTTCAAGCTTTCCACCTATTTTATGATGAATTGTGAAAACGCCAAAATTTGTGTTCGTTTTAGTGACTTCAACTTTGCCTAGAAAATGCGTGCAAAGATTTCCGATGTTCTTCGGATCGATTTCGCTCTTAAATTTTAGTTTAGAGTCAGCCAAGGCTGCTTTTTCTACGCTTTACAAAGTGCTTGAAACATGTGGTTCTTTTGCCATTTTCGAAGACCATTGAGCACGAATTTGTATCCATTGCTATTTTTTCGATCGGCTGGGTCTTTTGTTGTTAGGGTTAACATAAATCCAGCTATTGAGACTTAACGTGTACTAATTTTCAGAAAACGTGTAACTCTGACCAGGAAATTGCGCCTTTGATATAGGAAATGTGACATGAAGATTCGTATATCGATCGCATAATTCCAGTGTCAATTTCCCTGAACAAGATAATGATTGTTTTACTTCTCAACTGAACTGTCCATGCGGTTATCCTTGTGCATTCAATGTTTGTGTCAGACAAAGTATAGTAGGTGTGGAATGCCTTCCGCATTCCAATCTCTTCATCCTTGTATCTAGTCGAAGTTGGATCTGCAGCTCAACAATTCATCCTCTACCCTTTACTGGATTGTTGCTTCGTGTTATGTGCGCCTCTCTACCTTTCCGGTCGAACTTCGCCCTGCAGAACTTTCTTGCTCGTGCTCCATTAATTTTCCACTTCACGGCACCCTCGCACCAAGGTATCACCATCGATCTCGACTTTTTCCTCCGTTCCTTCGCCTTCCCCTTTTACCGTCGTGCTCTCGTGTTTTACAGCCGTTCCCCAGACGACCACAAATTCTCCTCCTTTCAGCGCCCCCAACCGTGTCATGTCTTCCGAGGAGGGCAGGGCGCTTTACTCGAAAAGGGAACCTCCTCACCAGCCGCTCTCCACCCCCAACACGCCGTCGATATTGATACAGCCGAGTGAGTGGAGCGAATTTTAAGCAACCAGACGTTCAACGGCCTAGCGGCCGCCAAACGTCTGGTTGGGGGCTTCGCCCCCAAACCCTGAAACCCTGAAAAACTTCTTTACACAGACGCATACCATGCTGATTCGGTTTGCTCATGTCCGAAACCTTCTGCGATTGTGATACAGCTGTTTCATATAACTGCTCTCTTGAAATGAAGTTCCCAATAAAGTCATCACTGTTAGAAGATGGAAAGAATCACACAGATATCATCCATTGAGGAGATAACCTCTCTCCTATGTTTTAGAAAAATGTTTTCCTCAAAACTGTCAATAATAAGAGATACTAAACGGATAAGCGAACGCGCCTGCCTCTGTACGTCGGTGACACGTCTTGCAATCCCAAGCGGCCTTTGACCGACATCGGAGACACGTCTTCTGAACGCGGAAGCCCGTTGCCCCACAACACTGACACATCTTTTGAATCCGGACGCCACCCCCCCCCCCCTCCCTCCCCACCCCACCTTACTGGTTCTCTCGAACAGGTCATCCTTTAGTGGTCCCCTCTTGCCCGCTTCAGCTGCTGGACCCCTTCTTTTTGATTGCCCTTATTGGTAACCATCCTTAATTAACTCCTCCTTTCTTGTTCCCTTATTGGTAACCGTCTACTGAACACCATTATTGGTTTCCCCATTCCCTTGGTCCCGTCTACTGACCCCATATTAGAGATCCCGTATTACTGGTTCCCCGTCTCCGTGTCACCTCCAGCCCCCCTCCCCCTTCCAGGTCACTTTCACGAATTTCAAGAATTTCACTTTTCAAGATATTCCCCCCCCCCAAACTTGTCCTCCCACGCTCACGGCGTGACATCGGTGACATGCCTGAACCCGGACATCGTTTAATCGACATCGTTGACTCGTCTTCTAAAGCCGGACGTCTTTTGAAGGACATCGCTGACATGTCTTCTGTACCTGCCCCCCCCCTTCCCCCTTTGCGCGACTTCGGCGACAGCTCTTCCGAATCCGTTCGCCTGTTGCACGACGTCGGTGGCACCTCTTATGAACCAGGACGTCTGTTGAACGACGTCGGTGACACCTTTTCTGAATTCGGACGCCTGTAGAACGACGTCGGTGACATGTCTTCTGATGGTGAGTACGAAAGCCCCTTGCGCGACATCGGTGACACGCCTTCTGACCCTCTCGACCTGACATGGGTGACACATGGTCTGAACCCGGACGCCTGTTACTCGACGTCTAGGATAGGAAAGGCCAGACGGATAGGCAGACGGACGGACAGACGGACGGACGGACAGACGGACGGACGGACAGACGGACGGACGACCGCTTACTCTTTTATATATAGTAGGATACTGTGCGCATTGAGCAGCAGATAAGCAACATGGACACGGCGTAGACAAACAGTGGGGATGAATAAAAAGGAAAGAAGTTGAAAAGCTCAACTCAACAACGCAGCCTACCAATTCGTGATAATCGTTGATGGGGCAAAGTTCAATTAACAATGTGAAGAGCGATTTTAGAGAAATGAAAGAAAACCCCGAAACATGAGGGTTTATGGAGGGTTTGTGGAGTGGGTAATTTAATGACACTGAAATTCGCGAGAAGTAACGGCTCCGGATACCATCATAGAAGGTCCGCCGCTCCCATTAAAGCCCACACGACATCAGCTATGGGATACTGCAGGAAAGGGGTGAATGGAAGTTTCCAATTGGCAGCAAAATTGAACAAACAAACGCAAAAACCTAAGAAAACAAGGAAAAGAAGTTGGAGTGTTGGGGAACAAGCGAACAACAAGACTAACCAGAGAAGCGTCTCAGGCATAGGTCTGAACGGGGGAAATGGATAGTACTACGAGAATCCCCACCCTTCATATAGTAGAAAAACATGTTTCGTTTTTGCTGAGTCCTTGAACCCAAAGAGCTACGGGCCCTCGAACGCGAGGGTACAGTAGCGCACCGTCGTCACGTGCCCATGTGCATGCGTGCGCGCGCGATGTTGCATGGGACGCGACGAAAGGCACAGCGCCTAGCGGCGGGGCACAGCAGGGTACGGGGCTGCTTCAAGGATGCTGGGCCAGATGTTCGACTCTCGTACTACGCACCATTTTTGCATTTTTTCATAACCGCTTTCTCCTTCACCAATTTGCTTCCTACGCATCTCCTACACATTTACTTCACTCCATATTGTCAAAAGGGCCAGATTCGGGATCAACACCTCAAGACCTCGACAGCCCTAGTCACCCGTGCCTGCTGTAACCTACCGTAATCAGCCGGAATTTCAAAAGTGAATGTCAGATTCATGATCAGCACCCCAAATACTCCCCCCCCCCCCCCCCCCCCCAACCGCTAAGAGAAGTCTGGGCAAAATCGGTGATTATGCCTTCGACAGCCCTAGTCATTCGTCCTGCTGTAACCCGTACCTGCTGTGAGGTCACTGTTTAACATTCGCTGAAAAACACAAAACGTTGTATAATTCAAAGACTGGGAAAAGTGTGTGAACCACAGCTCATAGTAAACCTTTATTTGACAATTTAGAGCGAAATAAATGTGCAGGAGATGTGTAGGAAGTAAGCTGGTTTAAACCACCGTCAAGGCACTATTGTACTTTCACGACTCCAGAGGTCGAGGAGAGGTTGAAATTTTTTGGCCCAAATCTCCCGGAGGGGGTTATTTGGGGTGATGATCACGAATCTGACATCCGTTTTTGAAATTCATGCCGATTACGACAGGTTACAGCAGCTACGGCTAACTAGGGCTGTCGAGGTCATGGAGTGTTTGTTACTCAATCTGGGGCGTTGGTCACGTTGATCACGAATCTGACCCTTTTGACAATTTAGAGTGAAATAAATGTGAAAGTGATGTGTAGGAAGCAAACTGGTGAAGGAGGCAGCAGTTATGAAAAAATGCAGAAATAGTGCACAGCACGGGAGTCGAACATCTGGTCTAGCATCTTCCCCACCTTCGAGGGCCCGTAGCTCTTTTGGTTCAAGGACTCAGCAAAAACGAAACATGCTTTTCTACTATATGAAGGGTGGAGATTCTCGCAGTACTATCCATTTCCACCGTTCAGACCTACGCCTGAGACCCTTTCCTGGTTAGTATGGAACATAAACTAGAGGAAGAATACAATAGCTGAACAACAAGTAAGCGAAGACTTAAGGTATACCAAAAGAATAGGAAAATCAACGTTGCATAAACTAGGCAATGTCCTCCAAGTGCAGCATTGATAGCAAGTACATTTCCTCAAGTTTCTACAAAAAACATTGGCGTTTGGAGCTTCTAATATGCTTGCAGGCAGCATTTGCAACCAGACTACAATTGCTTGCGAGTGCAGTTGTTCAATGCTCCATACGAGTTTTCAGGAACGAAGACGAACGAGTTCCTCGTCCTACTGAAGTCGATATCGCTGAAGGGCTTCTTTCGACTATGGGGCACCTTCATCGGACAGTTTCCACTAGCGTTTCTTATATCGGGTCTCATTCTCTGTTCGTTATCAAGTGAGTCGTTAGTTTTCGTTCGTCGAAACCTCTCTAAGCCGTCTCCATTTTCAGTCGGCATTGTAAAATTGCATTTACGGGACAATGTTCGAGACGGTTATACTCCGAGAACGTCGCGGTCTCGGCTAGAAACCGACCTCTATAGGGAATTCCTCGGGTCAGAAGGTATGCTTTCCGTCTGATGGAAGGACTGATTAATACGGTCGAGCAGTCAGCTGTGAGATTTCGATAGCCGCGTGATAAAACATCCACTGCAGGCGATCCAGCGATGACGACAGTGCTGATGCTCGCTAAAGATAACGGCTCTATGCACCGACTAGAGTACCTCCAGGTATGAGTTGAACTGTTGAGAAAGTCCAAAGATCCGCGGAGCACCGTCCATTTCCAGGAAGCCGTACAAACTATGGTGCACATCTCGAAGAATCTCACTGCCACAGTGGCCGACGGCAGCACCGTGAGCTACGGGAACTTCTGCGGGCACTACTGTGACTCCAATATCGTCGTTGGTTACTTCTTGGTAAGTGGCTCGGGAGTTTCTGCCATTATTGACTGTGATGATGAAGACGTGCGTTGCAGCAAGCCCTCTACCAGAAGACGTTGAACCCCGATTCTATGACGCTGCAGCTCACGTATCCGATAGCGGACCTACGCGGCATCAAGCTGCATTTGGAGCGGAATTTCTACGGTGTTCAGACGACGACGCAGAACAACATCACCAACATGGAACACGTTAAGGTGAGCGTAAGAAGGCAATGACACCCGTGTTTGTCCAAACCCTTTGAAGAGAGCGTTGCAGAAACTCATTGGTTTAGTTAGGTCACGTTTGTACGCTGAGGATGTAACTCCTACCATGAAACAAATCCATGTGCATAGAACCTGACTCAGACCGACGTTTGGTATGGTCGCGCTGCCTGAGCCTTCCATTTCTCCGGGGTCGCTGTTACCTGATTCCTCTAGGAACGCTAGGGCCTGACTAGTCGATCGGTTGGTCATGCTGGCATTTGCGCTCACTGCACACCTTCAAAGTGCATCCGCAGTTGCCCACATAAGTTGAATTCGTGGCGCATCCTTTTTTTTGCTGTTGATTAATGCCGACTCCTGCAGTTAATCCGTCTCTTTTCTGAAAAACTATGACGCTACCTTGTCTTTCCTCAAAATTAGAAAAAGTTTTAATAATTACGGCGTGCTAATAAATCCCATATTTATTCCATTAGGGGCGTGGAGCGCAGTCTGAGGACACGCCGACTATCGCGTACGGCCGATATGAGGTTCTTGGTTCGGGTCACACCCAGAGCGACATAGCGTTCTTTTTTTTGAGCTCTGTGATTTGGTGGCTGACTTGTCTGGGAAGGATTAAATACTGGACTATCAGCTTTCTCCACTAGCCACAGCATGGCATTCCGCAGACGCTCAAATTGCCTCAATAATAGTCATTAGAAATGGAATACGTAGCACAAGGGATTAATTAGCGCCGTCACCTATCTACATATTGTGCCTCATAAGAACTCATCTGGAGCGAATAGCATAGTCGGAGGAGACGCCAGCACTCTTCTGTATATTCGGAAGCAAAGCTTACCTCAAGTCACTGTATAGGCCAATCACTCATTCAGCTTTTCTCTACTATATTCCGTAGAAGTAGAAAGATTGCGCACCCACAAAGTGATCGATCAACGCCAAGCTTTACCTTTTTGAGAACTCAGTGGTATAACAAACTCCTGTTACGAAGCCTCCACAAGTCCAGTTTGGACCCTACAGGCAGACTGTGCCCTCCATTATCGCGGAATCGACGATTTGGTAGAACGGCGGAAACCGCCTATTTCTATCGAGCGTTAGTCGCTCTTCAACTTACTCTTTAAGTATGGAAGGGTATGAACGGACCGGGCGCTTGTAGCGCAGTCGGAGAAGATGCCGGCTGTCGCGTGCGCCCGATACCAGGTTTCTGGTTCGGATTTCCCGCCCAGACCAACCAAGCATTCCATCCTTCCGGGGTCGATGAATTGCTACCAAACTTGTCTGCCAAGGATAAAGCGCTGACTTTTTCATCGTCTGGCAAATATGGCCAAATGCGCACTCAAATCGCCTCCACGACATCTCGTAGAAGTAGGGTGCACGGCGCATCCCAAAACGGATTGAGTAACGCCGTCGTTTAACCTTTATCTTCATGAATGGACCAAAGTAAACGTTATATAAGCGACAGCGTAACCCGCGTCCCCTTTCAAAGCATTCTAACGATCTTATATAATCGTAACTACAAATGTCCATAAAATATCGTGACGCACTCCAAGCGGAACTTGAACTCTGTATTAACTAACTATAACTATATATTTGTTTCTGTCCACCCTTTCAACACTTGAGTGCTCTGTTGTCAGGGGCATTGCAGTAAGGGCTGCTGCGCATTATATCGCCGTATAGTCTTTATTTCATCTTCCCAAGAAGAAATACTTGATATCGAACTCCGACGCTACTTCGCTCCGTGAAAGAATCTCAGCTAACCATTCCAGCTCATCGCGATGTCGTTCATGGCCGAGATGAAAACGGCGTCCGACACCGAGCGTCTCGGTGCTTGGGAATTGGCCTTGTTCGACTACTGCTCCAACTACACGGCGAAGAAGGGGAACATGCTGGAGATACAAGTGAGTCTTGGCAGCTTCACGTGTACAGTTCAATCGCTCATTCCTCGTGACTCTTTCTAGGTGATTGGCGCCGAGATAGTCGATACCGAAATGAACAAGGACGGCCAGCGGATGACACCATACTTCGCCACTGGTAGGATTATTGACATTTCATATCCCACCGAATAATAGGCGTCTTCGGAATTCTGTTCCCATAAAGTCATAAGATCCCAAACTGTTCTTTGAACTACCGCAGTTTCATACTCTTCCACCACTGGGCAGACTATTTTGTTAGATATTTTCGTAAAGAGAGCGCCCTTTCTTTCTCCTGTTCCTATTCCCATGTCACTACATTGATTTGTGCTTTCTGATTCTGTAGGAGTCCTGATATTTAGCAAGCGACTTCACCTCACACATAGCTCTGGCTTAGACGCTTCTGCTTTGTGTGCTTCTCCATCAACTAAAAACAAGTCTGTCGCTTCCAGGATTCTCCATAATGTTCGCCTTCGTATGCATCACCGTATGTGGATCGTCGCTTTATTTCGACCGTCTTCGGTGGAGTACGGTAAGTCGTTCTGTGCACTAGACATCGAAATCTGCTATACCTACCTCATACCATGCCATCATTCGCTTCATTTCGATCGTCCTCGAGGGAGTACGTTAAGCCACTGTCTGCTCTATAAACTAAAATCTGACATCTCTTCCTACCATCACTGTGTTTTAAACTTTCAGATCATTGTGGCTGTGAGCTGTGCTGTTGTCCCTGTCCTCGCCATCACCACAACTTTCGGACTGTGTTCCCTGATCGGCAATCGGACGAACTCTCTGATGCTCATCATGCCCTTCTTGATCATGGGCATAGGTACGTCACCGCTAGCACTTCTAAGGGTGCCATATTCGGCAATTTCAACCAAGACGCCTCGATGTGCAGTTTGTGTTCTGCTTTCCATTTTGTAACGAGTCCGTAAAACGATGTCGGTTAACGGTGGGCGTTAAACGATCCTTTGCGGGGTGCGCTACGCGTTTTACATCTACGTCTACTGTATCTTCGTGAAGATAATTTGAAGGCATTTTCAACCAATACGACGGCTTGTGCTGTGTTTCTTCCCTACGTCACCACTAGCACTTCTATAGAGAGCGAGACACTTCTAGCGAGAGCCGCCGCCTCCTCCTATTGCGCTACATGCCACCCCCCCCCCCCACTCCCCACTGAATCAATGCGGTCGCGAGAAGTTCTAGTGAAGTCTGTATTTTTCCGATGCGCTGCTAATGAAGGGAATATAAGTAATCCTAGACGAAAATGAGGAACGGATGACTCCAAGACTGAAAACTATTGAGTGATGGCAAGAACTGTTAGATTAGTACGTGAGGTTGTATCTGGTCAAAAAACGCTGCTGGCGCAAATGGCAAACATTTGAATCAGAAGACTAGAGATTCCAGCGCGAATTTTTCCATTTGATTAGCGTCCAGTGAGCTGCTGAAAAGGAAAAATCGTGAAGGACGTTATTCAATCCCTTTGGGACGCGCCACGCATATTAATTCTACGGGATGTCATGGAAGCATTTTGAATGCTTATTTAGCCATACAATGACTTGCGAAGATCAGCGGATGAGCAGGTCCCTGTTTTATCCATCCCATACAACTTTGGTACCAATTCACTAACACCGGAGTGATGGAAGGCTTGGTTCCTGCGCCTCCTGCTACTGCGCTGACACGCGCCTCCGCGGTGCCCAAACTCTCAATGAAACCCACCTTCTCCACCTCTAAGCAATGGTTAAAAATACCCTTTTATTTTTTGCTGTTCCAGGTGTGAACGACTCGTTCTTGACGGTCCATGCTTGGCTAAGACAGCCATTACGACAGCAAGCAGCAATACGTCTAGGCAAAGTACTCGAGGAGGTACGTTTTCAAGCGTTCGAAAATATTGGCATGCAGTGCCATTGCTCTTAAATGGGAGAAGTGACTTCAGCAAAGAAGACATGGAAGAAGGTTTTTTTTCTTCAAAGGGGTTTGGACTGTAATAAGGGATGGTACATATCCTGCTAATGCCTTGCCACTTATGTAGCGGAGACGATACTGAATGCGATCCCACTGCCTTTCGCTAATATCGCTTTTTATGCAGGTTGATAAGGTTTCGTTGTTAATCTGCGGTTTAGGTTGGTCCGTCGATCACCACCACGACTCTAACGAACGTGGTCACCTTCCTGATTGGATGGCTTACTCCTACAGAAGGTACTCTGCTAGTAATTTCTCCTGCAAGTTTCCCAATCAATGTCTATTCCTTTGCAGAAATATCAATCTTCTGCTTTGGCAGCGCAATGGCGCTCGGCTTCGCCTATATCTACACCGTTATCATATTCTGTCCAATTCTCTACTACTGCTCACTGGAAGAAACCAAGGAAACTCACGAAGGATGCTTCCGGCGGAAGGTAATTCAGTATTCTAATCACAGTTGGCTAGTAGAGAATTATGAAATTTTTCCCAACATTTGGGGCCATTCCTGCAAAATCGCCTGCCCAATGAACGAAAAAGGTATTTTCAGGGAAAAGGCTTCTTTCGGGCGGTTCTACACGGCTACAGTTCCGTGCTGTCGGATCGGAGAACCGCACTGGTGCTTTTCGCCGGAACCCTCGTGTACTGGTACTTCGGTATCATGGGTACGATAAGTATTTCGGCGAAACTGGACACGGAGAAGATCCTTCCCAAGGACACGCCGATTCACAGGCCGAATCGGCTTGTTGAAAACATAGGTGAGCTAGCCCCTTGTAGAAATACTTTTGGTTTCCACATTTGCTTAGCGGCTGTTGGCTGTTACAAGGTTGAATGTTACCGGAACTCTACCGGGCATAATTCGAACTCATTCCTTCCGGGAAAGATCTGTGTACCGAAAGCCTCTACTCCATGCGCGAGATTTTTTTTTGTAGTATTTTTACGTCATATTGAACACTTTTCAAATCAAACTGGACACCCTTCTAAGCAAGCTTAAGGTCTTTGGAATCAAAATGAATATCTTCTATAGCAAAACGAGCCTTTTCCAAATTAGACTAGAGACTCTCCAACACGGTTAGAGTAATTTTTGCTCACCGAAAATATAATGCAACTTTCAATGAACATTTTTAATTCACCTGCCCCAATAAGCGAACACGCTATCTCAAATACTTAAAGCCAGGGGTTTGAGAATAGTGTTTTTACAGTTGTTTAGGTTATACCGTCTAGAACGGCGTTACTTCACGCATACAGAAGTTTTGCTATCAATCAAATAAAAATCGCAAAGACCTAGTCGGGTGCATGGCGCGACTTCTGCTCTTAACACAATAAGTGATTGCAGCTTTTCTGCAGTCTAGGATAAGCTGTAAACCATTATTTTTCCTTGAAAAGTCAAAATTTTGTCAAATTTCAAACAGTTTTGGCGAAATTTCAAACACGTGGCAGGTGAATTTAAAATTTTCAAAGAAAGTGACACTAAATTTCTCTTGAGCAAAAAGTAATTCTAACTGTTGGATGGTCTCCAACGTAATGTAGAAAACGCTAATTTTCATTTAGAAGTTGTTCATCCTCATTTCAAAAGCGTCCAGCCTGCTTAGAAAAGATTTGGAAGTGTCCAATTTTTTTCAAAAATGTACAGTTCGACACAAAACTTGAATATACTGAACTTTTTGATCTACCTCCTGTTTTTCAGTTTGGGCCGAGTACTACCCGGTGACGATCATCGTGAACAACGCTGTGGATATACGTGATACCGATCGTCTGAACGAAGTCAACGCGTTCGTCGCCGAGTTCGAGAACCTCTCCACGTGCCGAGGTATTTGCCTTCTGTTTCACCTCCTTTCTGTGAGTTCCAAATGGACGAGGTTTAGGAGCGAACTTCACCATGTTCTGGCTACGGGACTACATCGACTACTACTGGGGCGTTGGCGTGAATGACTTCGATTTCTACTTCGACGCCGACGAGTATCCAGACGAGAAGGAGTTCGGCTACAAGAAACTTGCCGGCTTCCTTGGCAACCCGCTCTACAAGCATCACAAGGCCTTTCTCAACCTCGACTACAATCAAACGTGAGATTATTTTCGCTTCAAACTACATCGTCATTCTCATGATTACGGACTGGCTTTCTTAAATCCGCTTTTGGACTCCGAGAAAATAGTGTCAATATTTCTTGCTAAATTCAAGGATACGCTCATCATCGCTGTAGAATTTTTAGGTCACAACCTCTGAAGCATCAAAAAGACCACCTCTCATGAAATATTTCAGAACAGCGAACTTAGAAGTGATTCGCAGTTAAGGTCCTCCTAAAGTCTTCTATAGAATGCAAAAGTGTGTCTAGAGGGTTGTGTAGGAATGTGAGATAGCAATCTCTGTTCTTCTGGTAGGATTACAGCAAACTAAAAAAGCAGCAAAAAACTTATTTCTTCAAAACCTCTCTGCAAAGACGTAAAAATACGTACTGCACGGCCGAACGTGTCTAGGGTTTCTCTGGCCTTACCAGCCACACTTTGAATCAAAGGATTTATTCGAACAAACAATAAAAAAGCAGGAAATTAAAACGGGGTTTTCGGAACTGCAGCGACGGACATGAGGAGAGGGAGACGGGCGTGAGTGGATCCTGAGCGAGCTGAAGCGCGTCGTCGTCGTCAGGATCCTCGTGGCCGGTTCACAACAATAACAACTCTTAAAAGACTCTGACGAACTCCTTATATGTCAGATTTCTCGCTCCCACCTAGCACGGTTGATCTCTTGGCCTGTATTGCCCTACGCGTCCACGGCGCCTACCATTGCTCTCCTACGCCCACCCACGATCTCTTTGTGGCGCTCCCATCTGCCCTACTGCGCTCTACGCTTCAGCGGCACACTGTGGGTCCCTCTCCGACAGTGCATAATAAATGACATTGATTTAAAAGGATTAAAATCTGTACGTGCTCTCTTTTACCCGGGTTTTTCCTCAAATTTCTTTCTGTAAAGCTTATGTGTAGTTTAGAGCGCCTGGAGCGCAGTTGGAAGAGGTGCCGGCTGTGACGTGCACTCCATTCCCCAGCTCTTGGTTCGGATTTCTCGCCTAGGCCAACCAAGCTTCCGATATCTGCGGGGTTGATGAATTGATACCATACTTGTCTGGAAAGGATGAGGCACTGACTTTTCTATGGGATGGCCACGTTTGTGAGTTATTGTGTAAGCCAAGTATGCATTCAAATTGTCTCCACGACATTCCGAAAAAGTATAACGCGTGGCGCATTCCAAAAAGGGATTGACTAACGCCTTTTTCTATCCTTTTTCGTGTAGTTTGAGGGAAATTTCGTTGGTATAGAAAAAAATTCCCTGTGTCATTTTGGCTTCTAAATACAAGGTTATTAACAATTTTCGTTAATCTGTGAAATACAACGGGTTCCATCGTTTAGCATCTCCGTCCGAAAATTCTCACTGGTTGTCGTTTACGAGAACAACACCTCATGGGACGACCGAATTGATCTGATGCTGAAGTGGAGGGCCATCGTTGACAGGTACTGGCTCCCCTGTTCATCTCTTCCCATGCGGCCGTTCGAGGAACAATTTCAGGTACCCAAGACTGAATGCCAGCGTCTGGAACGTGAACGCCATGTTTGTCGACCAGATGCTGAGCCTCAAGTCACTCACGTGGCAGGTGGGTTGCGTCTGTCCTCGTTTCTCGACTGCACCCTACTAAGGGCTGACACTTTCAGACGTGCCTTTGGACGCTGTTCTGCATGGCGATCGTGTGCACCATCTTCATCCAGAATCCGGTCTCCGTCATCATGGCCACGACTGCCATCGCTTCGATCAGTCTCGGTGTCATGGGGTGAGCATCACCTATACTCTCTGAAAAATGACAACGACAAGAGCATCATGTCGTAGTCTGCATCCGAAAGAGCATATCTCATTGTCTGCGAAGCGACTGTGTTTTTAGTGCTTTTCTGCATTAGTTGACCATGAATTCATTATTGCCATCGTAGCTGTAAAACGGGATCAAAGGAGTTGCACTATTTTTCTTATTTAATAGATCTTATTTTTACTACTGCAGCGTTTACCGGCAACAAAAATCCGTACTGTAATTGTAAATGTAATTGTGATTTTTTCCGTACTATGTAATTACGGTAAGTCTCGTAAGATATCATAAGGAGTAACTCATGTCTCACAAAAAGTGTGACCAAAATCTTCGCGTCTACAGTACTTGAAAAAAAATTCACCCTAGAAGAGTAGAAAACTGTTCAACACGCTGTCAGTGCTTATGTCAACGTTAACAAAATCTCTGGTTGGTAAATGTAAAGCCCCAGTAATTAAGCAAACCAAGACCAAGTATCGAGACTACAGCTTGCTAATATCTTTCTGTAACTCTTGGGTAGGCTCAGATTACTCCTTTGTGCGGAATGCTGACGTCTGACGATCACAGCACGTTATTCAACAGATTTTAATAAGAATAGCTCACCGACGTGCAGTTCGATGATCCCGTCGGGTTCAGCTCCCATTTTTCAGATATCTGTCCTTCTGGCATCTGGACCTTGATCCCGTTTCACTTTGTGCCGTTCTCATCAGCATCGGTATGGCTGTGGATTTCGTCGCTCACACCACCTATCACTACCAGGTATCTAGCCCCGGTTGCCTTGTCCCAAAGAACGATACTGAATGAGCTCTCTTCAGTTGTCCCATCGCGAAGTGATTCGGAATGGACACGAGGTTCGGGTGGATCTCGACACGCCGTACAGCAGAATCCGGCACACCGTCGGCAACATCGCCTGGCCCATGTCTCAGGCTGGCATCTCCACTGTGATCTGCATTCTACCTATCGTCGTTCTTCAGGTACCGAGCGCTGATTGCTACCTGAATAGGCTCATTTGTCTGGGCTGGGTCACCGAAATAGAATTCCACCTTTCCTGCTTCAACCCGCTTTTTATTTCAGAACTATATTCCACTGGTATTTGTAAAAACGATAACGCTCGTCGTGATATGGGGTTTATGGCACGGACTGGTTCTGCTACCTGCATTCCTTTCTCAGGTATGCCCTTGTTTTTTGATTTTTTCTCCTATTTAGCGTGCTGAAGCTTTGGTTACGGATTAAAATTGCCTGATAACACAGCTTGTGTCTTACAAAATGTAACTGCAACCGCAGCTGTTCCTCATTTTTTATTTACACTGTGGGTTTACGTGTCGCAGCCGGTAAGAAGCGTAACCTCGCATATCATCACGAACGCACACAGTGTTCTCAGAATTCTGTAGAATTAGGGGGCTCCCAAACAGGAATGAATGAGTGCCCGACCTTCTCCCATTCTTTCTTCTTTTGCTTACTCAACATCAGCACTCTTCTTTCTACCGCCTGGAAGGTGGCCCTGAAGCGGCGGTTGGTTCAAGTCCTTCACTATGCATTCGAGCGTCAAACGGGAAAGACACATCAGTGAGCATTGCATGGTGAACTCCCACTCTGATGTTCACCTTTTTTGTCACCCCTTGCGGAATAATTATCGCCACTTTTGAGATCCTTGAGTGTCCTTTATGGACGTGTTCAGATGATCTCGGGCACTAAACCCTCCAAGGGTTTTCCTACCGTAAGCTTTCGCTAGATCAAAGAGTGCTGGGCAGCAGGGCTTTCACTTCCCCCGTATCTCTTTATCATCTGTGTAACGATGAAGATGGTGTCTGTGGGGAGTCTCGGGCATGAAGCCAAACTGATCCTGAAGGCCGGTGACCGTCTCCCTAAGCCTTGAGTCAACGAGTTGTTCGTAGACCTTCCTCGTGTGCAGGACCAGTTTGGTCCTTCGGTTGTTGAAGCACAAGGAAGCGTCCTCCTTTGGTTTGAACAAGGATGATGTGCTTCTGCTCCTCTTCTCCAACACCTGCCCTGCGCTGTGACCTTGTTGAAGAGCCGCGTCATCTACTGCATACTGATGCCTTTGAGCATGTTACAAGTCAGCACTCTCCACAGCCGTCACTACTCGCGTGCTGGTGTCGTGCGTTGGCCATGGCGAATTCTTTTTCTGTGATCCGCCCAACCTCTCGTAGAGGCATTTATCAACCGGTCTTTGTCTTCACTACGGCTCTTCATGCCAGCTTCTTTAGTTCCCCGTAGTCTGTAAGGTGCTCGGGTGCTCTCGTTTTCTGGCACAGCTTGTCGACCTCCTTCATTCCAACCACCATCTGCACCTCTTCACTCTAGATCCATACCGCCTTATGCTCCCCTGGTCCGCTCCCCCTTTATTACACAGTGATTTGGATATTGCAAAATCGCTTGGGTCAGCCTCCTCCAGGCGTCGTCTACGTATCAGCAAAACCAGTTGGATTACAAAATCTTTTGAAGCAGCCCTCTTCATACCCCGTATTCTGGACTCAACAGTTTCCACCACCGAATTCTGGCTTCTGTACTTACCTTGGGTTAGCTGGATAGAGGTATGGTATGACCTGCTACAAAGCACCTATTCTATGATGCTACATTTTCTTCACGGGCAAGATTCATCAACCACTTACCGGCGGTAAACGCATATCGGTTATCGTATCTGTGTCTCTGCATCTGTTACTACGTAGGCCGATATGGTGAACCCGCCGTTAGATGATACCGGCGGTTCGTTTATGAATCTGGCCCCAGGAACGGTTTTAACATCCCGGACGGATTCCGGGCAGGTCTTTGCACATGGCTATAGTCAATTTCCGTCAATAGCTTCCATCTACAACTCTTTTCATGTTACCAAAATTTGAACAAAAGAAAGTAACGAGTCAGATCGAGAGAGTGTCTCACATAGTCCTTGTTTTCAGATTCCATTATACCTCCTCAACTTCAACTGCTATCGGGTTTTGGTGAGCGCTCGGAACGAGAACGCTGGCCAGGAGATGTCGCTTCTGGAGGAGGACGCTGTTCGCTCCTGAATCTTCCGACTCCTGGCTTTCACTGTAACGCATTTAACTAGCCTCCATTCTCGACATTGCCAGGTTCTGGGGTAAAACGTGGTATTCTCTTATTGCCGCAAACTGACGCTCCACTTTCACAATGCTAACTCCTCATGGTTGTCACCTTCTTTCGCCGCATATCCGCCCCCACGTCTTCTTTGTAGTCCGCTCACCAGCGCTAGGTAATGACAAGACGTCAGCCTCGCACGACACAGCGGAGCAAGGAAGGCAACGTTCTGATCCCTCCATGTTATAACGGCCTTCGAAATCAGGGACCTCATGGGCACGCCCTACTTAAGAAGAGACGGACTATTGTTATCGATTTTGTTCTTGATTCTTGCCTGCAGCAGTAACTTGTATATTTCTCTCTGACGTTCGACAATCCTGAACGTTGCTCACATCAAACTCACAGTCCACCTACTTAGCCGAGTGTGGGCCTTACGGGTCTTCTATTGCGGATTCTAACGAAGAGCGTAGCCTCACTAGAAGATTGTCGAACGTGCCGTAGGTGGTACTGCACAGCAGTACGGGTACTGTACATTCACACGTTGCATTATGTATGTATGTTTTTGTACTAGCCGCTCACTGAATACGTCTTTGGCGGCTGCCATTTGGAGCGAAGCAGACGGATGGCGCGCCACATATAGAAAGGTCGTGTAGTTCAGTGATGTGGTCAGCTTTAGCGTCAATTACGATCTTGTCAACGTTGCCATACGGCACGATCAATGTGCACAGAAATAAATATTTCTAAATCTTCGTTCTGCTTGCTCTATTCGAACATCAGAAACCTGGCTGTGGTCTGGATCTCCCGTTGTCCAGTTAGTCGTCGACTTGCTCTTGATCGGCGGCGAACAACAGCAATGTCTCCATCCGTTCCTATCCCAATGAGCTCCATCGAGAAAATGACGAACATCTTAACCTTCCTTCAAGGCTTGCTCATGAAGAAGACGTTCAGCCAACGCGTTGGTGGACGTTCTGGTGGTCTGTTGCCATCCCGTTGAATGCCGGTTCGTCAACAATTAGCCCAGCGGGAGTAAGCGGTAGAGATACCCACGGCTGAGCATTCATCTTTACTCCTTATACTCGCGAGTTTAAGATGAGTTGATGAATCCACTCCCAGGGTTGCTGTGACTCCAACGCTTGCCTCCGAAACTCCTTAAATGGCTACTGCCTTACCTAATTTTCTATTTCTTCATTTACATATTGCTTCGACCAAACGAGTGCCTAGGATAGGAACTCCCGAGACCATCTCGTACTGCTATCACACATGCTACTCCGAGCACCGTCCTCTCGTTTCGTCCGAAGCCGATCACGTGTTCATCTGGCTTCATTGGAGTCTAGGCTTCCGAGACGTACGCTAGTGCACAAAGAACGATGGAGTCACATAGGTGTGCCAGGCCAGGCATTCTTCTTCTTCTTTGCTACTACTACTTCAGTACTCTCGTAACCTCCCAGATTCGTTGCTCAGCTACGGCACAAGCTTGTTAGCCGTCTTAGATACGCGTAGCTGGAGCATTTGGAGATCTCCATTCCTTTGGGGCATCAGAAGCGCGAGGCTGAAAACTAAATGGTCCCGTCTCCATTACCTTCAAGGCTAATCTTCCTCATAACATCTCCCCTGTGCCTCTCAGTGGAGATGGAGACGTTGTTGAAGCGATTGTAGAAATAAGGAACAGACAGGCAAGCGAAAATAACTCTAAACATGGCCTTTCGAGATAGATGTTCATACTTCGCGGTCGGTCGAAATGCTAATGCTCATACTTCGCGGGTTTGTGCCTTTTCTCAAGAAAACTCCAACGCTTCCCATGTACTTCTATGCAACACCCATCACACTGCCGCTCAACAAAGTATAAAGAATATGTACTGCGCAGCAGACGAGGTCTTCTCTCTTCCAGACGCTTGAATTTGGTTGGTTTAGCATCGCCATCATCGATGCCCTCTCAAGCTCACACAATACATCTAGCACGTCTTCAACACGTTGTCGTCCAAGAGTTCCTTAGCCGGGCCTTAGCCTTTTTTGATTTCAGCCTAGCGTGCATCGAACTTGTTTCACCTGGTGAGCCTAGTGTGTTGCCACAGTCAAGGCGTCTTCTGCTGTTTCTGCTCAGCTTGAGGGCCCTCCGATTCATTTAATCAGAGAAAATTGCTATTTCGAGAGGGAAATGGATGACCTAGTCGGTGAAATGGACAATGGTTTCCATTGTGAAAAGGTTTAAGGTTCTTTCATGACATGAGGCTTCACTTCTGGAACCCCTACAACACAACTTGGGAGTTTGTTAGAGCTTAAATTCTTCATTATATCCAGTTAAGAGCACCGTGTCAGCGGCGGTTCGCTGC
Source organism: Heligmosomoides polygyrus bakeri (assembly GCA_947359475.1). NCBI lineage: Eukaryota > Metazoa > Nematoda > Chromadorea > Rhabditida > Heligmosomidae > Heligmosomoides > Heligmosomoides polygyrus. Next base: position 34,297,652 of record OX375869.1, read on the forward strand.
GCGCGGAGAAAAATCGTATTTCCAGGCATGCAGCCAAATCGAACTACTGCTTTTTCAACAAAAGTGGCTAAAAATCTGACATTCTACGAAAGCGTTCGATACTCAGGTTATCCGGGATAGTAATCTAAGGTCGCACAAATCTATTAGTAGCGTAACTCAGTTGAAGTCTCAACGTAGTGCGACACTTCAACTCAGGTCTACTATAGACGACACATTCACTCCACGTTTGCCGATATTCCCGTCTCTACGCTGTGGCCAGGCTGACCTTTTTTCTGCGACAGATGACGAACCCCTTTCATGATTCCTCGGTGCATAACAGTGCTTCCGACTACTACGTCAGCTACGCGGCGCTATCAGCGCATGGCACATTGACGAGTGTTGTTGTAGTCCCGTGGGTCCTTCCGATCGAGAAGGGTATGTCGAATCGGGCTCCAAGTGAAGGGACGCAGCAGTATTCGTTTCGTGTGCGCAGCGCAGCACTGCAAAAAATCAGAGAGGCGTACAGTTCATTTAGGAACACTGCTCAACAAAAAACAATTATCGCTAAGGCAACAACAACGAGAAACGTCCATTAATAACGCTACTGGATCAGGGAGTCAGAGCTCGCACTATACCACAGCTTACATAGGAATGTTAGGCAAGATGAACAAGAATACGACGCCTGCAAAGCGCCCAAGTATTTCAAAGCTCAGACTGCTAAGAGCCTTTGCACCTACGTGAAAGTTATCAGTGAGAGATGAGGGCAAATGATACAATCGTCACCTGCTGGATGCTGCGATTTCCTCTGGAAACCTTCACGAACGAAAAAACGCACGGTAACGGTTCTCAAAGGAAAGCTGTTAGGGTACTTGTCGCGAAGGCGAGCAGCAATTGGAAGTCCAAACGCGTCAGCCAATTAAGCCGCATCGAATGGGCGTGAAATTGCACAGAAAGGGCGAGTTTGGTCGGCGCTCTGATTACCTGGGGTGAGTATGGCCAGTGCTGTGCCTGGTTATGATTGGCTGACGCGTTCCCACTTCCCAACGCTGTACACCTTCGCGACAGGTGCCGCTCGCTGCTAGTGCAGCCTTCTCCTAGCAAGCCATGCTGGAATCCCTGCTCAGCGCGGCTGCTTGTGCGGAAACGGCCGCCTGCTCCCTTGTCGTCTGCGCAGCGATGCGTCGTGCAAACTCCTTGCGCACTGTCAGACTGTATACGTCGGCCTGCAGAAGTTGGACCTTCTCGGCTAGAAGGTGCACCTTCTTGAACAACTCCATCAGCTGGGCCTAGAATGAACTCCATAATAAAGGCGCAAAAACGGAACAGGTAAAGGATAACGCTAGACGTTACTCAATTCTTTCAAGAGATGCGCAGCGAATGTTTCTGAATGGGATATCTTGAAGGTACTCTGCGTATTTGGCCTATGCGATGACTTGCAATGTCCAGTCTACACACAAGGCTGAGTCTTATTTTTCCCCGACACGCCTGATAGCAACTCATCAAACCTGGAGGATTTTAAGACTTGACTGGCACACATAGGTGCGAAACGAATCCAACACCGATTCGCGGCGTATAGGAGAATAACTACTTTCGCAGGCACCAACCTACTGTGTGTGTGCCTTGAATTATGACATTCGCCACAAGAAATTCAGCTGTGAATCGGAGCTCGAATCTCAGATCGTCCAGTTTTGCTACACACAGCCGCTGCAGCTATGGAACAAGGCAATATAAAGCTGCTGGGCCGATAGGTACATGTTTTCGAAGGAGAACGGGTAGTTGATTGAATTATTATTATTATTATTATAAAACAATGGTACTTCAGGTGAAAGGAAATTCCGATCAGGAGTCGAGAAAAGATTTTTCCTCGATCGAATATCTTACTAAAAGCATCCCATAACAGCTTCCTATTGTTTGTCAACATGGCAGCACTCCTTGTCCCGTTAACGAAAAGGTGACGCGAACAGAATCACTTCATAACTCGCCCGTGGTGCGGCAATTTTATCGTTCTAACTCGCAGTCTTGCTGGATAGCTGCTCACCGTCTAATCATAACCTGCTCATGTATAGGATCTCGAACACAAGAGAGCACAACTCATTACCAAGCTACACTACAAGGCTTAAGAATTCTGGTTTAAAGAGTCTATTGCATCGTAGAGTTTATCATGACATCGTCCTTTGCTTTAGAATACTACGAATGGAATAAGCTTAAATCTAGCAAGTACTGGGTTTCCAGACCTACTTTAGGCCGTACAACTACCTTCATGATTGACTGCCCTCCCCTTAGAAGGCAGCACTGGTCTAAAGTTTACAATTCTTTATTTTATCCTACGGCTCGATGGTTTCAGCTGCTGCCAGAGGATATTCTTAAGTCTCGCAGTGTTTCGGAATTTCGAAGCAGACTCAAAAAATTGACATTCTCTCTTTACTAAATATTCAGGATTTTTAGAGTCTAATATGTATTTTCAAACTTGGGTAATGTGTATTTTCCCACGGATCTCCCTCGATAGACAGCCTTCGGGCTCTCTTGTTAAGAGGGATCTCGGGCCGCTTGTCGCAGGGCCACGTGGCGCGTCCCCGGGTGTTGGATAGGGGAATTAAACGCGAACCAAATGCGACCGTGTACTGCCCAGAGACGCAGGTGGGATGCAGGGGATGGACTCCTTGCTCCTGCTGTGTCGGGTCGACGCGTTCCTTGTGCATGGGAGCGGCAGGCATGTTCATGCACAGTGTGCGTGGATGTGTCCGTGACTGTGCGGACTGTAACTGTGCCGGCCCCGCCAAAAGCTTGCACTCGGTAGACTGGGAGTACATCGTGAGGCGATTCGAGGCCGCCTCAAAAGTCTCCCCCCGTCCCTTCGGGCAGTCTGGCTGGCTGCCCGGAGTTCTTGGCCCGCACGACAGAGCCTGACTAGCTACCCGTGTTGTATGGAAGTCAAACACAGCAGCACTAAAGGGCCTCATTCCCCTGACCCCGAAAGAGCCCCCATTTCTGCAGCGATGGGAAGGACGAGTACGGAGAGGCTGCTAAAATCTCAGGGCCTAACCAGGCTGCGCGAATTGAGAAGGACTAGGATGACGATCTGCACTTACAACGCCCGCACACTTGCATCGGAAGCATCCGTCGAGGACCTGATGATGCAAGCCAGAAAGATCAAGTACGACGTCATCGGACTGACCGAGACGAGAAGGCACCACCCCCTACACGCCGCCTACGACTCCGGAGAAGAACTGTTCCTCGGAACATGCGACAGCAGGGGAGTAGGCGGCGTTGGTCTCCTCGTCAATACGCACTTGGCCATGAACATCGATTTGTACGAGTCTCTGACAACCCGAATCGGACGTCTGCGACTGAAGCGATGTGGCTCCGTGCCAGCTTTGACTGTATTCGTCGCGTATGCCCCAACATTCGATTACGACGACGAAGAGGTCGAAGCCTTCTACGTGGAGCTGGAGAAGTTCTATAAGGAAGATCACACCTTCTACAAGGTGATCGTCGGCGACTTCAACGCCAAGATCGGACCGCGAAGGTCGCCGGAAGAACTTCACATCGGAACCCACGGTTTGGAGTGGAACGAGCAAGGTGAAAGGCTGTCTGAGTTTATCATGTCCACCAAGACTATCCATGGAAACTCACAGTTCCAGAAGCCTCCCTCCCTACGATGGACCTGGGAATCCCCCGGGGGCCAGTTTCACAACGAGATCGGCCACATCATCTTCAATCGCAAGTATTGCCTGACCGACGTCTCCGTTGTCCCCAAGTTCTACACGGGATCGGACCACCGCCTCCTTCGCGCGAGGTTCCGCTTTTCGCGTCAAGGAGAGAAGGCCGCGAAGTTCAAGAAGAGGAATCCCAGAACGACCATCAACTGGGACCTCTACACTTCTCTTGTCGCCCTTTGGGAAGATGCCGTCATGGACAACGTCGATGAGGAATACGACCGCTTCGTGCACCATCTCCACGATAGTGCTAAGCGAGCCGAGAGCATGAAGACCACCAAGAGGCGCCTGTCTCCGAAAATCCCGAGCCTATACGCCAGCGGGGAGCAGCACGAGAGTCAGGCAACTACCAGCTGACGTCCGAGCTTGCGAAGCTATGCAGAGCGGCGATAAAGGAAGATCTCAAGGAGAGAAGGGCGGAAGTGTTGGCTGAAGCAGCAGAGGCAGGGTTGAGCATTCGCAATGCCCGCCGAAACTTCGCCAACTTCAAGAGCAAGATGACCGCTCTCCGACGTCCTGACGGAACCGTCACCTCTTCCAGAAGGACCACGGAGAAGGTCATCCACGACTTCTACTCCGATCTCTTCGATAGCCACGTCCACCTGCCCCCATGCCATCTTCCGCAGGATGGATACGTCGTTCCCTCTGTTCTCCCTTCTGAGATCCGACACGCCATCTCGTCGGTGAAGAAACGTACAGCACCCGGCCCTGACTGGATAAGACCCGAACACCTGAAGAACCTCCCGCCAGCGCTCATCAACACCCTGGCGCGGCTCTTCACACGATACCTGTCGGAGTGCAAGGTTCCATCTCAGTGGAAGACCAGCAAGACCGCCTTGCTGTACAAGAAGGGAGACGTGCACGACATTGGCAACTATCGCCCGATCTGCCTGCTGTCCGTAGTCTACAAGCTGTTCACTCGAGTCATCCTGAATAGGATCAGCAGAACGCTGGACGAAGGACAGCCACGAGAACAAGCAGGATTTCGGAGAGGATTCAGCACGATCGACCACATACACACCATTGCGAAGCTCATCGAAGTGTCGCGAGAGTATAAGCTGCCGCTGTGCCTTACATTCATCGACCTGAAGAAGGCATTCGACTCCGTCAAGACTGAAGCGGTCCTCGAAGCCCTGCTCACTCAGTGCATTCCTACTCAGTACATCAGAGTCCTTCGTGAGCTGTACAGTGGATTCACGACCAAGATTTCTCCATTCTACAACGACGTCGTCATCGACGTAAGAAGAGGGATTCGGCAAGGGGATACCATATCCCCGAAGCTCTTCAGCGCCACCCTCGAAAACGTCATGCGAGTGGGAGTGAAGGTCGACGGCCGGCAACTGCACCATCTTCGCTTCGCTGACGACATCGCGCTCATAACACCGAGCATCAACCAAGCCTAGCGAATGCTGGCCGACTTCGATCGTGTATGTGGGAACGTTGGACTGCAGCTGAATCTTACGAAGACGATGTTCATGAGGAACGGACAAGTTTCTGATGCCCCATTCTCGCTCAACGGAACGAACATCTCCGAATGCTCCAGCTATGTGTATCTGGGTCGCGAAGTCAACATGGCCACCGACCTAGCACCAGAGCTGAGCAGGAGGAAAAGAGCGGCTTGGGGAGCTTTCAAGAGCGTCGAAGAAGTCGCGAAGAAGACGAAGAACGTCCGACTCCGTGCCCACCTTTTCGACTCCACTGTTCTTCCTGCCCTAACATACGCCTCAGAGACCTGGGCTATACGAAAGCAGGATGAACACGCGATCAGCGTCGCGCAGCGTGGAATCGAGAGGACGATGCTCGGAGTGACACGACTCACGCAAGTGAGAGAAGGCCTCCGGAGTTCCGAGCTTCGCCGACGTTCGAAGATCAGAGACGCTGTCGCGTGGGCCAAGTTGTCGAAAATGAGGTGGGCCGGCCACGTAATGCGCTTCGCAGACACCCGCTGGACGAGAGCCATCACCGACTGGATTCCGCGGTATGTCAAGAGAACACCGGGACGCCCACCAACGCGTTGGTCGGACTTCTTCGTGAAAGCCCTGAACGACCGATATGACGCTCTTCGAGTCCCTCGAGCGAGGAGGATCCATTGGACCACTCTGGCACGCGACCGGGACGAATGGAGACGCTGCTGGCGCCCGCTCGAGCAAGTCGATGATCAACGGGACGACAGGTGATACAGGTGATTCTCATTGTTTTATGACCACTCATCGTCAGGCTCCTTGTATATTTTTTTCTCTAGTGGCAACACATTACCGAAAAATACGAAATTGCATTGCATAATGATTCTATAATTTTACTTTACTCAGCATTGTTGACCATATTTGTGCGGATTGCTTTGTTTTTGTGTTTCTGGATTGCTGTTTGTGATTCTACCTTGTTTTTTTATGAGCGCACTCAAGGTGCAATTATAAATAAATAAATAAATAAATAACCGTGTGACTTCCACTTCAAGCAGAGAGTTCTGCACAAAAATAGATGTAATCGACCGGCACTGATTGCTCAGTCTAATGTTCGCATAATTCCCACCACAAGCATTCATTTCAAGAAAAAATCAGATATTCGATCGAAAGTTATTTGATCAATGTGATTTGTTTTTTGTGAAGGCTGCTCATTATTATTATGAAGCAATGGTACTTCATATCCATTACATACGCGTGGTTATTACCTAGAACAGCCAATCTCGGCAGGTATTCATAGTGCCCGATCGAGATGTGGAACTGATGGCCAGAGTGACCATTAATTTTGCACGGGTGGATGGTTGAAAGGTCATAGCGACAGACAAACGGATTAACCTTTGATACAAAAAAATATAATCTCGAGACAACTTCTTACAGCACTGATGTGCAATAAAGGATAAAGGATAAAGGACGGCCTTACTCGATCCCTTCTGGGATGCGCCAGCGGGATGTCATGAAGGCGACATGAATGCGTATTTGGCCATACAATGACTTGGCCATACCCCGGAGGGATGGAAGGCTTTGTTGGCCCGGGCGGGAAATCCGAACCAGGAACCTGGTATCGGGTGCACGCGACAGTCGCGCCTCCTCCGACTGCGCTACACGCGCCCTGATGTGCAATAAAAGGCATAAACTGCTGCAAAAACAACTCGGGAAATTTTAGCGCATAGAACGGCTTTTATAGGTGCAGAAACACAAAAATAACTCAACCATAAATATACCTGTTCAGGTCCTGGAGCTATGACATCCTGGACTACGTCAAAGTCGTATGGGGTGTCGTCGTCAAGCACTCGTCCGAAGATCTTGTACACTGCTATCAACTTCGAGAACAGTCTTCGAAAATCCAGCTGCAAACCGTGCCGCGGCGCGTTGAATTCTGGCAAATAACGACACCAAAATGCCCATTGGCAACGTACCACGGATGAAGTGGCTCCGCCCCGTCTCCCGTTCAGAAGAAGGTATCCATCTTGAAACATGTCTTTGCCGACCTCCACTTTTTGTGCTCGACGAACGATACTCCAGTACTCGGCCAGCCTAGACAGACATTTCCACCATTGTAGCAGTGCACTCACCACTTGAACCATTTCGAACTCACGGTGCGGGCAACACAGTGACGTCAATTGCCTCTTTCCGACGCCCGATCTAAACAGATATCCGGTGAGTGAACATTGTTTACTAATGGAAAACGGGTTAAAACGTGGGAAAATATCGAAACGGTGTCATACTCTGGAAAACAGAGTTAAGGCTCGTACGGTTGCACATCGATGTAGATCTCCGCAACAATAGCAATCTAAGGAGTCGTGAGTAGACTGAGTTATGGGACTGCTTAAAAAGTATATGGTCATTCTCTAAGCGCTCACTCCTACGCAACTACAGGTCCTGGTCACAGAATGGATAAATAAATGGAGATTTAAGTTCATACGTAAGTTAAGATGAGGAGCGTCTTTGTCACAGTTTTTAAAATGACTTCTTGCTCTCGTAATTACTTCGCCTTAGATTACTTCTTACTGCTTGTAATCTTGATCTTTTTTGTTTCTTTAACCCCTTTTTATTACTCCGCAATGTAGATGGCTTGGTTTCTATTAGAGATTAATATCTTTGTTGCTGCTCACTTGTGTGCGATTTTCATTTTACCCTAAAGTAGTCCATCACATGTCAACGATTAATTGACGGATGATTAATAAATAATGATAAATAATAGATAAATAATAATTAAAAATGTTAGTATATGTTCTTCACCCTCTGTCTCTCGAGGTCTCGAGGTGTCTCTCGAGGTTTTTTATGGTGGATCTTTATTTCCAAATAGCTTTACGTTTCGACGCGTTCGTCTTTTTCAGAGGCGTTCGATCCACATTAAGAGTGTTAGTACGACTCATGAGGCACAGAACATATACCATCATCAGTTTAAACAAATGCCGTGGTTCTTTGAAGAGAAAAGCTGGAGACTTAATGAATGAAGAAGTAATGTCACATGCGTTGTGGAATAGGCGGCGCATTTGTTAGTGTAATTGTTTTTTCTATTTCTTGATTTTTTTGCCTGTAAACAGTGCCTACATTAACAATGCAATAAGACCGCGACGCATTGGACGAGTACACGGTGCAGTTTCTTCATTTGACAGAGCTCTGTCATTTTACTTTCCAGCACTTCGGAGTAAACCCAAAAAATATTTTTGCCAAAGGCTAAGAATTTCTATATCAATTCAATCAACTTAGACAAGTTTTCTTCGGATACACTGCAGGGGTAAAATTTTAGTAAACTTTTTTGACGCAGAATTACCTAAGCGAAGATCAGACATGCCTAATTTGGGCTGAAAATGCTCAGTTCGGTTTGAAAAGTGTAAAGCTCAAAGTGAAAATGGCATAGAAGATGGTGAACGCCAAAGTACACCAACTGTCCCAAAGTTTCCTTCTTCGTTAAACATTTCATGTGGTTTCTAAGGGCTGCTGTTAGTCCGTCCTCATCAGCGCGATAGAATCCCACGATAGAATCGCTGGGACACTGTTCTAGCGCAGATGTAAACCATGCGTAGTGCTCCCCATGCTACGAGCGATCCATTCAAAACGTATCCACACCGATGTTCTTGAATCGAAGCTTTTTGAACCCTGTTCACACTAGCATTCGATATATATAATAGGCAAAATTGCCCGTGCACCTAAGCATTTTAATTTTTTTCAACTTCTTAGAAACTTTCCCGTTTCATTCGTGTAATATATGTTGTCTGAACATTGTGGAACTTGGAACTCATACGTACTTGAGTACATAATGGTTAGGCGTTCCAACCTACGAAATCGAACTGCTATTATCGAACTTCATAAAGCACTTCAGCAAGCAAACGAGAAATATTGTGAAGTTCCTTTCCGTGCTCCAAAGAACGGTTCAGGATACAGTAAAATGCTACAAGGAATTGAAGACCGAAGAGGATAGAAAAGGAGAAGGGCGTCCCACGACTGCTACCAACCGGAAAAATGTAAATCTCGTGAGAGAAAAAATCCGGAGAAACGCCAGGAGACCGATGCGCCAGATGGGAAAAGACGTAGGAATAAGCGAAAGGTCAATAAGGAGGCTAGTAAGGGGAAAGCTTAAGAAGTTCCTTATCGCCTGCAGAAATGCCAACTCTTGACGGACACTATGAAGAAATGGAAATGGGAAGATGCAAAAGGTTGCTGCAACGGTTCACGGTGACGCGCCCTCGAAACACCGTCTTTAGCGATGAAAAGATTCTCTCGTTGAATCCAGTCTTCAACTCCCAAAATGAGAGGACTATTGGGGACTCGCTTGCTAATGCTACCACCAAAGGACGACTTTAGGAAACTGCGAAAAAGCCTCAATCCATTATGGTTTGCGGAGGCACATGTTCAGGAAAAACTCCAATTGTTTTCGTCGAGGCTGGCGTGAAAATCAATGCAGCGGTTTGCAAGGATATCCTGGAAAAAGTTCTCAAGCCGTGGGCCCACTCCCACTTCGAAGAAGCCTACTGATGCTACCAACAAGATTCTGCTCCGGCGCACAAAGCGAAGGTGGTCAGGACTGGTGCGCCGAGCAACCGCCCGACTTCATCACACGACGAAAGGCCCTCAAGTTTTCCAGACCTTAACCCAGTGGATTATTCTGAGTGGACCGTCTTAAAGAAAAAAGCATACTCTACCAGGCACGCAAATTTGGACTCTTTTGAGCGAAGCGCTTTTGAAATCCTGGGACGAAATTGATGAACCCTACCTGCGCGCCACATGCAAAGCCTTTGTCGAGAGTCTGAAGGATTGTGTGGAGGCTGAAGGCGATCATCTGTTAGCACTCTTTAAATTGTCATGTTTGTAGTAGATAATTTTGATAGTTAGAATTGATCTACGAAGTTTGATTTCAAAATGCCATTGAATTTTTAGTGCACGGGTAATTTTGCCGTTCTCTCTCTCTCTCTCTCTCTCTCTCTATATATATATATATATATATATATATATATATATATATATATATATATATATATATATATATATATATATATTGATCATACAGATTTACCCACTGGTACGAGAAAAGAAGCTGGAGAACCCTACAAAATCACCTCGTTCTTGGTTAAGCCTCTCCAATTCATCAGTCCCATCATCTCGAGCATCATGTAGAAGAGCGTCTCCGCGCAATCCGACACTCGAACCGCGCTTTCTGAACGAGCTTGGAACATGCAACACATCCGAAAAAATTGCTTATTATATTCCTACTGTGTAAGAGTTATATGAAACCCAGTTAGTTGAATGCCGTAACGTTTCGATCCTTTCATCGTTTTCAGCAATGATCTACCTTAGGAGTGGGGCAAACTGTCCCCACTGAAAGGATCACTGTGCGCTGCTGTGCGTGAGGATGGGATAATCGCTAGGTCATCGTTGAAAAGCGGTCGCTGCCGCTGCTACTAAATAGCAATAGAGGTTTTTAGATCTCATTCTCCCCGCACTACTAAAGTAGTTGGTGGCAACCTTCACAGTATCAAGAGTGGATCATTAAGTCCGCGAATACATTGGGACATCCTAAACGTTAGGCCAGTCAGTAACCCCCCCCCCCCCCACCTCACAGCATCGTTCGTTGCAGGATGAAGAATAAAAAAGATTGAGAGCAACCATGTTAATGTATTAGGAGATTTTCTTAAGCATAGAGCTGCTGGTAGAGAGTCAATGTCTTGTTAGAGGATGTTTGGTTGCGATCAACTCTTGCGCCAGACGGAATTCGAACCCGCACCCCCTACTCCTCGGGAAGGATGTTACGCCATAAACCACTGGTGCTGCTTGATCCCAAGTAACATTCGGGATATCCTAGAGACCTCACCTGTGAGTGCTGATATCGGGATGGGCCGGCCGCTGATATAAGCATGGAACCGGTTAAGCTGAAGGCCTTACTAATAACAATGTTTTAACACCTATGTCTAAGCCTTCAGCGGCTGGTAGGCATGTTATATGTTCTTAAAGGATGATAGGCCTCGAGGATATCGCGGATGTTTCCGCGATCCAACAGCATCGGTGGTGTAAAACGCAGATTCCTGCACGAAGAGCAGAGGGTGCGGGTCCGAGTCCCGCCTGGCGCAAGAGATTTGATCGCAACAAAACATCCTTCAACGACATATGTCGCAGTAGGTCTCTCTGGGTGATGTTGCGAAGGTGGGTAGCATTGAGAGCTTGTAGCGCCCCAGCTAAGCAGAGCACCGACCGAACACACCAGCCAATCAGAGTACCCAGCATACACGCCTTTTCCGCTCCCGCCTCACAGTACTACCCAACATGCACTCCTTTTGTGAGATGCGCCGAGCACTCTACTTTTGCCAGAAATCGTGGAGGCAGATTAAGTGCGTACAGTGAACAGTGAATAGGCTGTACAATGAATTCCATTGGCCGCTGCTTTATCTTTCGCAGAAACGTTTGGTACCAATTCACTTAACCCTGCCGGGGATAGAGCCTAGTTAGCCTCGGACCCACCCGAACCTTAAGTCTAAGCTCAGGATGCATGCAAAAGTGGTCTAAAATCACAATTTCAAGCGGGTGTGTATTTCCTTACGTCGACCATTATTGTGCCAGCTGAGTGGTGCGTACTCGGGGCCACCACGCCAGTAGTTGTGTGGTAGAGCTCTGCCGTCTTTCAGATTGATATCCATTAGTTCAGTGCTTTTCACAACCTAAAAATTGGGAGCAAAACTGGCTGACCTTTACGTCTCTAAGAACAGAAAAACTCAAACTTCGCAGGCGTTGTTGAGAAACAAACGCCGAGTTCGAACGTCCAGATGAAAATGTGACATTTCCATGTTTCGAAACGTGTAGCCGCTTTCACATGCTATCTCCAAGATCTTAAAAACGGTTAGCAGGACAATCTCGTATCTCACAACGATACGAAAATATGATGAAGGAAAAAAATTGAAGAGAAGCAATGAAATGGATGAAACCTCTAGAATATCCGCTGCAAGTCGGCCGACCGTTCCCAAACTCCAAGACTTCCTTTCACCAGACTCTGCTGCTGGTTCCGGAAAGCCATTCCAGAGATCGGATAGGGAGACAGATGCCCTGCAACACAGGTCTTCGTATGCGGTTTCCTTGAATGATCGACTTACTTCCCCGGGACTTCCCTAACAAAACAACATCGTCAAGTGAAGCTTTTATCAGTGCTACCCAGGAGTGCGCCACAAGTCTCACACATCACACTTTAAGGTGGAGGCAACATACGACGGTATATCGGCGACAGAATAGCAAAGCAGAGTTTGGGAGAGCGGGCTGGAACCGCTACAGGCAAATGCCAGAAGGGCGCACAGCTAGCTCCAACTCATTGGAACATATCTAACGCGTCAAACATAAACACAGATACAAGTTAGTTTGATTAAGATTCTTTCCATAAACATGCTGATGATATTCCACTCCACTTCTTAATTTTCATTTACCAGCCACAGGATTCTGCTAAGTGAACAGTGCAATGATACTAGAGCTAACTCCGTGAGGGACGTCAATAGCATTAGTATGGCAACAACAAAAATGAAAAAAGCATATTTCCACATAGCTGTTTTAAGTAAGCTGCACTTACACTATCAATTAAATAAAAATTGAGGATCTAGTCGAGAGCGTGGCGCGATCTGTTCTTTCAACAGACGTAACTTAACCAAATAAATTTAATGATTTCTGCTTCCCTGTACTTTAAACGAAATTTAATTTATTATTTTCCCTTACAAATAAGATTTTTATAAAGTTTTAAACAATTTGTTCATTTGTTCCAGGTGAATTTATAAAAAAAATTAAAGTTATACTAAACTTTTCGTGAAAAAAATGTTCTGAAGGTCTCGGAGAGTCTCTATTTTACCACGGAAGAAGTTTGTTTTGATTTCGAAGGTGTTCAGTTGATTTTAAAAGCGTCGAGCTTGTTCGGAATCGTGTCTAGTAGTATGCCAAATTGGACCAAAGGAAAACAGTAAAATTTTCACGTGATAAAGTACAATTTTCACGTAAAATTGGCCACATCTAAACCAGCTTGACGCTTCTGAAATCAAGGTGAACATCTTTTGTCGTCGTCTACGACCTCTTCCGCACCTGGTAAGGCGCCGCTCCCTCTATTAGGCCCCGTTTCTACCTCGACGCCGAGCGACGCGACGCCACGTATAGTGACCATATTGATTGAGCGACGCAAACGTTCAATTTGGCCACTTTACATGCCGTCGCGTCGTTCGGCGTCGGATGTTTAAAGGGGTCAATCTAGACACTCTCGAAGACGATTAGAATAATTTTGCTCAAGGAAAATTTGACTTTTTTTTTAAATTTAGCTCACTGCCCGGTGTCCAATTTTATATGAAAACGGTGTAAGGATCATTGAATTGGCGTATCCATATGGGCGTATTTATAATAAATAAATAAATAAATAAATAACGTGGATGACCTTTAAGGGGATACGAATTGATCAAGGAACGTCTGAGCGAAATTGTGCGCTTTTTTGTAGGAGCAAAAAGCTCTGCCTGGATATTCACCGTAGCAGCACTACCGCGTAGAAGAATGGAGGAGACTGGACTGTGGAGTCGATGTAGCGAGCCTCGATAATGGTTTGGAACATGGAAGAACGATTTTTCTCGGACAGCTGAAAGAGATATCACAACAACAGCGAGAGCAATTCTAAAACTGCATGGTTTACTGAAACTTACAGATTGCAGAAAGTACATTTCTTCTGTGAGAGTAGCGAACGAGCTGCCCATTAGTTGCGCATACAAGATACCCTAGTTATCAGTTAGTTGGAAAATAAAGTTTACCTTCAGCACAGCATCAAGTGATTTTTTCGAGTTACCTACCTCAGTTGCAGCCTCGCTCTTTTCCACAACGAGATACGCTATCACGCCATAGCGATGCGATGGAATCTCGTCCAAAACCTGAACTTAACACATGCTTCAAACTATCGCGCTAGCAGATCCGATGGTTTTACGGAACGTACTAGCCATCTGTTCAAGAACACTTTCCCAGGAACGAAGATCCTCCAGAAAACACTCAAATCGACGAGGGGGAGAATTCCATAGCGAGAACATGAAATGGCCATATTTTTCGAGACGGATTCGTTCTCACCCTGGAACAACGACTGGGTGTCGGTCAACAACTACGTAGACGACGCGAAAACCGTGCTCACCACAGCGTCGTTTTTCCTCCTTCTTCGCGCTTTTTGCTGCTTCATAGCAGCCTTTATCTTCCTTTTCTCTTCGCGTTTCTCCCTCTTCTGTTGAAGCAGCTTCTCCTTCATCTCCTTCCTAGCCAACCTTTCCTTTTTCCTGCGCTCCTTCTCTTCCACCTTCTGTTTACGCCTCTCTAATCGCTCTGCCGCTCTCGCCTCTCGCTCCTTTATTTTTGCTTCTTTTGCTTTTGCCTTGTCTTCCTGAGCTTTTATTCTAGCAATGGAATTCTGTATCTCAGTGTCGCTCCTTGTACGGGGTTCTTTGGGTGCCTTAGGTCCGCTTTTTGTACGGGGTTCTTTGAGTGGCGCTCTCTCAGCTGAAAGCACAGTTTCCATTAATTTAACTCCTTATTCAAGTAGCCTAACTTTGATTTACCAATTTCTACGTCACTGGGAGTTGTATTGAATTCCATTTCCATTCTGACCTTTCAATTTTTTCCATTTTAATATTACATACGGTCAGGGACCTACGTGGATAAGTCTAACGCATGTTTTGGTTATTGAAGAAGCGCCGCTGCCATGTCTTAATTGTTGCTGTTTTTACTAACTTTATTTTTTATTTTTTGTTTTCCTCTACTGCGCATGTCTGATTCCTCCTTCCTTTTATTCTCTAATTTCGAGCACGTCTTATTGACGTATTAAATAAATAAATAAATAAATAAATAAATGTGCTGATATTTACATACATACACTTGGACTCACACTGGAGTGTATTATTGTACTGTTGCCAGTGGTTTTAAAGCCCCTACCTGACTTCTCCAACTTCTTGGTCACATTCTTCCCGGTTGAGACCTTGCTAGCTGTTGACTTGGCCGGCGGCTGCCGCCTTCTCTTCGTACTCTGCGCTCTTCGGACATCTGGCAATAGCAATAGAATCATTTGACTGCAATAATGAGCCGATGAGATCAGTGTTGTACGTTACAGGATTCTACATCACTGTATATAATACTCCCAATCTGAGTGACGCATCAGTGAATCAATCGTTCGCATAAAATTAACGACTGGGTGAGAACCACAATATGTGGGGAACGATCATCATCAGTTCATTTCTAGGATTGAAACTGTGATGATTACACCCTCGCAACAGTCACAGTCAACCGATCAATATCGATCGATAATACTGCTTGGTGCCATCTAATGAGTGTCTCCTGATAGACTTTACAGCCCGTAAATAAGTTGGATCTAGCGATCGATGCCAATCGGTAATACTGACTTTTTAAGGGCAAAAGCTGCAGAGGCTAAGGAGCCGAATTCATCAACAATTAAAGCTGCCGGTATGCGGGGTATAAAGGATAGAGATAAGATGAGAGATAGAGGTGAATGCTTCATCGTGGGTATCCTTACCTCTTATACTCGTTGTTTAGTCGTTGATGAATCCGACCCACTGGACGACATTATATTCATGTAAAGTTGCATTCGAGGGGTTTCCTACCAAGTAGAGAACGCTGTGGGTCGGATAGGAATAAGAGCAAGGGCTATGTTCAAAAAACTTGCAATAACTTCTCACCTCCTCTTTTACCTGGACGTTCCTGTACGCCTTCCTTCCTGTGTGCACAGCTAATTCGTGACTTTTTGAGCTTTGCAGCAGTACCTATCTTAAGCTGTGTTTCACAGCCGGAAGCCTCAGTTGTTGGCTTCAGAGTGCTGGTTGTCGAAGGAGATGCAAGCTTCGCTCTCCCCCTCCTCCTCTTCACGACATTCGCAGTTTTCAGTTCTGATAGTCTCGATGCAGCTTCTCTCCTCCCAACGGCTAATTTGGCTCTGCGACTTGCTGGGCTGGGTTCCGTCACTGCAATACTAAAATTCTCGCGTCTCTTTAGATTTAGAGCCCTCACGACTTTAAGACCGTGGAACACATGCGATAGACAGTGTCCTATGAGTACGAGAACACAAAATCTAAAAGACAGGTACATCAAGTAATATATTTGTCGCTGGAAGCTCTCTTGTGAAGTGGCGGACTTATACCGTGCCAAACTGCAAATGCCAATAGCACACACGTTACACGGGGGAAAACCGTACATTACGAAATACCACTAGGGGTGGATTATTGTACTGCCCATTTTGAAAACTCGGAGGGAAAAAACACGAAAACGTCGATGGTGATTAGCGCAGCAAGAATTCGGAGCTTTCCTATGCTAATATGTTTGTGATAACGAGAAACTATACGACTCTTAGCTATACTATATGATGATGGGTATGTCCTTTCCTTACCGTAATTATTCGGTAGGGGATTTTGTTGCCTCGATGCTCTATGTCTCAAATTGTAGCGATGCTTTGGACCTCCACCACCACCAGTTCCATTTTCGCTGGCATTTTCTGAAATATTTGCTTTATATTACTTGCCATTTACTGAAGAATGCAGCTCTTAAAACGCCAAAAATGACCAACCAATTATCCTATTGCCACAAGGAAAAATATTTAATCTACAAACGTGAAAGAAATTTACAAAATAGTAATCTGTTTACAGTTGTAATACTTACAATAACAACAACAATACTTACAATGCAATACTTACAACAGTTGTAATCTGTTTCGACATCAGCTTTTTATACAGCTGATGTCGAAACAGATTACAACTGCACCTAATAGCAAACAGAACATGACTGCACTGACCAATTTGTCCTAGCGCTTCGTCGTTACTGAGGCGCTCAGTCTGCGGTGATGCTTTGAATTCTTCCTCACACTTTGGAAGACTCTCTGAAAAAACAGGAATATCTATCAATCGAAGGATTGCATAGTTGATAAAGCGCATATCATTATCATGCACCTCACTACCCACTACCCAAAATACTCATGACATTGCAGTAGCCGCTGCTTTACTTAAGGGCCTGTTCATACTCTCTTCCGTCGCGAAGTATGAAGAGGCCCTAAGAAATGCTACGTTCATGCTACGCAGTCACAATCTCAGCCGTAGCGCGCTAACACCCATGGGAGAAGCAGTCAACGTTTCAAGCACACTACATGAACCCCGACACACGCAGGACGACGTTCTAAGCTCGTCTCGTGAAGCACAATGCATGCAGGACGACTATTCAAGCTCGTCTCGTGATAAACAGCCATGGGTCACACATGGTCCACAATATGGTCGAGTTTTCAGGCAGCACTTGCTTCTTTTTTTTTTGTGCTATCTATTGGACGCATATATCACATGTGCATGTAAGAAATAATATAAAACATCCTACTGAGTATGAAAGTTAGATCGTCCGTTCGCCCCTGCGTCCGTCCGCTAAAAAATAAAAGATGAGTTTTCCCACAGTACTTCGGCGGTCGCTGGGGGACCACCAGAGCTCTTCTTCTTTTCCCCACCCATCTCAGCTAGTAGACGAGGTAGCCAAGAATATTGCTCGCACTGCATGCGTAGTATAAATGTCGGTTTGACGTTGGAAAACAAGGGTACTATGTAATAGTAATAACCTTTAGAAGAGGTGTGCAATGAGCGATGATTATATCAACAGCAGAAGGATGAGCGACCACAGCGGCAACTGTGGGAAAGTCAAGGAGGTGGAGGTTGATGCTGATTGTGTAGGCATCTTATTAACGCTGCCTAGAAATTTATTGCGCAAGTGGTTGCGCTCCTTCACCTACCTAACCAGTTCCAGCAACCTAGTTTCCCGCATCTCTGAGAAATGGTTCAGGTTATACAATGCAATCACCACTTTCAAGTGCACTGGACAGTGTAAGCAGTACTTCATCAAAGTGTTGGCAGCCTGGTTGTAAAGGACAAGAGTTGCACTTTATAGTAGAAGCCAATTCGGAGTGATGGTCATTTCCCTCGCGGTGCGTTTAGCACGTAGTGAAGTGCCAGGAAGAGAATGTCTTGAGCAGTGATTTCGTCGGATTTAAAGAAAAGTGGACCATCCTCTCGTAACTGATAACACTGCATCGTGATGCATTCCGACCGCTGAAGTAGAATGCGGTCTAGTTGATCGATGAAGTAAATTGTAGATGCTCGAAACTACGTTGCCCTTATAGCGAGACATTTAAAGGCCAATGCCCTTTACAAGAGCCATGCAAAGAACAATGAGCAGTCATAATGTAATTTGTTCTATGCAAAGTGACTCAAATGTGAGTGAAATATATTCTCTATGTATCTAGCTGGGCTAATCGATACTCACCTCCGTTGGTTACTACGTGTTCGCATGTGTACTTTGACTGTAGTTCACATATGGGGACATATATACGGTCTCTCCTTCCTTCCTGCCAGTTTTCGCGTTTCCTCAATGTTTTGTGCTCTTCGTTGATTCCCTCCTCGTTTATTGTGCTTTCCGGTCGACAATCCGGAAAGATTTGGAGGAAAGGGCTGGGAAACACAAAACCCCAGAGGACAATGTTCGGAGGAATGATGACAGCCCATCCAACGGCACCAAGTATCCGCAACGATCGCCTGAATACTATGGGCGAACTCGTCCAACTCTTGGTGGACAACTCGCCGCCACCTTTGGCAATTTAGTCGCGAGTGGAGGGACCTACGTGCGTCGCTCGCATTAGTTATGGGATTTTCCGCATGGGTAAGCTCGAAATCTGCCACAGACCAGAATCGTTTGCTTCCAAAGTTCCACTTTGTCCATTAATTTCGACGGTTCCATTGCAGGTGACAGCAAGATGGTTGGCATTCACCGCATTTTCGTCACAATCCTCGATCTCCAACTTCCTAAACACCGAGGGAGATAACAGGGATAGCCGTAAACCGGCAAAAGAAAAAGCTCACACTGGGCGTTTCTTCACACGCATGACCGAACAGACCTGAAAATAAAAACGTTGTGATATCCTGACGAAGGAGACCTATCGTCGATATCGTAGTGTTGCATAGCTTTTTTCCAGCAAAACATAACATTTTTCCTTGATTATTTTGAATTTCTCCTTTCAGCGGACTGCGTGAGGGAGAGCTTGTGCCAGTTAACCAATGGTGGAAAAACAACCAGATAAAGCACAGACCGAGGATTTAGGTGATAGAAGTAATGCTCTCATGGAAAGAATTGTAGTCGACAGGAGGGTTACTTGGTATTATCAAAAAATCAATAAAATCTCTTACGCCTTCGAGTCAGCATGCAGCATGCATGTTTTTCCACTATTCCATCCTCAACTAGGTACTGTCGGAACTAGAGAGCATGGCTTGTACGGTTGTACTTTATGTTGTGTGTTTTTAACCTTACCATGAATATAGAATACGGTATCGAAACTAAAACTAGGAGTCAGTAAATATCGCGATGACGACAGATTCTATTCTTGGCGGAAAAGTGGCAAAAAAGGCTGGCATGTCTAAAGTCCCCCGACTGGAGCGGCTGGTCGCCTAGGTATCCTTGACACATTTTGATTAATTTCGGCAGAGCAGTCGGCATTAATCATGGGAGACTCAGTCGCTTTCGTGAGCTATGAACAGAGAAGCGTGAGTATCAACAACACGAGTTTAAGCGCCCTAACTGTATTACATTCTCCGCCAACAACACCTCTAATTCTTTCCACTGCCAGTTTTGCTTAACTGGGCACTGCTAGTCGACCTTTGGAGAATATAAGCTGTACTGATGATTGAAGCGGTGTCGTACAGTGTTAACAAGTTAATCTTATTTATTTGGAGGTGCAAGCCATTTCTTGCACAAAAGAAACAACTACTCATGCGGAGTTGATCAGGAAACAGCGCAACTTCCTTAAAATGTTACCAACAATCTAGATGACAAGCACAATGAATATCATTTAATGCGACCACCCTCAACACGAATGACAGTATTCAGACGCTTAGAATAGGACCCAATGAGGGCACGCAAGGCTGGCTGTGGAATTTCGCACCGTGCTTTTTCCAGTGAGGGTTTCAGACCATGAACTGTACTGTGCCGTTTAGCGCAGGATTTTTCTCTAGAACAGGCCACACACAGTGGTCCACAAAAATCAAATTGGCGAATTTCCAAGCCATTCAGAAGCAGCGCCGACGCTCGGGAGATCCCTCGCGCACCACCACTCCTGAGTCACTTTGGACTTGTGAGCGTGTGCGCCGAAACAATTCTCCGCATCCTGTCTGCTTCTTCAACACTTTCGGTCCAAACCCGTGTATTCTGGCGGTCAATGTAATGAAAAGGCATGGAAGAAAATTCCGCAAGCAATTTTGCGTGCCGCCATTGACTCATACCCTAAGCGTCTGAAGGCTGTCATTCGTGGCAAGTGACGTCGCATTGAATGATATTCACTTTGCTTGTTAAGTAGATTGTTAGAAAGTAGTTGACGGAGCCTCGCTACTTCTTCATCAATTCCACGCGAGTAATTCGTGTTTTATAGTGACCATATTTATGGCAGACCCTGAACACAAGAAAAAACAGCAAAGGGAAACTCGATATCGCCCTCGACAACGACATACCTTGTAATAAATAAAATGGGATGAAAACGTTAAAAAAAAGAAACAATTAGCATTGCTTGCTGCATTCTACTAAATGGAGAATCCATCTCAATCAGGGAACCCTAGAGGATACTCCAATAGTAACCAGCTTCTTGAAAGCCGATAAGGACATTGTTAAAATGCCCGGACTAAGCAGTTTGTTAAAATCAAGAAGCACTCGATTAGGATAACTTTTGAGCCTGGCCTGAGTTCTGGGAACTGGAGCAAAACTCAAGCCTTGATCCTAGCGAAAGGCTGGGAGGATAATACTCCTCTGTTTGCTCGAGCAGAACTAGCCGGAATCGTATTTTCTTCATGCATTGGATCTGAGCAAGCCAGCTGATTTAGGAGTTATAGTCTGTGTTGATGACATCCTTGTCTTTCGGCAACCCGCGGAACCCAGCCAATTAGTTCTAGTCTCACGGCTGTCACCAAGCCTACCATCCAGGGTGCGAAAAAGGTATTGTCCGCTTTTCCGAAAACTCAGCTCTGCTTCTATTGCCTAATGTGAGCTCCCTTTATCGTCTAGGCCACTACTTTGTTGCCTGGTGGTAAGACCTACACTACTCGACCATTGAAATTTCATGACATAGACTCAACTCTTCCTCCGCACGAAGCAACTGAGTTGCAGTCTTTATGCTCTCCCTATAAAGAACATTTAAAGAATGCCTCAAATTCGTTCTCGGCTGTGCTTTTCATCAATTTTAATGTTGTGGTCTTGTTTTTCGGCAGCGCAAATAGCGTTCACGTGCCGATTCTAAATTTGATGAGAATGGAAAGACAATTGACACTGGTGATCGGTTGTGGGGTATCACCTGTGTCACCTGTCGTTCCGTTGATCATCGACTTGCTCGAGCGGGCGCCAGCAGCGTTAAATTCGTCCCTGTCGCGTGCCAGAGTGCTCCAGTGGATCCTCCAGGAAGGACGGTAGAGTCGAATAGGTTGGGTCGGAGTCGGACGCTTTTCGTTTTCTTCTCGACTTATCCGACGCCCTCGAAAGCTCCACAAGCCGCTCGTTTCCTCCTGCTCAGCTCTGGCGCTAGGTCGTTGGGCATATTGACTTCGCGACCCGGATACATGTAGCTGGAGCATTCGGAGATGTTCGTTCCGTCGAGCGACAATGGGGCATCAGAAACTTGTCCATTCCTCATGAACATCACCTTCATAAGGTTCAGCTGCAGTTCAACGTTCCCACATACACGGTGGGAGTCGGTATTCGCCCCGCCTGGCTGATGCTCGGTGTTATGAGCACGATCTCGTCAGCGAAGCGAAGATGGTGCAGTTGCCGGCCGTCACAGGGGGATGGATACTTCTTAGTTTGGTTTTCGTATAAGGGCCCGTGCGAAACGAAAACCAAACTATCTCTTTCTTTTTTCATTTATTTGCATGCCTTGGTGCTATTTTTTCTTTTATCCCCTGCCGAACCCCTCTCTTCACGTCGACAACGATGTCGTTGTAGAATGGTGGAATCTTGGTCATAAATTCAATGTACAGCTCTCGAAGGACTCTGATGTCCTGACGATGACCAGGAACGCCCTAAGTGAGCAGGACGTCGATGACTGCTTCAGTTGCGACGCAGTCGAATGCCTTCTTCAGGTCGATGAATGCGAGGCACTGCGACAGCTTGCGTTCTCGCGCATTTCGATGAGCTTTGTAATGTTGTGTATGTGGTCGATCGTGCTGAATCCTCTCCGAAATCCTGCTTGTTCGCATGGCCGTTCTTCGTCCAGCGTTCTGCTAATCCTATTCAGGATGACTCGAGTGAACAGCTTGTAGACTACGGACAGCGGGCGATAGTTGCCAATGCCGTGCACGTCTCCCTTCTTGTACAGCAAGACGGTTCTGCTGGTCTTCCACTGAGATGGAACCTTGCACTCCGACAGGTAGCGTATGAAGAGCCGCGCCAGGGTGTTGATGAGAGCTGGCGGGAGGTTCTTCAGGTGTTCGGGTCTTATCCTGTCAGGGCCGGGTGCTGTACGTTTCTTCACCGACGAGATGGCGTGTCGGATCTCGGAAGGGAGAACAGAGGGAACGACGTATCCATCCTGCTGGAGATGGCGTGGGGGCAGGTGGACGTGGCTATCGAAGGGATCGGAGTAGAAGTCGTAGATGACCTTCTCCATGGTCCTTCTGGAAGAGGTGACGGTTCCGTTAGGACGTCAGAGAGCGATCATCTTGAAGTTGGCGAAGTTCCGGCGGGCACTGCGGATGCTCCACCCTGCCTCTCAGCTTCAGCCAACACTCCCGCCCTTCCCTCCTTAAGTTATTTTATCGCCACTCTGCATAGCTTCGCAAGCTCGGACGTCAGTTGGTAGTTATCTGACACTCGTGCTGCTCCACGCTGGCGTATCAGCTCGAGTTTTCGGAAAGGAGGAGCGGAGATGGTTCCCGAAGCGGTCGTATTCTTCGCCAATGCGGTCCACGACGGCATCTTCATAAAAAAAAGCAAGAGAGGTGTCATGGTCCCAGTTGATGGTCGTTCTGGGACTCCTTTTCTTGAACTTCGCGGCTTTCTCTGCTTGACGCGAAAAGCGGAACCTCGCGCGGTGACAAGTCACCTCAGAGACCTGGGCCATACGAAAGCAGAATGAACACGCGATTAGCGTGAGCGGCAAGAAATGGGCGAGACTATACTCGAAGAGGATTTACGCAGATGAGAGGTCTTCGTAGTTTCGAGCTTCGTCAACGTTCGAAAATCAGAGACGCTCTCGCATGGCCAAGTCGTCGAAGATTAGGTGGTCCGGCCACGTAATACGATTGGTAGACACCCGCTGGACGAGAGCCGTTACTGACTCGATTCCGCGGGATGTCAAGAGAACACCGGACGCCCACCAACGTGTTGGTCGGGGCTTCTTCGTGAAGGTCCTGAACTGACGATATATCCCTCCATTGGAGCAATCTGCCAGGCGACAAGGACGAATGGAAACGCTGCTGGCAGCCGCTCAAGCAACTCGATGATCAACAGGACGACAGGTGATACAGGCGTAGTTCGCAAGTACACATGATTCATGCTCGAGCAAGGTAGGCTAGAATCCTATAGCTGCACACGAATTTCATCCCCAATCCCTCTACAGTTTCCTACTGTTTTATTTCTTCTGTTCTTATGAACCAGTATCCCGCACAAATTCGGCCAAAATTATAAAGAGATAAATTAACAGTAACTTCTCGTCTACACACCGTTACTCCCTTGACGATGAAAGCTGGACCTATTCAGCTTTAGTTGTGATTGCTAAAAGATTCTGACATTCGTTGATGGCTAGTTTCTGGTTGAAAATACTGACATGCAATCGATATCTAATCTTGCAATTTTTCCGAATAAAAACCACCTTTTCAAAATTAGCTGTGGATAAATTTATGCCTGTAATATGATATAGACTCGTGAGACGCTAAACACAGCTTCTGCAATCCAATTCCTCGAAAACAGATAGAATGATAAATACCACTGAACATTTTTTGGAGTACGGTATTCTCGTTCTTTTTCTTCATCTTGTAGAGCACGTCTTCCGGGACCAGATTCATCAACGATACCGCCGGTATCACCATACCTGCCCATGTAATAACCGATACAGAGCGTTTGACCCCAAATTTACCACACCGCACGCTGATGGATCGCGGTATTAGTAAGTTTGGCAGTACTTTTTACCGTTACCGACCCGTAAGAGGTTGATGAATCTAGCCCCTGGATGTGCACTGTGTTGATAGTGGCTGAGATTTATGTTGGAAAGTTACTGAAGTTTCTGGATAGCAGAAAAGGTAGACCGACGTTAATTCAGAAGCATTCGCCTTCCGCTTCCGCTGAATGGTTGTCACGTATTTTTTGCTGGGCAAACATTAACATCAAAACGGACCGCTGGCCAGAATCAAAAAGTCCTTTGGGAGAATTGTCAGGAAGATGCGTATTAGTTGCGGGTCACCAAACGTATTTCATAATATTATACTACCCTCTGTCTTTCTTGATAAATTGTCTCTTTCTTGATAGGCACAATCGGAGTCCGGTTCCATGGAGTAGGATCTAGTACGATTTTCGCCAAGGAATAATTACATGCAGTAACGAGAAATAGGATGCACCTAGGAACAATTCGACTCGACTCGCCAAGTAACGCGGGGGAAGAATAGCAGGGGAACAAAGCAAGTTATTTATTTTCTAAGGTGCTCTCTACCCTAGAAGACCAAGGGAAGAAAGACCAAAATGAGCGGAGACTTCGACGATCATCGGCACGGAATGAAGGGATCTCATGAAGATGGCCCGGAATAGCAGCGATCGCACCGACCCTCTGAAGGGCTAGGGCAGATCACGCGTACAGAAACAGATGCTTAGGGCAGCAGCTCAACAGGAACCACGCACTGCCAGCGGGGAGGGCTCTCACGCTGCCGCGGCCGCGGTATCGATCGAGCCAGCCCCGCATCGCGCGCGCGCAAATCCGGGGCTCTTTGACCGCGGCGGCGCCGCGCGGCGATAGCGACGCGACGAGGTGCGGGCGCGCGAAGACATTTCTCTAGCCGCCCTGGAGAGCGGGTCTCCCTGTCATTCCAACGTCGAGGAATAGTGGCTAACATGCGTTCAATGCTCCTCTGGCGCCTTCCGATAGTCTTCTTCTTCCTACGCCTAGTTTTCTTGCTGATAGAATGCAGCGCTGTAGTTGCCTGTTCTTCCAACATGCATAGCATTTCCCTGTCAAGTTGAACAATCCCGAACCAAACTTGAAACTTTTGGAGTCGTACTGAACATCTTCCAAATCGAGACGATTTCTTTTTTTATGTTAGTTTAGTTTATCACAGATGTTCGGCGGCCTAAAGCAGACCGGCAAACGCCTGGGCCTCGCCTCGTACCCTAGTAATACGACACCGTGGTCGCTGCTGTTCCCCTTTCTTGTTTATTCTTTCTTAGCTTTTTCACAATGAAAAGCGACTTGAAATATAACATAGAATTAGATAATAAGATATGGAGGGCAGACTTCAAAAAGATTCCTATGGAGCTTGCCCGCTCTCCTTGCATTCATTCATGTGATTTATACTCCAAAGTGTGTCCGGCGTAAGGCGACTCGGAGGGGGTCACCATTTGAGGCAGGCCGCAAAGCAGCCCCAACCACAAACCA
The DNA here is from genome assembly GCA_947359475.1 of Heligmosomoides polygyrus bakeri. Classification (NCBI taxonomy): domain Eukaryota; kingdom Metazoa; phylum Nematoda; class Chromadorea; order Rhabditida; family Heligmosomidae; genus Heligmosomoides; species Heligmosomoides polygyrus. Next base: position 34,323,430 of record OX375869.1, read on the forward strand.
CAGAAAGGAAGCGTACCAGAAAGCTCTACTTTGATTCCGGAGCACAAAAACCCTTAAAGAATCATTGGCCAAAGATCTCGGTCTACACTCGCGTCTAAAGCGACATGGTAGTGACGAGTTTTCCGGGGCGGGTTGGACGAGTTTTCGCACAGTATGCAGACGATCGTTGCGGGACCCAAGTACTCCAATCAATCATCAAGAAACCAGCGAGCGAGCGTGAGCTTTTGTACTCAGCAGGAATCTATGGAAGTTGAATTGAAAAGGAGACGAATGCTAAGAATGAGCAGTAACTACAATCATGGAGCTGGAAGGAATAGAAAACCCTCAATTCCCTAAAAATGTTTGCAAACGTTTGCACTGTTGGGATGGGCATGAGCTTCTGTTTTCGCTTCCACTAGAGAATTGACTATGGCTCACATGTTATATTTGTTTTGAAGAACTGATCCATACACCTGTCCAAATTGTTCATTGATGGTGGAAATTCAATTTAAGCGGAGTTCTGCAGTAGATGTTGAACGATTTCCCTAGTCTGCTATAACGAACTATGCCGCTGTGGTAGTTGTGGGGGGTCACCTTATAAAAAGTGTCACTAACACGAACAAAAAGAAATGATGGCAAACCTATAATGAGGAAACAAACAAACAATGCTATAGCTATGTTCTACGCTCTTGATTTAAGCAGGGGAAGGGACTCCAGGATGTGGCTGGAGTGACGCACCCGTGTTAAAATTGCCTACATCCTGGAGCTCCTTCCCTCGCCCAATACGGAAGCAGACAAAATACGGACCTGTAATCAAAAATAAGAGATAAGACTGCATTTACATTGGCTGTATGTAGCTACTCCACTCCCACACCCCAGGGTATGTATGCTATGGTGACCCCTTCCCTAACTACCAGATACCAATAATTCTCTATTTTAAAGCAGAAATCTCTATAGCCTGAGGCTGCCCCACAACTTGGTCCCAAGCTTACAAGAGCAGCTGAAAATTAAATAGCCTATCTGAATAACAGTGGATTTGGTCTTGCGCTCCGAAGCAACGTTTGAAACCTTCTGTGGCTAACGCTTTCCTTCTGCGCTGGCATCACCTACAACGTTGTAGCTGCAGGGAGCACTGCAGTAAAATCTTCTTCGGATTGGAATAAAACATGTTATAATCGTTTACTGATGAAGGTTTTTTTCGTTCCCGTCTGCAAGTCCAAAAACAACAAAGGAACATAAACAAAGGAACTTAAGAACGTCGGAAAATGGTTTTAGCAGAAGTGTCTTAGCGCTTTTAATCCGCACTTAAAACTATTATCCTTCTCTTGGTGGAGCCTAAGGACCATAGGTACACTTGGTGTTACCTCCCGAGATGGAAGGTCTTATATGTGTGTAAACCTTGTATTGTGTTCCCACCTTTGATCGAGCCACGGAACAGTTCAGCTCGACGAGGCCTCGGTTGGTTGCGACCGCGTGGCAGCCGTCAGTCGGTCCCGCGACGATCGCCTGCATACTGTGCGAAAACTCGTCCAACCCACCCCGGAAAAGTCGTCACTACCATGTCGCTTTAGACGCGAGTCTCGGTCTACCCCTAGAATCCACGGAAATATGTACAATGTCCGATATTGGAGGATACACTGGGAGATTCCAAACTCACATTGTAAGCGTCAAATAATGGACGGCATTTGGTGAGGAATTAGATCTGAAATTTCAGACAAGGCCTATAATAACTGAAGGTTTTTCCAGCGTAAATCTTGTAACTTCAGACATAGAATTTCTGAAGGCGAACAATGTCTCGCCAGTTCTAAAATACGCGGAGAGCATCAGAATCCCCATATCTAGTCGGACTGCTAGGTTTCGACTGATGAAGGAGTTCCATTTTCTGTGCTTCCTGCAGAGGTTTCAGAGGGTTCATTTGCCTGTCTTTCAAGTACTTCAAACTGTGTCTGCAGTCAAGAGGTTAGCGCTCGTTCATAGTCCTCGAGTAACGATTTCGGCAACGCAAGCTTAGCAGCTGGTCACCCACGCAATAGAAGCAAGATCTTGGCCGGCCACGTGCTGCAAAACATGTTCATAGATCAACGCTGCCGTTGTCGGTTTTCACCATTCATGGATGCCAGAAATAGGCGACGGCTGCAGTTGGCGTTGTACCGCACAGTTTGCTGTTGCTGACGACTTGAGAATGTAGAAGTTGAGAAGTGCTTTGCACCTGTTTACTTCCAGGAAGCATATGCCTAATTAGTCTAGACTTCGGGAGTTGTATCGCTTGGTGTGGATGGCTGGACGGTTTCCTAGACTCCCATGTTGATTAACAGAAACTCTGTGCTGCTTACGGTGACTTATTGTCGTCCTGACCTCTGCAAACAAGATGCTAGAGACACATTTTTCAACTAAAGTCGAAAAAGCAGCTACTAGCTTTAACACGTTGACGACTGCGCGATTTCCACGTGTCCGGCGCATGAAAACAACCGATTTTTTTACAACGCCGAAGTTGCTTTATGGTTGAAGCCACTACTTGTCTAGAAGCTCAATACATCAGTAACTGTCGTGACTTCCGTACGACCGTACGGTCGTCGCGGGGGTGAACAGGTCAAAACGCGTCGAGTAGCCACCTAGATCATTTCCCGACCAGAAAAGAGATTCCTCTCAACGCTTTTAGAAACCTGTGGCATCATGTACGATTTGGTGACTGCACAGATATCTGCATACCCAACACTGGCAGTTACATTGTAATCACCAAACCAGTACTCAGAATTCATTCTGAGATCTAAGATGATAATAAGATGACTGATTAGACATGGTGGGTCCACACTTCCACAGGAATATTCAGTCTGTGTCAGTCTAGAAATCCTCCGCCCAAGGTGACACAGCTGGACAGTTCCTAGATGGTTCTCGAAGAAATAGTTTTGTGTCGGAATTCAATAAGTCAGTCAAAACAACAGCTCATTGTAGATATTCGTGGTGCTTCACTAAAAAATAAATCGCACAACTCCGTATGGATGAATATCAAACCTAACGAAATTAAAAATTGAAATCTGCACCTTTGATCAGAAACACTGATGTAATCTTGGAGCAGACAACCACATGCCACAACCTTCATTGAACCCCTTGTTTCACGATACTGCGCTATATGCTGTAAAAATTTTGTAGCTATTTGTAGCTAATGGATCAAGAATTTTATGATCATTCAAATGCTGAGTGCAGTTTCTTACCATACAATGCATATAGCGTTCGTGGCTCATTAGTTTTGCCCTGCACCCAACCGTTGCCATTTTTGAGTGTTGTTTCGGAAGTCCAACCAATTTCAAGAATATTAACACAGAGTTGTCAAACAGTGTTTCTCCCAGTTTCTCTCACAGTTATATGAAAAAGAACTTTTTTCAATTGATAAGCTGATTGTGTTCAATAGAAAACTAGTGTAAAGCAGTGCCCATTTCCGTTTCCGCCTTCCGGCCCAAAAACAGGCGGAACACGGAACGGAACGGAAGAGCCCAAAATAATCGGAAACCGGAATTCGGAACACGGAAAAGGAGATTCCTCCCACCCCTGCGTCTAGCTCTTCCGCGATCCCGCAAACTGCTTGGGATGGTTCAGCTTCCACCAATTCCTTCAACTCGTCGTCCAGGATTGCTCTAGGTCGACCGCTACGGGGGTCATCTTCGAGGGTGAAATCGCCGGCCAGGAACTTACTGAAGCACTGGCATACAGTGCTTTCTCCAACGCTATTAGGCTCCCACACTTGATTGATTTGTCGAGCTGTCTCGGGTGCGGTTTGTCCCAATTCGAAGTTGCAATAAAATACGGTTCGGAATTGCTCCTTCGATATACTTCAATAAGCCCTTCAGAACAGAAATATAAAGCCAACCTGAAACATAAATTATTCAGTCAGATAGAGCAAAAAATTCTGTACAGAAAGTAGCATTAATGCGTAGTGCAAGTTGAATTTTTACATAATAATAGACGAATGGTAAGGGCGCGTGTAGCGCAGTCGGAGGAGGCGCGGCTGTCGCGTGCACCCGATACCAGGTTCCTGGTTCGGATTTCCCGCCCAGGCCAACCAAGCCTTCCATCCCTCCGGGGTCGGTGAATTGGTACCAGACTTGTCTGGGAAGGATAAAGCGCTGACTTGTTCATCGGCTGGCCACCGCAAGTCATTGTATGGCCAAATACGCATTCATGTCGCCTCCACGACATCCTGTAGAAGTAGAATGCGCTGGCGCATCCCAGAAGGGATTGAGCAACGCCGTCCTTTATCCTTTATCCTTTAATAGACGAATGAAAATAGCAACACAAAACGCTGAGAACTTTGCGGACAACCTAAAAGAAGGTGCAGCATAAGGCCTATGTTATACCTCGGCGGCGCTGTTGTCGGCGACGTCTGCGGGGGGGGGGGGGGGCGAGGCCTAACCCTTCACCTCAAGTAATGACTGATTATAGATGGCTGAATCGTCGTACAACCCACAGTCTCTGTTGCTTTTGTACGAATAGTTTCGTAGTCCTAGATTTCCACTGCACTGCAGTGCAACCAGGTTTAGTGATGAAGTCCGAAAACTAAGCAAGTGCAAATTTTTAGACCTTCAGACTTTTAGCACCGGCACACCATGTGCTTAATTGCTAATCGATGCTGAGTGCTATGAAAATGCGCATGGAGCGACAGCGCTGAACTATGAACGACTTTGCACAGCGACTCGATTCGCAAAAACTTATTCGATTTGTTTTGCTCGGGAGACCAGCAGATCGCGTTTCCCAGTAAATGACGCATTTCACCAACACTGCTGTACTTAGTGTACGCCTTCATGCATAAACCCGTTCATTGATAATCGTCAGGGGCAAGGTCAAGCATCAGTAGTAGCCATCAACGGAGTGAAAACAATAACAAAACAAGCCTAGATAAATCACAACACTGTTCACTATGATAGACTCGAAACGCGATGATCCTTGCTGCTAGTCGCCTACTCCAGTGACGGTGTTGTTGGCAGAGTCGGTTGGTGGACGCTTCCTTCTTGACCTAAACAACGGATGCTTCAAACAAACCATTTCAATCACATGCACTGCACTGAGTTGCAACTGTAATGTTTTAAGGTCTTGCCGCTAATGGAGATGGTGCGTTTTCCCTCGTCTCCCTGACACGCCACATGCAGTTAATGAACGCTGCTCACCAATCGCACCCGCACAGCTAACAAGGAGCTATGAAGTTTCTCAATTATATAAATGGTCTTGTAGCTGAAGTTCACGTTAGCTCCCGCCACTCCGCAGCGCTTGGAGGGTTTAGCCAATCTGTATCCAAACTTCCGATTTTACGTAGATAACGCTTAACGGGCGCGTGTAGCGTAGTTGGAGGAGGCGCCAACTGTCGCTTGCACCCGATATCAGGTTCCTGGTTCGGATTTCCCGCCCAGGCCAACCAAGCCTTCCATCCCTCCGGGGTCGGTGAATTGGTACCACACGTGTCTGGGAAGGATAGAGCACTGACTTGTTCATCGGTTGGCCACCGCAAGTCATTGTGTGGCCAAATACGCATTCATGCCGCCTCCACGACATCCCGTAGAAGTAGAATATGCTGGTGCATCCCAAAAGGGTTTGAGTAACGCCGTCCTTTATCCTTATCCTTTATCCTAACGCTATAACACCCCATCCCCGTCCTTTCCGCAAACTGATTTCCTGGGGTTCTCGTTTAAAAAAGTTAGATCGCCTAGGTTATTCGTGATGAAGTGGCCCTCTACTGACCCTGCTTTGACTTCAAACTAGCATGGTAACACAGGACTGCTTTAGTGGTTCGTTATCCGGCTGATTTGCTAAACAACGCACTACTTCCTCGTGATCACGACTTGTTACGCTGCTGACTTAAGAGACTACTTGCGTTATAACAACGTGCAAGGACATACACAAACCTCCGACAGTAGTCATTAATCGCTTGTCGACAGGCAGTCCATCTCGCGCTGTCGTCGAGTTCAGACGAAGTTGGATAAAGGGTTCGAATCAACAACTTCAGCCATGTGCTCTGAGAAAAAACCAACGATTATTTACTTCAGACATCTTCGCCATTTTTGCGTAGAGATGCTTCAAAAACTGCCCAAACTCCCTAGCAAATGATACAAAAAAGGCCAGCTTCAGTTAGGACGCGACTCCCGTTATAACACTGATTTTCGACGGTGCCTTCATACGCGTTATAACGGAGGGGGAGTGTACTGTTTGGCTTCCTAGCTCTTATTCTTATACGCTATCCTTAAGGCGTACCTTCCAGCAACTGGAATGTACTTACAATAAATGCATATTGCTTCATAGAAACTAGCGGAATTTATTCGCGCTATTTTTACCTTGGGATGCCCCTTCCTCCGTTTCCTCGGATCTAACTGCTTTTAGATGTTCCGTTGAAAGAGAACACTTGAGAGCGAGTGAGGCGAGGATAACGTTCTCAACCAATAACGCTCAGGTAAGGGCCACTCATCCCACTTCCAGTATAAACTTTGAGACCAATTTGAGATGTGGTCAGTTATTCATACCATTTGACTTATGCAATGAGTTGCTTGCATAAGTCAAATAGTGTGAATGCTGCAGAGGGCTGTCAATCGACAAATATTTTTGCTCTTTCTCAGATATGCATTGTTCTATAAAGCGGACGTTGGTAGGAGCTGTGGTTAGTCAGGAAACAATAGACACTCAATTCCTGAATGTTCGTTAAATCGATGCGCTTTGTGATCTCATGTAAATGCAGACCAGCTGTCCGGCGCGTACGACCGCGCCGCGCCCAACGCAATCTCTGCGTTCGATTAGAGCGCGCTAACTCCAAGGCCTTCCACTCATATGGGATCGTGCTACGGAACCTCTACGGTATTTGCGGCAGTTCGATCACGCAGAGATGTTCTTAGAGGGACTGGTGATCATGGTCGGACTTCACTGGTGGATGGTGGGTGGGTGCGATCCAAGCTACTCGTGTGGAAACTGCTTTCGCCGCTCAGGGGGAGTCCGCAGCTGGATTCTGCGCTCTTCGAGCGAACTCGAATCTTCGAACGAAGCGAAGCGACTCCCCCTGAGCGGCCAAAGCAGTTTCCACACGAGCAGCTTGGATCGCACCCACCCTGGAGTCCCTTCCCTATTATAGACCTGGGATTCGCATCGAGGAGTCACGATCCGACCACTACTGTGAGGTCCGTTTTCAAATGACATCGGCCACCGTGGTGCACTGACAAAAGTCAACGATGTAATGGCGACAACAAAGAGTTCATAGGCAATCCGCGCAAAACAGGATCGCCTTGGAACTTTGCTACAACGAAGAAAACTTGAAGTGATGATACTCGGAGACAAATAACATCATCGGCATTAACACGACATGCAGAAGCGTCAAAAATGCTGAACAAGTTTCAAAAATTCTAACACCACAGTGAAGGTGCAAGCCTAACTAACTCGAAACGACTTGGAGTTAGCGCGCTCTAATCGAACGCAGAGATTGCGTTGGGCGAGGCGCGGTCGTACGCGCCGGACAGCTGGTCTGCATTTACATGAGATCGCGCTTTGTAGGCGCACACTTTAGGAAAATAGTCTTAGGGTAATATAACAAGCTTAGTTGACCCCAGGAGGCTCCTCCTGGATGAGAGAGGGACATTCGTTCTCACTATCGAAGGATCTCCAAAGGCATCAAAGAGAAAGTTAAGTAGTCGGTCGGCACTCACTTTCGCCTTGTCCTCGCGGGCGTCAATCGGCTTGTCCTTATCAGGATCATTCGCGAAGAGAACCCTGTCAACCTAGAATGGAAGATATTGTACCTCCGCGAACAAAGTGAGTGCTTGATGCACTGAAGAGCTTACCCTTCTGGCGAAGGACGTAATCGTCTTGCTGTCCTTTTGGATCATTATGATATCCGCTTCTCTCAGCTGTGGATAGGGGAACTCCATTCCTAGACAACATTCGTTTTATACAATCACTTTCTATGAAAAATGGCACCTGCTGAAGCCGTAACGTACATCTGGAGTTTCTAATAATCTATTTTCCTTTCCCATGATCATTAATATCCTCCCCGAATCACTTCCATCTTCAAGGATTCTCAGCAACGAAAATGACCGACACGTTATTCCGCCCATCTAAAGCATCCAAACCTATTCGTGACTGAAAAACAAGACTTACTTGCATTCAAAACATTACTAATTCCCAGGACCACGTTGCTAGCGGAATCGGAATTTTGATGCACGTTAGACGGCGACGGAGTGGCGTTGTCCACTTTCAAGGAGAAGGTGTTTCCATCGCGCTGAACGACTTCCTCAACAGCGGCCACTCGACTCGCCAAATCTTCGAGATGCTCGTCGAGACGGTCAAATCGAGCACAACACTCATTTCGTAAGTTTCTCATTGTATTCAGCAGTTCCGAAAAGAAGCTCTGCGGAACTTCCACACTGTCTGAAAGCACACATTAGGAGTGACTCCAATAACCTGCAGTCTAGTCTAACTTATAGGCATTCCTCATGTTTCCCTAACAATACAGCTAAGAAATGGCTTAGTTCAGATGTCTTTCTCATACCTTTACATTTGAACTATTCCTAACTGGATGTAGGACACAGGTAATAGGATAAAGGACGGCGTTAATAAATCCCTTTGTGGGATGTGCCGCACATTCTACTTTACGGGATGTCGCAAAGGCTATTTAAACGCATATTGCATCTACGCCGACAGAGCCTGACTAGCTATCTGTATTGTACTACAGCCAAAAAGAACCACTAAAGTGCCCTCATTCCTTAGGCCTGAAGCGTCAGGCGTCTGCGTACTGGAGAAGTTCTACAAGGATGAGCACACCTCAACAGGGTGATTGTTGGTAAGTTTAACGCCAAGATCGAGTCTCGATGGTAGCCAGAACATCGTATTGGAATCCACCCACGCCACATAGGAACCCAGGGTTACCCACGCATGCATCAGTATCTTTCATTCCATCATTGTATCCACTACACTACTTCTGCCAGACAGATGGATCTAATTCTGCACTGCAACGTTTTCGGTGACTTCATATCTTCACAATAAATTATACACCCCTGATGATGCCTCCGGTTAAGACGAGATTTACCATATAACGTTGATTTCCTTGAAAACCGGCCAACTTATCTTTACGCCAATGCAAACCTAGTCCAGTTAAGACGCGTCGGATATAACGTTGTTATAGCGTGATTCTGTGAAGAACTCTCCGTTCAAAGTGGCTTCCGTTATAACTCGACCAGGACTTAGTTCCGGTCCCACACAGAAAGTGAAGACGAGCAGGATGCTTGTGATCAGATCTACCCTTCTATTGCCTCGTTCACAGTCCCCAATGTATGTATGTGTGGCAATGTATTGGATAGACGTAGACGTTTTCCGCCCGTGTGTTGCCCACGAATTGTCCATAGTCAGCAGTAAGTAGAGCGCAGAGGAAGACCCCAGGTAGTCGTTAGAAACTGCCGTATGTTGGGAGTCTCCCTCTATCACGAAGGAGAGAAGATGTGGGTTGAAGCGCAGATTATTCAAAACAATGTCCTACACAGTGGTTTTAAACCTAGAGCAGGTGGTATAGAGGCTACATATATGCTGTGACGGGATGTTTTGTTGCGATCAAAACGCGCATCTCACGAATGACAACACCTAAAGAATTCTGGCAAGAATTCCTGGCAGACGTACCTTCATTGTCTTCTTGAGCTTGTTCCGTCGACGTCGACGGTATCTCCTCGCCGTGCGTAGCAGTATCGGAAACAATGGTGATGTCGTCAGACTTCGCTGCGTTGTCCTTCGCACCGTCATCGACCGGTTCCACCAGTTCCTTCTTCGGATCCTCAGACAAAGACTCCGTCTGCACGGCGCTGCTCTCACTTGGTGGTTCTTCCAGTGACTTCTTTCTCCTTTTCGGGAGATTCGGTAGCGTTGGATCCACTGGTGGTTTTTTACCGTCAACCACCCCACAGTACTTGGATAGGCGCTGGCAGTACTGGTCACATTGCGTGCGGTTCTTTCCCATGAATATGACAGTGACGTCCTTTTTTGTTTCGCCGAGCTCGACTGTAATTCGCGAACCGCATGACACGTTCCCTTTCGCTACGTTCTTCTCGTTCACTACGGAGTACCGACGATCGGCTGTGCAAACTATCAGCCACATGCAATCTGAAGAGCAGTAGCCATAGGTTAACTGCATTATTGGATTGACGAGCAGGTTCACGTAGTATTTGGATATTGCGAGCAAAACACCTCGAAAACAGACACGGAAGTGTCGAGAACAGCGTTGCAATCAATTACCGTGGTTCGCTTCTACAGTGTCTAAAGGTCAATAAGTGGCGATTACTGGACACTGGTTTATCAGACTTCTTAAGCATGCTAGCACACAGAAACCTTAGGATGATTCTTTACAATAACACTACGAAAACATTAGTCAATGGGTGTGCTTCCACGCGAGGTCTCAGATGGATCCTTATTCAACTGGTCCCGAACGTTCTTTTTGTCGTCTTTGGAAGACAATTGGATCCACCGCAAGAGCTGCTGTTCGACCAGTAAAAGATATACGCTTTCCTCCATCTTCGATGAAGTAACTACTGATTTTCAAGGGTTATTGGGTACATGTCGAGAACACGCACCGCAGGAGTGTGGGAACGCGCTGTTGTTGTTATTGTAGCCGCAGCAGCCAATTAGGCATCAGCTCAGCCGCACAGGCAGGGCACATGATTGACTGCTGCGATTACGGCAGGAGCAACAGAGCATTTCCGCATTCCTCGCTGCACGTTCTCGCAGCCCTGCGGTGCGTCTTCACGACATGTACCGGTTACCGTAACAGTCTAGGATAAGTGGTGCATTTCGCGGTACTGCATTATTTGCCTATAAGGTGGTTTTGCTGATTGCACAAAGGTCGGAGCAATTAGTGAGATCGAGCGTTCAGCATGTAACGCTAAAAAAACCAGAGAAACAGGAAGGGTTTTAGCAATAGAGGCTGACAGAACATTTACCCTGGCAACGACATGGATGGCTATCTAGCCAAAGCACTGGATTGATGCACGCAAACACATAAAGTCCTAAGCTTGTCCGCATCGAGGTTTCACGCGATGTAGTCCACTCACAGACCTGAGAGATGAGAGGAACTCCAACGGAAGAATAGAATAGAACTGGGTTTGCTTTCCGGCAAGGGAACGAACTCCAGGATGTAGGAATTTTAACACGGGTGCGTCAGTCAGGCCGCATCCGAGTGTCTCGTTCCTTTCTTCGACCTACTGACACTTTATAAGGAGACCCCTCCCCGAACTACATTAGCGTCTAATCGTAAGTCCTAAATGCTAAAGTTGTTAAGGTAGGTTGAGCAGAGGGCATAGAAACCTATGCATCATGTCCAAGCCTCTGAGGACAACGGGAAGCCAAAATGTCCGTACCGGTTAACTAGGGATCTGTCTCGAGACCTCGTGTGGTACAAGATGTGATGACTTGAATACAGAGGTTTCAAGAAGAGAGAGAGAGCTGGTGTGACCTGGCTCAATTCACCAGCTGTGAATTTTTTAAATTTCGTGCAACGCAGGACGTTGTATAGGGTTCCGTTACATGACGACCCCCCCCCCCCCCCCCCCCCTCACGAGGCCGAAGCTGCGATGATAGTCCAATACGGTAACACGAGGCGTACTGACACAGTGCGACATTTTTGGGACACTTGTTCACCAGGCAATTAACTAGGACGGAACCGCCCATTTACTTCCGCTGTGGAAAGTGAAGATGAGATGGACAAGGAGTGTGAAGGGCCGGGAGCAGGAAACAGAAGGAAAACCATGGTGGAAGAGATGGCGACCTCAACCAGAATCGATGGACGGGCGCGCCGCGGGCGGCCGGCCGGCCGGCCATCCACGGCCGCCGCGGGTCGCCGCCGGCAACAGTGACCGGCACCATTGTATCTCTCACTCGCGCTGGTTCTCATCTAGCCGGAAACGGAGAGCAACGTGGGGGACGGCAGACTGTGCGGAACTACTCGGGGGGGGGGGGGGGGGACGTATGTGTTCTTCTCCTTCTCTTATTCTTCTGGCAGTCTTCGTTCTTCTCGAGGAGGACATTGCATAGACACTCTTCGTCTTCAGGGGTTGGAGGTCCTTTTACGGTTACTGCACGGATTTACTCCCTTCAGAACTACCCTCAATGAGATTAAGAGCAGTGCATCCCACGAAGAGACCGTCCTGTGCGAGGCAATTAGTCATGAGTCCTCTGCGTCTCTGTCACATAGCTCGGGCGAACGGAAGGTTGAGAGGTCGACTCACTTGAAACCACATCTCCAGGTCAGAAGTCTCGAACTGACTTATTCGACAGGGTGGAGGTCATTTGAATGCGTATTTGCCCTGTACGCTGTGACTTGCAGTGTCCAGTCGATGGACGTGTCACTGTGCTATCCTTCCAAAGCAAGTATACCACCAATTCACCGACCTTGGCGGGATGGAATGTTTTGATTGTTGTAACAAACCTAGCGGTCCGGTTTGTTAACGGAAAGAAAAGCTCCCTAGGAGCTGGACCCGTAGTGGGTGAGACTACATTAAAAGTGAGAGTAAAATGAGTTTATCTCCACGTAGACGTACAGAATACAACATAGTACATAGGTATACATTTGATTAACAAGGAACAAAGGAGTAGAAGGGGTCTTAAAGCCTAAGGTACGGGGAAGGGCCAGCTCGGCCCTAAATGGAGGCGCCGTGCAGGGAAAAAACCCCTCAGTACGGGTGCTCGCCGGGAGCCGGGAAAAAAGCCGGGGCGGGGAGCGCCAGACTCCCGTGAACATTCCTTTTATAGCCCAGCCGATTGCCAGACTGTATATGGTCGGGTGGTGACTGGTGGTATTGCACCGGGCCTGGCCTTGCTGGAAACAGGGGCGCTATTTTTGGAAGGGCATGAGATTTCGGAGGCGGAAGAGCTCCACATTGTCCTGGGCGGGACTCGAATCGGTTCGAAGTGCATGCCAGACTCGACGCCTCCCCCAGCTGAGCCCATAGGATGCTTCGGCGCCGTGTCAGATGTTGGCAAATCGTATGAACAGCAGAAAACCTCGACGCGAATCCAGCAGATGTGTTTCCAACATTGGTTGCGAACGTGGCGAATTCGTCAGGAGACACCGTTCTCACACGTACTCCCTGTCAATTATAAGGTCAATAGTGTTAGACATTACACGCCCTGGCCAACCAAGCCCACCACAGGATTGGGGTCACTTAACTGCCACAGAACTACAGAACACTGGCATCTGTTAACTCCTGATTTTTTTCACATAAGGCAGTCCAGTGCTCATCACATTAAGCATTGTCTAAGCAGAGCGAATACTCACCGAATTCGATCGTGTACGTCGAAACGTTGGATGGCAGCCGAACTTCACAAATACGATGTATGCGTAACGCAACGGAGAAGCACTGGGCCATCGTCTGCCGCTGATCGTCGATTGCCCGACGATAAGCAGCAGACGGGCAGCAGTATCTACGATTGCTTCCTTCGAGCGATGTAGCACCCCAGAAGGTGATGTTTAAGCCCTTGTCCTTTTCACTGAAGCAGCCTTACAGGCAAATGGCGGTTATTATAGGAAAGCGATCCTGTGCGGTACAAAGAACTTCATGACGTAGTCCATTTACCACACCTACGTCAAGATTAGCCTTACCCTGGAATTCCTTCCCTTGCTCGGTCTGCGACCACCTCGATGAGGAAGGAGAACACAGAGCCCAAACAAAGACACTCATTTTTGTGCGAACGTCCACGCTTCCCTATAAGTACCTAAAAGCAAGACATTTCTCTTCCAAAGATTTGCGTCGTATATTATTGCGCATTGCAGCGCCACACACCGTAGAACTTTTGCTTCGCTGGATTTAAGGATGAAAGCATTTCTCTATCTACAAGGAGAACTTCATGACGATTTAATCAACATCAACACCTCCCTATTTGTTTATCTCCTTCGACCTTTACAGGCAAGACTTCAATACCAGTCTCTTAGATCAAAATCTGCTGTCCCTCTTAAAACGTACCTAGTTGGTTGTGGAAATGTTTTAACTTGATGCGTCTGCACTCAGATTTGACTTGAATATGCTTCGCTTCATCTAGGCATGATGCATGTGCCTGAATCATCTTAGGGAAAACCAAAAAGTTCATCTTTATCACAACTCTAACTCATCAACAAATCATAAACGCTGAAGAAATAGGGAATCGTGACACAAAACTAAGTTATATAACTAGATACATGCAGTACGTACTTGAATGTAACGTTTCTGAATTAGGAAGCATATTTGTATGTGTAACAAGCTAACTGCAATATTTGTAGTAACGCAAAACTTCTGATGAAAATAATGTTGCCCTCTCGAATACGAGCACGTAAGTAACAAATTCATTCAGTCGCCTATAAAACTACAAATCTGAATGAATAACACAAAAGCCACTCATGACGAGAGAGTCCTCTCTACCCGTAGATCATTTAGTAACCCGATCATTAAGAAGACTCAGGATTCGTCTTGTCGGCGCTGTCATCACTACGCTTATATGTCCTGATAATTCGATGGATTCTACTTCTAGAGAATCCCGTCTCAGCAGCCAGTTGCCGCAACGACATCTCCGGATTTCGACGGAAGCGATCTACGATCAGCGATGCTGCATCGTCGGTCTTCCTCGGACGACCCGACCGTGACTTGTCGGCGATGGATCCCGTCTCCTTCAGCTTCGAGAGCAGTCTGCTGATGCAGCTGCGAGTGACAGGACGCCGATCCGGATGCTTTTTGTTGAACGCGTCAGCAATATCTCGGTGATTGTGGGAACGTGCCAGCAGCACGATCTCGATCCGCTCATCCATAGTCAGTGGAATCGCAGGTCTGAATTGACATTACTTACTGACAGATCGTCGTTCGGCACAAATAACTATTTGCAAATGCAATGGTGCACTACTAGTTTGGGAGGGGAACCAGTCACAACTGAAATCGAAATCGTGTCTCTCTCCGATGCTCCACCGCCGCTCCTCTGAATTTCCCCAGAGTCCTCGGAACATGATGCGGCGCTACTGGGAGCTTGAGCAAATTCAGGAAGGAGCAGTGATGTATAACACATCTTGCCTCAAACTTGGACTGCACCGATGCAAGATGTATAAGGAGTTTGCAAGGGATGTTTCCCCCGCCGTACCCTACTTGGAGAACAAAGGAGCACGTTAGAGATGAATGAAGGCGCGTCGTTTTACAGATTTCCCTCGCCTGCAGTGTGCCTTCTCTCCAACACGTGTTAAAATTGTACTTTTTGTCGACTAACTAAAATTCTAGGTATCCTGCAACACAAGAGATGTATAGTGTGCCAAAAATGTACCCTGTTTGAATGACAATTTCAACCACAGAAAGTGTCCGGACGTATTTTCAACTCAAGAAAGCGAAAAAAAATTGTGCTGCAGGGTTACGAAATTCGCACTTATAGGTTTCAACAGAAGCCTTGATGACAAGGCTTATAAAGGCGCCTTTTCATATTCTTCTTATACAATTTTCTCTCAAAATAAAAACACTTAAGTATATTATAGGTTGAAGGCACACTATTAGCGGCAAACGTACTTTCCTTACGTACCTCTTGCCATATCCTTCGGATGTAGGTCGAATATAGCGGCTGTCGTGAATGTAGGGATCCATAGGAAAGGCGGACATTATCCGATTTTTCAACCACAGAACCTGAACACAAGTACATGCACCTCCAACTTGTCGCTGGAACTTATTCCGGGATAGTGTGAAGGAATCACGATTTACGGATCATGGACGATTCCGTCCACCACAAAAGCACTCCACTAATAATGCTTGGGCACTAAGTTTACTTAAAGCTATAAGGACACACATGTAAAGTCGTAAATACGCTTTGAGCGAAAACGACAGCAGTGAATGTTGAACTAGCTACAAATTACAGCGAATTATCATATCAATCAATTATCATATCATATCAATTATCAAGCAACAACGGAGTACAATTTTTTAAAATGTGCGGCTAGCATGGAGGTTTTTTCAAAATCACTGACAGCTGAGTTACCTCATCATCAACTAGCGTAGGGATCTTAGTTGATGCTTCAGCCTTGAGTTCAACAACTTATATAACGAGCAATTTTTTTGGATTGTCCAAAAGTTTTCGTTCGATGTAGCTATTGTACTTTTTGATAAGGATGATATACAGGATGATGGGATGATAATTATAATTATTATATGATATCTTACTATATATAATTCGCTTAATCCGTCGGTCACGTTGTCAGTCACGGGGAGGGGGGACTGAAGCCAAGATATGCCTAGGACAGTGCGGCCTATGCCAGCCGGGTTTTCTTTCAGCTTAACAATGAACGATTGCCAGCGAACTGAAACCCCGGCGGCGGATCACCCAAGTTTACGATGTATTCAGCGAACAACGCGTCAGGGTAAGAATGGGGATCAAGTGCAGAGCTTAGGGATTCAGAAGACGTGCTCAAGACGTCGTCCGACGTGCGGAGGGATTCAGATGACATGCTGAAGACGTCGTTCAACGTGCGTCGGGATTCGGAAGACGTGCCGAAGACGTCGTCCAACTGCGTCGGGATTCAGAATACGGGCCGAAGACGTCGTACAACGTGCGTCGGGATTCGGAAGACGTGCCGAAGACGTCGTCCAACGTGCGTCGGGATTCAGAAGACGTGCCGAAGACGTCGTCCAACGTGCGTCGGGATTCAGAAGACGTGCCCAACACGTCGGCAACCGTGCATGGCGAGCCGTAGACGTGCCGAACACGTCGCGGTACAAACTTCAGGCCTGGGGGTAATCGAGGTCGCTGAACACGAATCTGAAGTCGACCGATCGATATCGATCGATATTATCGATTTTTTGAGGATGGCGTTCAAGTGGCGCGAAACTTCGGCCTCGGGAGTAATCGAGGTCGCTGAACACGAATCTGAAGTCGACCAATCGATATCGATCGATATTATCGATTTTTTGAGGATGGCGTTCAAGTGGCGCGAAACTTCGGCCTCGGGAGTAATCGAGGTCGCTGAACACGAATCTGAAGTCGACCAATCGATATCGATCGATATTATCGATTTTTTGAGGATGGCGTTCAAGTGGCGCGAAACTTCGGCCTTGGGGTAATCGAGGTCGCTGAACACGAATCTGAAGTCGACCAATCGATATCGATCGATATTATCGATTTTTTGAGGATCATGTTGAGGAAGATCAGCCGATCCATCTCGATTAACATAATGTTCAGAAGGCCTAGGGAAGAATAGGAAACCCGTAGCGGCCATGGCGTCCTATTCTCGGGGTTTGGGGGCGAAGCCCCCAACCAGTCGTAGGCGGCCGCTAGGCCGCCGAACGACTGGTAAGGGTGATATAATTATACCACTACTCCTGATGAAATACCTGCCTACTTCATCAAGAAAGTAGCTGTAGCCTTAGTAGCTCCTCTTGAGCATATTTTCAGTTTTAGTTACATGCATAGCGAAATTCCAAATCGATGGAAGCATGCATTTGTCACTCCTATCCCCAAAAAACCACCACACGGCTTAGCATCTAATTATCGTCCTATTAGTATCACATCAGTGTTTTCCAGAATATTTGAGAAAGTGGCTCTTGTAAACCATATAGAAGCACATGAGGTTATACCTAAGAACCAATATGGCTTCAGAGTCGGAAGATCGACTGAGACCTTGATGCTGTCTACCTTAGATGATTGGACCAGGTCACTGAATGATAACACTGATGTTGATGTGGTCTTTTTTGATTTCAGCAAGGCTTTTGATAAGTGCCCTTCAAAGAACTTATTTTCAAGCTTCAAATTTCTGGAATTCATCCCAGAATTGTTAAGTGGGTAAAGAACTTCATCACAAACAGATCCTTCCAAGTAAAGGTGAATGACAAATTTTCTCGCACGTACTCAAGAACAAGTGGCGTACCCCAGGGGGTGTACTGTCACCGATTCTCTTCATCATCTACACTTCCGATTTACCTGTCTTAGTTGAAAGGCGTGGCGTTAAGTGCAAAATGTTTGCAGATGATATAAAAGTATACAGGAATATTACCAGTGAAGAGGATCACTTTGCCCTCCAATGTGCAGTTACAGATGTTGCCGATTGGTCGGACAGGTGGAAATTACCTATCTCAGCTCAAAAAACTCGGGTTTTTCATCTAGGCAATTCAAATTCGGTTAAACACATTTACAGCATTGGTGGTTGCAACCTACTCAGTGAAAACAGTCTGCGTGATCTGGCCTTCATCTTAGACAAAAAACTTAGTTTTTCAGAGCATTGCGAGACGATTGCAAAGAAAGCTGAAAGAGTTACTTACAACATTTTTAGAGCGTTGTCTACAAATTCAAAAACTCACTTGCTTCTTGCATTCAAATCATATATTCGCCCAATATTAGAGTATGGCACCACTGTGTTCAGTCCTCACCTTAAGGCTGCACACAGAGGCTGGAATCCGTTCAGAATAGCTACACTAGAAACCTATGGTTACGCTTAAATGGCTATGACTACACCTCCATTCCATCAGCGCCTGATCGTAATAAAATATTCGAGCTGGAATCGCTTGCTATTCGTAGGAAGCGAAACGATCTAATTATGATTTTCAAGATGATGACTGGAAAAGTTGCACTTCCAGTTACTGAGCTTTACACAGTCCATCATTCTACCACTAGGGGTTGTAGATCCAAAATTCATTATTCTACGGCCAAAAGTTGTGTTCGTGCCTCCTTTTTTACTCAATTCTTCTGAATTCTTGATGCTTACAAAAAACAAACTTTGCCATCTTCGTTTAACCAATATAAAAAGGTTGTTGGTAGTTATCTTAAGACTCGCTAATTCGCCGTTTCTTGTATTTTTGTGTTTATTACCAATGTGTTGTCTGTTGTGGATACCCAACTAGGGATTACATTTATGAATGTATATTGTAGTATAATGTAGGCCAAATAGGAATGAATGGCATGACTTATCATACTTAGGTGAGCACTCTAGGATAAGTATCATTCAGTAACATCCACAGGCATAACTTAGGGGTACCGCAAGTAGGTAATAGAGATTGCGCTCAAGTAGTTCACTCTAGGCGCGGTGCCCCCTTTCAAGACCAGAGGTAGTTGGCCCCATCGGCTAACAATCGGAGATATTTGTAGCTCCGCCCCTGCATATTGTCTATATAACCTGCTGTGATGTGATATTCGCGTTGTGCTCTGAGAGTTATAAAGCAATAAATCACTTATTACAATTGACTACAGACGCATCCGTTGGTGAACCACCAAATTGGTGCATCGGCCGGGAAGTCAAACCCACGCAAAAGTCTGCGCTAGTTCTCCTCAGTGAGAAACAGACGAAAAGCTTTCTTTGCGAGTTCTCTTCGGAGAAACCAGAAAGCAACCCTTTGTCCTTAGCGCGTTCTCTCTGGAGAAACCAGGACTACCGTCAGCTGTGCTAGTTCTCTTCGTGAGAAGCAGCCGACAAATCCAAATTTCCTTTGCGAGTCCTCTCACGAGGAACCAGGAAACCAGCTTTCTTTGCGAGTTTTCTTCGGAGAAACCAGAAAGCATCTCTGAGCCCTTCGCGAGTTCTCTTCGGAGAAACCAGGACTTGATTGTCAGCTGTGCGAGTTCTCTTCGTGAGAAGCAGGCGACAATTCTAAATTTTCCTCTGCGAGTCCTCTCACGAGGAACCAGGAAAATATAAAAGCTTTCCTTTCGAGTTCTCTTCGGAGAAACCAGAGAGCGAACGAATTTCCCTTCCGATCAAGGAAAGGAAATCGAAAGAATACCTTCTTCGCGAGTCCTCTACCAAGGAACCGGAAGGAAATCCTAAATTTCTTAGCAAATTCTCACCGAGGATCCTAAGAAAGAAGAAAAAGACCCGCGTGGCAGGAAAAGAGTTCTAATCTGAACCAAACGAAGTAAAATTCGAATTTTACTGATAAACTTTGGTAAAACGCGCCGGAAGCAACAAAGATGGCAGAAATTCAGTTGTCTTGCTGGTGTTTATTTCGTCGCGTGTTGTCATACACGTATAAATAAATAAATAAATTATTCAAATCAGTTTCTTTGAGATTCAGGTGGGTGGTATCGATGTTGTAAGCTGTTGCAACGATGTATTTTTGCGATCGGAAAATTCGCGCCATACAGTACTCGAACCAGCACCACCTGCTGATCGGGCGGAGATGCTGTGCGCTATAGTTGTGCTCGAATGACCTATTCGAATAGGTCTTCAAATGATTTCATTCGAATTTCAGTATTCGAATTCGAATGTTCAAAAAATCGCGTTTTTCGAATGCAATCGAACTCAACATTCAAAATGTCATGTTCCGAATATATTCGACATTCCAAATCGAAAATTTCTGGTATTCAAAATAGTTGGAATATTCGAAAATTTTGCGACAGCGCAACTATGCTGCGCCATTACACCACCGGTGCTGATCGAACGCAACACCCGCAATATCCGCACATTCATCCCGATTTACACGGTCTCACGAGGTGTGAACGTTGCGTATGACCAAACAGCGCAGGTGGTGTACGGCGTAGAGCATCCCCCTCCCCGATCATCAAGAGATGAGGTTTCAAGTCCCGCCTGGAGCTAGTTTTGATCGCAATAAAACATCGCTGAAACGGTTTACAGCGAATGGATTTCAAAATCTCACCTCGTCCAAGTCTGGTGCCGATGGTGTAGACTCTGTGGGCCCGTCATTGTCCGTATCGTTAGCCGATGATGCATCTTCATCCTGAAATCCATAATTATATACATACACAGCTGCTAACAGAAACAGAAAATGTTCTAGTTCCAACCTTTTCAAACAAGGTTCTGATTTGGTCCAGCACCTTGAAATCATCCTCGTTTAGGCCATTCGAGGTGTCTGAAAAGGTGCCATAAAGAAGCTCAAACAAAATAAAAGTGTAAACGAAGGTTTGGTTTGGTGCGAAAAAAGCTGATGGTCCGGTAGTTCCCGTTTATTTACCCAAATTCGAGGTAGTGTAGCAAACGCACAACAAAGGTAATACGGAGCACGAAATGTAACAGAAGACAATAAGTATGAGCAACAGCCGTCTGAGCGCAAATATTCCTACGTAAAGATGATCCTCTTTTCTAAAGTGTTGGAAGATAACAGTACAACATAAGGAACGATGAACGATGCCTGCGACGATTTTGGACCTCTTCAAAGTAAACGACGGGAGCGACCGAGTCTCTCGTGCAAAGCAAATGTATAGATTAGATTAATCTATTAACTCTGAGAGATCGGCTGGCAAAAATCGATGTGTATTGTTTCCGCAGGCGACCCATCGCGGAGTATGGACAGACCCTTCGAGATGATGAAAGTGACGCCCTTGAAGTAGATCTGAATAGGATGAAAAAGCGACTAAACTGGACAGCCTTACGAAGGCATTGATGCTATGCATCGCCAGAGAGAAGACGATCGCTCGAGGAAACTGACAAAAACTACTACATCGAACACTGTAGTACCATAAAATAAGCAGCATCTGTGGAGTAACGAATGCCAAGCGGAAAATGCCCACGTGTTCTTACTACGGCAGACAGAAAAATAAAGGTGCTAAAAAAATGCAAAAACAAAGGCAGAAAATGACGAACTCACTTTGACCGTCGCCAAGCGCGTCAGTTGACGTGGATGCAGCACTACCTGTCTGCTGAATGGTGTTATTTAGACAGCTGGAAGATCCGGTCTTGGCCGCCACCTTCTTGAGCCTTGACACACGCGTTTTCAAGTTGACAACTGCGTCTTCGAGACGATTAAAGCGACTACGAAATTCGTTCTCGAATCCGCATACCGTTTCCACAAATTCAACTACCGTGGACCGTGGCACCTTCATCGGAGGACCTGAAAGAATTCTAGGAGTAGTGCCATTCTCTGTAGCTTCCACAGGTGCTTTTCACGAAAAAATTTTACATTTACAGCAATACAGATGGAACACTAATCACATGCAAGAGTAGCTGATGGGAATTGAGCGGTATGATACTTCGGGCGTTAGTTCCTCTGCCCAAATCATCTCTTCACCGCTCACGCGGAAGAGAGCATAGAACACAACACTACTATTCCTTGTTTTCCTCACTAATAGTGTGTCTCGTTTTCCTATGTCCGCGTTACTGAAGTTTTTTGGAAGGAGAACCACCAAGTATCATAGTGACGGGAATTTGCACACGGTATGCAACGAATTTTAGCATGGAGTCTAACGGCTTCTAGCGAAGAAGACGTGCCAACCAGGGATGAGCGGATTAACCGGGGGAGTTGGCCTACCCGTTCTGTTGTTCGTTATCCGGCGATTTTGGGCCAGATAACGAACGACAAAAAGTTTATGAGCTCTACTAAAAATTAAATGACTCCTAGGTTTGAACGTGGTGAAGGGTGGACTACGTAGATGATCCTTCACGACCGTGACAGTGGTCGTCAAAAACAACAGAAGTCTGGCCATTCAGACGATGAAAGCTTGTTGTTGGGACATTATGCATAGATTACGATAATTTTCTGAATCAACAACTTTTCTGACTTTCTCGGGACGTGTAGAGTTGGATTGAAGAGGTCTCATCTGACCAGAAGGAAGCGTGTAAAGATAAAGGAGATAAAGGATGGCGTTATTCAACCCCTTTTGAGATGCGCCACGCGTTCTACTTCTACGGGAAGCCGTGGATGCATTTTGAATGCGTATTTGGACTTTATAACAACATGCGGTGGCCAGCCGATGGAACACTCAGGGCTTTACCCTTCCAGACAAGACTGATACTAATTCACCGACCCCGGGGGTGGAAGGTTGGCCCTGGCGGGAAATCCGAACTAGGAACCTGGTACTGGGTGCACGCGACAATCGTCACCTCCTCTGACTGCGCTACACAAACCCTGAAGGAAATGTAAAAGTAAAAACAGAAAAATGGCGAGAAAACTGCTCAGCTGAGCTGAAAATAACACGATAAATCATAACATTACGATATGCGGTCACACTTCGCCGGGACAGAATAGCTACGACTGCACAAAGGAACTTTCAGTCCTGATATTGCCTATAGAAAAGCCAATCAGGAAACAGTCAAATAACCCTGCGCTGAAATAGAACAGAACTCCAAAACAATGTCTGGCTTACGAAAATGCGAATTAAACATCTAGGTAGATAGAATTATGAAAGCAGGGAATAGAGTGAAAGCCAGAGATAAGCATCCAGGAGTCTTTTCGAGAGAGACATTACCCATCCCTGTTCCTAGCACGCTAAAGACACGAGCCACGGAATTCTTTGCCGATTGTAGATTTCGCGCCCCGACTCACCACGTCGGCTTTAAAGGTGTAACAGGGCAAGGGACAACCATGACAGGTCTTTCTCGAACCGTCGTACCGTCGGCGCCCTCCTGACTAGGGATTCCCTCGCGTAGCTCCCTGCGTCTCTTCTAGTCCGTGCTAGAGTGCAGACAGCGGAGCACTTCGCCACTGGAACTGCTCCACTGCGACGGGGGTCGGGTTGGTCGTAATGCACTCCATGAACACCCATTTTTCGAAGGAGCAGTGTCTGCTGGAGGGACTGGTGATCAGCAACATCAGTTAGAAATTTTGCTACTGGTGTACTTTTTGTACCGCACTAAATCACAAGCACGATTCTGGCGAAGACACCCCGAATGATTACCGTATCATATAGGCGTGCGTTGGCGGTGGCGCGCAAAATCCTTCATGCCTAGCATTACACATGCGAACCTTTCGTGGGTCAGGGAATGCGGATCTGGGTTCACGCTAGGGAAGGGACTCCAGGGTGAGTGCCATCCAAGCTGCTCGTGTGCAAGCTGCTTTCGTCGCTCAGGGGACTCCGCAGCTGGATTCTGCGCTCTTCGAGCGCAGAATCTTCTTCAGGGTGGGTGCCATCCAAGATGTCCGTGTGGAAACTGCTTTCGTCGCTCAGGGAGACTCCGCAGCTGGATTCTGCGCTCGAAGAGAATCAGGCTAGGTAAGGCGCCTTTTATACTCGCGCCGCCGCGCGGCGCGGCGTGATGGTTGACATAGCTATCGATTTTTCGCGCCGCCCGCCGGCGCCGCATCGCATTCATACTCCGCCGCTTCAAAACACCACACTTGACGGAATTCTGGGTTACGGTGTTCGGCGAATCGCGCCGCCGGAGGGAAGGACGCGGCGCGGCGCGATCAGCTGCGGCAGACTCGATGTGGAGTGGGAGATTCACCACCGAGATGAATCATTTTGCTGTGTACTCCTTGTTGTGGCTCCTCAACTAACAAAACAAAGAAGGTGTAGCGAAATTATGGCACTATTGCACTTTCAGGACTCCAGAGGTCGACGAGAGGTCGAAAAGGTTTTTTGACCAAACTTCTCCAGGGGGGGGGGGGGTATTTAGGGTGCTGGCCACGAATCTGACATCCGTTTTCGGTGACCATTACCATAGTCACCCGTACCTTTCGTAACATAGGAAGGGGATGGAGATCTGTAGACATTCACGCAGTTTTACCTACTACGCTAAAGATATGTTCAGTGAACAATGACCACGGAATTGCAATACAGAGAATTCTGAACGATTCTCGACAATGAGTACCTTACAGCAACTTTACTTTTGAACCTGCACATTTGCAAAATAAAGAGCCGTTTAGTGCCATTTGCATTGCAGGGGACTTGAATCAATACCACACTCACCAATTTCAACCGTAGGTTGAGCAGACGACTTCGACCCCAGCTTTAAGAGAGGATTCGTCGTTCCCCACAGGATTTCCACTACTAACATTAGCCAGATGCATTCCGCTGATCGGCCAGACGAATTCTTTCTGTTTTGGTTCTTCAATGACTCATGGACCGCCTCTTCCGTCGTCCTTTATGGCGCACGGAACATGGTACGTAGAAGTTGGTCGCCGCGCGTCGCTGACGCTCCCCTTTCTAACTACAATCGCGCAGCGGCGCGTCAAATTCGGGCGCGGCGCGACTGGCCGCGCCGCGTCCCGAATTGACGCGCCGCTGCACGGCGGGAGTATAAAAGGCGCCTAAGGGACTCCAGGGTGAGTGCCATCCAAGATGCTCGTATGGAAACTGCTTTCGTCGCTCAGGGGGACTCCGCAGCTGGATTCTGCGCTCTTCGAGCGGCGAATCGCATACGGCTGAAACAATGCGCAAAAAAAACTCCTCAGACCCTAGATATCCAGCTGAAATGCAAGAGTGCCGCGATACATGGGAACCGAACCCCCCACATTCCTCGCATAAGAGTTCTCCCCTTGCCCAAAACGGAAGCAAATGTAACATGGATCTATAATCGAACCGAGCAGATAAGACTGCATTTACATTCGGTGTAGTGTGTAGCTGGTCGCCGCCTTTACCAGAAAAAACGACGATATTCTTTCTTCCCATGGTGGCGATGTCCGTTCCTCTACGTGGTGCCACTGGAAGCTGCTCGCTCTGCGAGCTAAGCTAAGCACGAACACTCGAAGGCGACAGGCCCTTGTGACAGGCCGGCCTACGAAGAACCATGTCACATCACATGGTTGATGACGTTACATGAGTATCGAGATAGTGTGACAGCGTCCGCGGGAGCCGACGCGCACTCGCAGAGCCCAGCGAGTGTGAGAAGTGTGCGAGGGTCCCTGATGCGAGGACGGCATCGGGGGCAACTGAGCTAGTCCGAAAGTTCCGTAACGTAAGCAGGACCCGCGTGGCAACGCTGAATTTTGGTACGTTGACGGGCCGCTCGTGCGAGTTGGTTGAAGCACTATAGCGTAGAAGAGTTGATCTCTGTGCGGTGCAGGAGACGAGATGGTCCTGCCGCAAGTCAAGGGACATAGGACGAGGCTTCAAGGCCGTTCTATGTGGAAGTCCCAGGACCACCAGTGGAGTTGGAGTCATCGTCTCCGAACGATTTCGTGACTCGATTGTAAGCGTCGAACGCTTTGACGATTGATGAAGATCGTTGTTGCCGCTAAGGAGCGACTCTATCACTTCTTCTCTGCGTATGCTCCGCAGACTGGCTGCTCCGATCAAGCCAAGGATGAGTTTTGGAGTCTGCTTGATGAGAAGACAGCAGAGGTGCCGTCGAAAGATGTCATCATAGTCGCTGGTGACCTTAATGGGCACGTCGGCGCGACGAAAGACGGGTACAGCTGTCATGGTGGATTCGGTTACGGGTCGCGTAACGCCGATGGTGAGCGTATCCTTGAATATGCGGAATCGCATAACCTCACCATAGTGAACACCGTATTTCGTAAACGCGACTCCCACCTCATCTCATACTATAGTGGGAGCTCCAAATCTCAGATAGGCTTCGTCCTTGTGAAGGATCGCGACCGAAGTTTTGTCACAGATGCGAAGGTCGTGCCCCACAGCACCGACCGCTGATCTGCACCCTAAAGATCGCCGCTCCAAGGCAGAAGCAGGTCGAGCGATGCGGTGCACCGAGAATCAAGTGGTGGCGAATGAGAGAGAAGGAAGCAGCTGTGATTTCTCGCGTGCGGTTACCGACAGTCACAACTGTCGACGAAACTTGGCAGAAAGCTGCCGACGCGATACGTGAAGCTGCAAGGTTGGAGCTCGGCATCAGGGGTGCACACTGAATTCTGTCCGTTAACTCCCAACTTCTCTCTTCTTGAAACCTCGGCATTGTAAGTTGTTAGTGTTAGTATATCTTGTGCCACACGAGGTTTGTAGGTGGACAGCTTTATTCAGCAGGGCCTGACGTTTCGACGTTCCGTCGTCTTCAGAGGCCTAAACATGGTGTGAAGGTTTACATTTGCGTTCTACCCCACCAAGCGCCTCAACTACTCTAGCATTTTCGATGTACATCTACAACCACTCCAGAGAGA
Organism: Heligmosomoides polygyrus bakeri; assembly: GCA_947359475.1. Lineage (NCBI taxonomy): Eukaryota > Metazoa > Nematoda > Chromadorea > Rhabditida > Heligmosomidae > Heligmosomoides > Heligmosomoides polygyrus. The sequence goes on from OX375869.1 coordinate 34,350,117, forward strand.
CCAAATGAGAGAGAGACGAACTCACCAAGGTCCATCGTTAAGGGCGTATGTTCGCCCTGTGACCAGTAGGGGCGAATAAACCACACTGGGCGGATATCACCCTCTGATCATTCTACAGTTCACAATGAGGCACAAACGGCAAGGAGTCACTTGTTACGGCTAGACACTCATTTCGGTTGTTCATCATTGGATTTTTTGTAAAAATCCAGAATGCTTCTAAGGCTTTTCGTGCTGAGATGTCGTTCTCAATGGCCAATATTGTACATTTCACCTCAAACTCGTTTCCATCATGCGCATCAATTCTATGTTTGCCAAGTGGGCTGGATTGCAATCCACGTCTTTTACTGGCTAAATGTTCTTTTACGCGTACCGCCAAATCTCTTCCCGTTTCCCCCATGTATTTTGCGTTACAGCTCAAACATTCGATTTGATAAATTGCTCCTGTTTTTGAGCAATCTCCTAAACCACCGTTTTGGGCAAATAACACATCTCTCCGATATGCACTGCTTGTCATAGAGTCGATTTCGGACCAGCTGCTTTCTGATGTTGTTCCCTGGTACGTTTACCAAGACAACATCGTCCTGCAGCTGTGCTGTAACAAGAACTCTTTGAATATCAGCAGCACCTCTGTCAGAGATGAAGGGAAGAACGAGAGGCATCTTATCCACACGTGGTCGATCTCGACGATTATTGTGAGATCTCCGTTGGTGACCTGATACCACGTAGCCATTCGAGGCGGCTATATTTGTAGCTAGTCGGAAGGATTCTTGTCGTTCATTAGGTCCTGTACACATCCTCACTGCCGTTCGGAACATGTTGCTTGCAACAGCTCGCTTCACAGAAGTAGGATGCGCAGACCTGGCGTGAATCAGAATGTTCTTAGAGCTTGGTTTACGGTACCATTTCACGCTAACTTCCCCGCCGGACACTTTGATTTGCGTGTTCAGATAGGCGAGCCAACCATTATTCGGTGTTTCCCGAGTAAACCTAATGTACTGAGATTGCTCGTTCAGTAACCTGAAGCACTCATCCATTTCGGACTGTGTCGATGTTACAATACAGCAATCATCTATGTATCTGCAGTACATTAACGGTGAGCGGTCAAGTACCGGCTGCTCAATGCTACCCATAAAGCAGACGGCAAGAACCGGCGCTAATCGTTGACCCATGGCTAGTCCTCTTGCTTGCGAATAATACGAGCCCGAGCATTTAAAGATGTTGCAGCGCAAACATTCTTGACGAGGGTCATGATGTGCATTTTCGTGAGTCAAAGGTGTTTATGCTCCTGACATGCAAATCCATCATTTCAGATAGTGCTTGCAGGGCTTGTTCGTTTTGGACGTTTGTATAAAGTGATGTCACATCAAATGACTCTATTACACAACTCTCACCAAGGCGAGAGTTACGTAACAAATCAAGGAAATTGCTCGTATTGGTCAAAAGGGACGGAACCTTAGTCAACAACTGGCTCACAATGCTATTAAGAAACCAGGAGATTCGATCGGTTGGCCCGCCAACACAGCTAATGATAGGTCTTATTTTATAAGTGTCCGGGAACGTGGATTGCGTATCCTGCTGAGAAAGTTTGTGCGTTTTGACTAGGCTGTAGAAAACCGGACAACAGGGGTTATGCAGTCTCATCTCTCTGAGAAACCTTTTGTCGATGCCTGCAGACACTCCCACTGCCATCCACGCACGGTTGAGGTGTCTACACTGCGACTTGAAGTCTCTCACTAACGCGCTCGTATATGGAGGTGTCACTCAGATGAAGTTCGGTTATAGCTCGATCTAAGGATTGCGGCATAACGACGAACTTTCCCCCCCCCCTTATCGCTAACGGAGATTCTCAACGTGCCATTAGATCGTAGCTCACGTAGCTCCCTGAGTCCTTGCCGCTGAGCATGATCCAAGTTTGCACTACGGCACCGTTTGTGGCGGTTGAGAACGGTCAACACACCAGACGATAAAATTCGGAACTTGAGATCTACATTGGGTAAAGGAGCAGGTTCTCTGTAGAACATACGCAGGAATGGCATAGGTGGTAATCTGCCTTTGGCAATTGAAGGGATTTCGGCCTGCAACTCGCTCCTGCCTCTCTTACGCATTAGGTCCCTAAGCCTATGTAAACCTCCAACCACTTTACGAAATGTTGATGCGTTGACGTTCTGCGAAGGTGAAAATGATGGCCCCAAATTCAGAACACTCAAAGAATTAGACGAAATTTGAGCGCCATCTAGAATTGTGACCCTTGAGGAATGGCCATTATCGTGAGACTGGTTGTTGTTATAACGGTGGCCGCTTGGCGAGCTGCGCTCATCATTGTGAAATCTCCCGCGAAATGATTGCAAAAGCCTGTCGTACTTTGCACAAAGAGCAGCCTTAGCCCTAGATCGAATAGAGTCACAAATCAACCTTGACCCACCTTCAAGCCTCCTCCAATCCTGTTCAGTCAGAAGACGCCGGCACGCCTGCCCTTTTGATATACATTTCAACAGCGACGAGTACAGTACACGCTGCTTTTCCTTGATCACCACTCCTAGCATCGAGCGATATATCTTGATAACAGCCGGGTGATCTTCGCGAAGATTGCATGCTGTACCGATCTTCTTATTTTGAATGAAACGCGGCAGGATGCCGGTCGTTCTGCAACGTTGGAGGAACTTCAGGCTTGCTTCCCGCACCAGAGGGAAGAGATTCGGCGGCACATCTTCGAGTAGCTCCCAACTTCTCTCTTCTTGAAACCTCGGCATTGTAAGTTGTTAGTGTTAGTATATCTTGAGAACGACATCTCAGCACGAAAAGCCTTAGAAGCATTCTGGATTTTTACAAGAAATCCAGTGATAAACAACCGAAATGAGTGTCTAGCCGTAAGGAGTGACTTCTTGCCGTTTGTGCCTCATTGTGAACTGTGGAATGATCAGAGGGTGATATCCGCCCAGTGTGGTTTATTCGCCCCTACTGGTCACAGGGCGAACATACGCCCTTAACGATGGACGTTGGTGAGTTCGTCTCTCTCTCATTTGGTCTCTCTGGGGTGGTTCTAGATGTACGTCGAAAATGCTAGAGTAGTTGAGGCGCTTGGTGGGGTAGAGCGCAAATGTAAACCTTCACACCATGTTTAGGCCTCTGAAGACGACGGAACGTCGAAACGTCAGGCCCTGCTGAATAAAGCTGTCCACCTACAAACCTCGTGTGGCACAAGATATACTAACACTAACAACTCTGTCCGTTAAATTTTTTAAACGAAATTTTTTAACGGAAAATTTTCGTTAAATTTCCGGTAAATCATTACATTTTGTTAAAAAATACAATTACCTGCAAACCATTGTTTCAAGAGGAAAAATCAGGGAAAACCTTATAGGTTTCAATTTCAAGAGGTCAACAGCTAAAGTTCAAGGGATGGAGTGTAACACTGCAATGAAAATAAACAATTCGACATCAACAACATCGACAAACAAGATGATCACCGGCAAGGCATCTTACTATAAAATGCGCGGTCAGACAGAACCGGAGTTTCCCGCCTCCCTAGCTCTTTGCGAAACCGCTTTGTGTGACTGTTCTATGAGCATATACAATTTCGATACGAGCAATAACCCATGAAGCACAGAAGTTATAATAAAAATGCAATTAAAAGCCTATCAGTGGAATGTTAACACTTTCTCGAACGCACGATTTTCGAGTGCCTTGTGCGCGAGACCAATTCATTTTTGCAACGTCGGAACCGTGACGCGGTATCGTGTCACACGGTCCCACAATGCAAAAAGGTGTGACAAGTCGTCAAAGTGTTAACGTTCAGGAAAAGTAGCATTCCTAATTTTTGTTATTATTAGCGTTTTTCTAAAATCGTTTAAAATATGTCCAGCGGGCGAAAACATTCTTTCCGTCAAGACTGTTCCAGGTGGCGGGCAAAATTATTCTGGGATAAGCAACGCCACGTGAGGATAGGCATATCCTACAAGGAGTTTAGACCAGTATCTTTGTGGATTCGTTGAGGTGCTTGGAGGATCGGCGAAGAAATTTCTAGCTCCAAAATGCATTAAAGGATGAGGATAAAGTACGGCATTACTCAATCTCTTTTGGGATGCGCCAAGCATTCTACTTCTATGAGATGTCGTGGAGGCGATCCGAATGCGCATTTGGCCAAATAATGACTTGCGGTGGCCAGCCGATGAAGAAGTCAGCGCTTTATCCTTCCTAGACAAGTCTGATACCAATTCCCCGACCCAGGAGAGATGGAAGGCTTGGTTGGCCTAATTTTCAACAATGTTGCAGGCGAGCCAGAAGCCTGGTATCGGGTGAACGCGACAGCCGACACCTCCTCCTAGTACGCTACACGCGCCCCAAAATCCATTTAAAAATTCCAAAATTCAAAACAATTTCATGAAACGCTAAAATATTCTTGCCGATTTCAATAGCTTTTTTTTTCAGGAACAGTCTTAATTGGGAGGATGAGGCCTGCATCATCAGTGAAGAGAAAGAGTAAATGTGATAAACGCACTGAGAAAAACGTCCGTTAAAAATTCCGTTAAATTACTAAAAATTTCCGTTAAGTCGTTAACCATTAAATGTGCACCCCTGCTCGGCGTCACGGTGCCTGGACGACGCAAGGTCGAAAAGCAGACGTGACTGTGGACAGATAACGTGAAAGCAAAAGTTCGAGAGAAGAAGTCGCTCTATCACGTGTTTCTCAGCGACAAGACAGCCGATAACTGGCGGAAGTACCAAGAAGCGCGGAAAGCTGCAAAGAAGGCCGTGGCTGTTGCAAAAGCCACTCATTATGGAGATGTCAACGAGAAGCTTGAATCGCGCGATGGTGAGCGGTACTTATACCGGCTTGCTAAGAGCCGCCATCGCCATATTGAAAAGTTTTTTGCCATCAATGATGAGAGTGACAGACCGCAAAAAGGCGCTGAAGCGATGGCGTGATTACTTTGAGGAAATTTCCACTATGGAATTTCCTCACCCGGCCATCCCTTCTATGGCTTCTGTCCACGGTCCCGTTCACAAGATCACCGTGGAGGAGACAGAAGCGGCTCTGAGGAAGATGAGGCCAGGCAAAGCGACTGGGCCCGACGACCTGGCAGCTGATCTGTGGAAGTCAATGCTGTGGTACCCTGCTGAGTGGTTGGTGCAGTTCTTTAACCAGGTTGTGGCGGAGAAGAAGGTGCCTGAGTGTTGGCGCTAAAGCACGACGATTCCGATTTGGAAGAAGAAGGGCAGTCGTGCAGACTGCTCCAATTACCGTCCGATTCGCTTGCTCTCGCACAGCATGAAGATCTTCGAGCGAATTGTCGATGGTCGAATTCGTGACATCGTCCAGCTTTCCAGCAATCAGTGCGGTTTCGTAGCTGGCTGTGGCACCATTGATGCCATACACACCGCCCGCCTCCTGTTAGGCCTTTGTTATACTCCCGCGGGAGCATCCGCGGAACGTCCGCGGACCAACGGTGCACGGCGGAGGCGGGCGTGGCGAGGCGCGGCGATTGGCCAGGTGAGGAGTCTCGGCGCGATTCCCGCCCTTCCGCGGATGCTTCCGCGGGAGTATAACTCAGGCCTTAGAGAAGCATCGCGAGAAACAGAAGCCAGTGCATATCGCCTTCCTCGACCTAGAGAAGGCCTTTGACGGCGTACCGCGTGAAGTGATATGGTACGCCCTGCGACGACATGGAGTTCCTGAAGAGCTCATAGAGTGGGTGCGAATCCTCTACTCTTCCCCAAAGAGTAGAGTTCAAGCTGCAGCCGGAACCTCGATGGAGTTCCCCATCTCTGTCGGGGTGCACCAGGGTTCTGCGCTTTCCCCACTCCTTTTGTTGTCGTGATGAACGCCATTACACGAGATCTTCAGAAGCCAGTCCCCTGGACACTGCTTTATGCTGATGACGTAATGCTCGCTAGCGAAAATAAAGGTGAACTCGAGCGAGAGGTGCAAGCTTGGTGAGATCGCTTGGAGTGTTTTGGACTCAGATCGAACGTGAAGAAGACCGAGTATCTAACGACGGACGTTAATCAGTCCAGCTCCATCAAGGTTAACGGCATCGAGCTCCCACGCACTTCGGTGTTTAAGTACCTGGGATCAGCAGTAGCATCTGATGGCAATCTGATGATTGAAGTGAACTCACACGTGAGTGCGGCGTGGTCCAAGTGACGCTCGTTGACCGGCGTGCTCTGAGATAGGAAGATACCAGAGCGCTTGAAGTCAAAAATATATAGAACTGTTATCCGGCCGGTAGCGATGTATGTCGTGCCGCAGGGGGGACCTCCGCCCGTACATCGGTGGAGGCCGAGGTCCCCTCTACGGCCCGAGCTGTGGAATATTCGATCCGCTGCTCGCGACCAGTGGGCTCAAGCTGCCACGCGGTTATTCCTACCCGAGAGGCCCTTAGCGGATCTTGATTGCCGCGTGCCCTTTTGATGCGACCTTGTAATCCCACATGATAGCGTCTCTTCGTATGTTGACTTCCTCCGGAGGAATCCCCGTTGGTCGAAGCGTCCCCCGACCCCCGGCGATCCCTCCAATTGCGACGCTGATTTGACCATTGACTTGACCCAGATAACCTGGCAGACCACCTCACGAGTTTGGATAATAAACCTTTGGATTATAAGTTTATATTAGCTAACGAATGTTGACCGACATAACATAACAAAATATGGAGGCGACCTATCCTACGAGTTACGGGCCAGGCTGCACCCAAACCTACTGAGGGGATCAGGACCGCGACGCGCGGGGCTTGCCTGACCCAGGTCCCGTGGCCTGCGCCAAGTCGGGACCGACGAGGCCAGGCAGGGGCCCCGCGTTACCTGTGGACGAATCCTTGGCTCCTTGACGACGACTGGCGGCTAGCGACGAGGATGACAGTTGACGATCGTAGCGACCAGGGAGGTGGATGTCGATGATGACCAAGCCAGGATCCGACCGACGAGTAGTGCTCGCCCTCAGAGGCGACGGCGACGGCGAAGCCCGGCCGCTCAGTGGGAACGGCCGGGGACGAGCCACCGCTCAACGGGAGCGGTGGTGGCAGGACTGGCGACCCAGCCGGTCAGAGACGACAGAGGCACGCACCCTCTTCGTCTCTGCCGGCTTCTAGAAGCTTCCGCGGTGGCGACGTGTCGATCGACGCGTTTGACCAGGTTTGACCAGGTCGATCGACCGGCCCGGCCCAGCGACGGCGACCTGTGAGGACTTGTCGAACGCGAGTCACGACAATGTACGGTGCTGAGTGTTGGCCTGCGACCAGGGAAGTTGAAACGCGCCTCAGCGTCATGGAGACGAAGATGCTGCGCTGGACGGCTGGAGTCACGCGCCTGGACCGCATACGAAACGATGCTATTCGGCAGAAGTTCGGTGTCGCGCCGATAGCGCACAAGATGCGCGAAGCTCGCTTACGATGGTACGGCCACGTTCTGCCCATGGCAGATCACCTCCAGTAGACCTATTCTGAATAAGATTTAGTGCGGTACAAAAAGTACACTAGTTCAAAATTTTTTACTTGAGCGTAGGGGACGGTTTTCTCCTGCGTTCACGGTAAGCGGTCGTGCCCTGAAGACGTACCTCTTGTACGCCCCCAATGAGTCTCATCATATTTAGCCCTGTAAAAGGTACGAGTTTTCGTATATCTTGTCGCTCACAGGAAGTCCTACTCTTCTGGAGCATGGTCTTCTTTCTGAAATCCAGTCTCCCACAGCAAATCTCTGCATCCTAGAGACGCAGGCGACGAGCGTGCTCTCTCATCCGGACGCCGAGTCAGTCCGTTCGGTTGGAGCGCAACAGAGTGTCTCTTTCTCTGCGCTCTCGCCGCTCCGCTGCCTTGGTTGACCTTTGTCCGTGGACGGTTTTCGGTTTCTCGGCTTCGTGTTCTACTCCACTGCGCCACGGCTTTCGGTCAAGTCAGAGGTGTCAGTGCGTAGTAGCAGGCAACCATGGGCTTCCTTTGGAGTGCATCCAAGTTCGTGCAACATTTCAGTGGTCTGAAGTGCGAGATTTTCCCTCGAATCGTAGTCACGTTGTCTGTTTAGGTTCTCAGTCAAAGTTGCTGCTGTTGGTGGAGCGGTAAAGCTTTCGATCGACAATAATATCTGGTCATTAAATACATCGAGGGTGAGTGGATTTGGTGACAAATCTAGAGGAGTGGTCGGCCACCATTCGCTTTGATCACATCAGAAAAAATTCCCGAACATTGGTAAGACGAAGGCATGTTTCATATGCGTTGTAACTCTAGGAAAATAAGGACGTTATGGTAGTGGGGAAGGGGTCACCTTATAAAAAGTGTCACTAGTACCAACAAAATGAACGAGACATACTGATAGTAGAGAAAATAGTAAACAATAATGTAGTTCTTTTCTGTGCTCTCCACCGCGTCAACGGAGGAGAGCGCGGAACTAGGCAAAGGAAGGAACTCAGGGATCTAGCTCATCCGACTTACCCGTTTCAAGATACCTTGCCGGTGTGCAGCTGGAATCAGCCCGCTTAGTACCTTATTTTTTATATTTCTCCTTGCGAGCCGTATTTGTAAATTGAGTTTTCAGGGTGCTGATCTCTACAGCAAGTTGAAGGAGTACATCTTGCCAGGAACGATAGTCTTCCCAGAGAACGTGAGTTTCTCCACACAGTAGTGCGAATCAGTTACTGAAAGGGGAAACCTGCGGTATGCTTTTGGAGTGCGGCATAAGCTAGTTGGTAATTATAGACATCATATCATTCCAATGTGCTGTGCTGTCTTTTCCTTGGTGCAATCCCAGTCGGGGGGGGGGGGGGGCAGTCCATTTTGAATTGTTAATGCTAGCTACGAATCAGTACATACAATATGCAATACAACATATGAACGCCTTAACTTACCTGATCCCCTTCCTTGGAAATGTCGTGACGCGTTACGCTGAAACATTAAAAAGATTTCATTATGGGATTATGCACGGTGCAGGGAAGGGGGGGGGGGCACTGTGCACGGCAGTACGGTTGTTATCCAAAACTCTATTTGCTTTGGAAAAAGATGGCAAACCGATATCCACTAATTGATTGAAGTAATAGCGTTGTTTTAACGTGTTTTCGCCGTTTTATGGTATTGTAATTGTTCCAGGTTACTGTTCAATTTCCCGTGTTTTCATTACTCCCTCCCTCCGAAAGCAATTTAGTAAGCTGATTTTGGTATTGGAAGGACAGCAATTGAGGAAAAAAGCAATGTAAGCATATTTATACATATTTGTATGTTGCCGTGCATGTTGCATTACTTCAGAAGTTGAAATGGACTGCCCCTTTTCCCGATTGGGATTGCACCTTTTCCTTTCATAGAATAAGCTAGGTTTCGATTTTTCAGTGGTGTAATCCTACGCTTAAGATTTCGACTTTTTGTTACGAGGGGTATTGTATGTATCTCTAACTTCTCCCACTAATTTTCGCTGCTTTCAGTTACCCTCACTTGAGGAGATTAAGACGGATGCAGGACGGTATTGGAATTGCGGCGTAGATAAGGTGACTTTTCTGGTTGTTTGATCAGTGCATGTACTTTTTACATCTAGCAGCATTTAAAATATTATGGTTTTGCGTTCTGGCTAGTGTGTATTCGTGTCTTCTAACTATGTAATGAACGAAAGCTATCTGTGTTTGTCGGGGCATCCGACATCGACTTCTGGATTCGCCCTTTCCATGTTCTAGAGTGGAGTTCTTCATCTAAAACAGTAGGAACGTAGAATCTATCAAAACGGCTTTGAAGGACGTTGATCAATGCGTCAGCGGGAGTGTGGTTTTATTCGACATCCCATGGAATCCTTCCCGATGTCGCTTTCGTGTAACGGGTAACACTGGAATGCATAAACGGAGCACTGGAGCTCACATTTTCGACGACTTGGACCAAGCGAGAGTGTCTCTGATCCCGATCGTCAATTGAGCGGGGTTACTCCGCACGTTCTCTTGCTTTCTCGTTATGGGACGCTGGCTGCATGCCCATAAAGCTTCATTGGGGTCTAGGCTTCACGAGAAAATGTTAAGCCAGCCAAACTCAACTGTTAGGATTGCACCTGCCAGTCCTATAGGATTTCTTTCAGGTCTTCACAACTATTGAAAATGCCCCAAAGAGTATGAACGTTGTTGCCAACCGGATGATCAACAACAAGTAACGTCTGCATGGGAGCTGGCTCACGAGCTGGGCATCCTCCGTTGGTTGATGTTCGCTGGCTGTGCTATCTTCTTTTCAACAGTGTGCTTAGGTTGAACCTTGTGGTAGAGTGTACTAGTATGTTTAGTGAGGTGTTAGGCTTGTAAATGCTCACTGTCTATGCTTTTTATGCACCATATTATCTAATAGGAAAGTCGTGCGAATGATTCGTGCCCTGTGTTTGTGAATTGCGAATATATATTTCTGGATCACAATGCTTCTTGGATAAGGAGACGCGACAAACTCCTCTACTGGGACTGGAAATCACACAATTTAGTGTACCATGTCTCCACATGCGTAAGATGACGCTGAACGATCAGTCACGAAATGCAAAACTTGCTTTAAATGGGGTCGTCTGCAAAGTGTTTTTCAGTGAAGGCCGACAGCTTCGAAGATTTGCGTGATGGTGTTACGAAGCGTAAGTTAGGGTAGGAAGTAAACAAAGGTTGCAAAAGAGACCAGTACGAATATCTGTGGAGTTTGGTAGTCATCCTGGAATTTGCTGGTGGAATATTGGCTTCTAAAGCAAAAAGGGACCAAAGGAGGACAGTAAGGAGGAGAGGTAAGTCCAGTTGGTGTAACAACTCCATCTCTTTCACGCATAACTGGTCTCAGCTGCGTCTGTCCATTGTAGGTGTTTCGGTACTAAGCAGGCTTGTGCCACTCTACACCGGAAGGGTATCTTAAAACGGGTAAGTTAGATCAGCCACACCCCGAAGTTCTTTCCCTTGCCTAGTTCTGTGCTCTCCTTCGCGTCAGCGGAGGGGAGTAAGAACCCGTGTTTATTTGAGTGTACCACGATCACGGCCTCATAATGGAGCGAGCACCAGCCCGCCTAGTACCTAATGCCTTAACCTAACTGATCCCCTCACTTGGAAACGTCGGAGCTTTACGCTGAAACACTAAAAAGATTTCATTATGGGACTATGCACGGTGCAGAGGGTGGGGGCACTATGCACGGTAGCACGGTTGTTATCCAAAACTCTATTTGCTTGGAAAGAAATCGCAAACCGCTATCCACTAATTGATTAAGGTTATAACGTTGCTTGAACGACTTTTCGACGTTTTATAGTATTAGTACGCCGTTCAAGACAGACGATATACAGAACTCAAACCACATCAATGAAACTAGGACGACAATATGATGATAGAGCGTCTGTAAACATGGAGGATCAATAGGATAGTAAATGGTTGAATGACTGGAAACGTGGAGAACGCACAGCAGGATTTTCTATTTTGCACTAAGTATAATCGCTTTTGCCATACTACCCTACTATATATAAAGGAGTTAGCGGTTGTTCGTTCGTCCGTCCGTCTGCTCTTACGCCTGGCCTTTCCTAGAAGTCGAGTAGCAGGCGTCCATGTTCAGACGAGGTGCCACTCACGCCGTGTCGAGACCGTCAGAAGAAGTGTCACCGATGTCGTGCAAAGGGCGTTTTAGTTCAAAAGACGTGCCAACGATGTTGCTCAACAGGCGCCCGGTTTCAGAAGACGTGTAACCGACGTCGCGCAATAGGTGTCTTGGTTCGGAAGCGGTGTCACCGATGTCGCGCTAAGGGCGTCCGTGTTGAGAAAACATGCCACCGACGGTGTTTAACAAGCGTCGGGGTTCAGAAGACGTGTCACCATTGATGTCGCGTAATGGGGGTCTGGGTTAGGAGACATGTCACCGATATCACGCAAGGGGTGTCTGGGCTCAGAAGAGATGTCACCTATGTCGCGCAAGGGGTGTCCGATTCCAAACAAGTGTAATGGGAATCCAGTAAGCAGGAGTCCAGTGAAGCGTGGGAGGACCAGTGAAGGGGAGGGGGTATCAGTAAGGGTAGGACCTTTAAAGGGAGCCAGTGAAGGGGGACCAATGAAGAACACCACTAAGGTGAGGGTTGGGGAGGGCAGTGAGGGGGGGGGGGGGGAGTGAAGGGGAACCGGTAAGGGGGAACCATTAATTGGAGCCAGTGAGGTGGGACCAATAAAGGAGGACCAGTGAAGGGGGACTAGTGAAAGTAAGACTAGTAATGGCGGGCAGTGAAGGGGAGGGGACCAGTAAAAGGGATCAGTGAAGGTGAGACCAGTAATGGGAGAGTTGTGAAGGGGGTGGGGCAGTAAAGGACGGACCGGTAAAGGGAACGATTAATTGGGGCCAGTGAAGGGGGACCAATAAAGGGCACCACTTAGGTGAGGGGGGGGGGGAGGGGCAAAAAGTGTGGACAGTGAACGGGAACCAGTGAAGTGGGAGAGTCCTGTGAAGGAGGAGGGGGGGGGGGGGGGACCGGTAAAGGGGGAACCAGCGAAGGTGGGACTAGTAATGAGGACCAGTGAAAGGGGCTGCCAAAAGAGGGGGGACCAGTGAAGGTGGGAACAGTAATAGGAAGGGGGATCAGTGGAAGGAGCCTGTAAGGGCGGATCAGTACTTTTTCTCACTATCGCCCAACGTGTATGTGACAGGAACGACGTACAACGTGTGTCTAGATCAAGAAGATGTGCCACAGATCAAACATTGCGAAGCATGCGTTGGATCTTCAGATGACCTTTGAAAGGCAGCGAGCATGTGCGTGTACTATACTTCTGCTCTCTCCAAAATTTCGAATATTCGAATGGCTTCGAATACCGAAAATTTTCGAACATTCGAAATCGAATATATTCGAAAAACGTTGTTTTTCTGAATATTCGAATTCGAATACATTCGAAAAACGCGATTTTTTGAATATTCGAATTCGAATACATTCGAAAAACGCGATTTTTTGAACATTCGAAAAACGCGATTTTTTGAATATTCGATTTCGAATATTCGAATTCGAATGAAAAAACAGGCTGGTCACTTCAAAATGGTCATTTTTGGAATGTTAAAGAACTCTCATGAAACAAGCTAAAGGAGCTAATGACTGACCGACAAAGAAGTATTACGTGTAAATCTGAAGCAAATCTGTCCTGCTCATCCAAAAACGTGGAATATCACACTGTCAATTTTGCGACCACAACGTGTATTACAGATAGCTAGGAATAGGCCAGCCATGAGGGCCAGTCTCAATTCTTTCTGGTGATTCGCACAAATAAGTGGTAGAAGCAGATATTTCTTATTTGCGAAGAACTTGTTGCGCATTAATGCTACTTTCTCTCAGAATTTATCGCTCTATCTGACCAAATAATTTAAGCCAACTTGAGCTATTATTGGTCAACTGAAGAGGCCCGACTGTTTTGCACGATAACGCCCGCCCACACTTTTCACAAATCACTTCAAAAATTGAACGAATTTTGAAGTTCTGCCTCACCTGTCATATTCTCCAGACCTCTCACCAAACGACCACCACCTTTTCAACAACCTTCAGAACTTCCTCGCTGGTGAAACATTCCGCAGTCAGGACCAAGCCAAAACAGCTTCCGTGGATTCTGTCGAATCTCGACAGCCTCATTTTTTCGCAAACGGAATAAGTTCACTGGTCGCCCGTTGGCAAAAGTCTGTTGATTCGAACGGTGTTTATCTCGACTAAATCCGATGAGCTTTGAGAAAGTTATCGTAGTTCAAAGTGAAGCACTCAAAACGCTGAAAAACCCTTCTGAAGCGTTCGTTACCCATATCGACCGTAAGCACCCGGGGGAGTTTCCATACAACCTAATCATATAGCTTTTGCGGAACCGTAGTTGTAGAAACGAAAAACAGAATAGCATTCAGCGGTCACGGAGGAACAGAAGAGCATAACGAGCAGCGAGAGGAAAATCACAAGTCAGACTCCATAAGGCACTGCTCTGCACGAGAATACATCGGACGTGGTATTAGACTGAAGCGCATCCCTGTTGACCCTCACTCTCATCCTGCAGATATTTGTTGGCCTATGGTCTCAGACTCCTAACTGCAGTGTGAAGGACAAGTAGCGTCCGTTTGAAACACCGTAAGAATCATAATTTCCAAGTTTTAATTGCAGTTAAGAATTCCTACTCTTCCTCGACCTCTTTGCACAGGCGATGATCAGAATCGACGAGGCGCTATCGTAACAGAGATTTGATTCACAGAAAGAACCGTTTTCAAGATCCTAATTACTCGAAAACCTAACAAGCCTGTTTAGAATACGTCGCTACACAAATTCTCGTTGGACATTCGAATGACACTTTTCGAGTAGTCGAATAATTTTGGCTTCCCGAGAAATTTTGAATATTCGAATTCGAATAGATTCGAAAAACGCAATTTTTTGAACATTCGAATTCGAATACATTCGAAAAACGCGATTTTTCGAATATTCGAATTCGAATATTCAAATTCGAATGAAAATCATTCGAATACCTATTCGAATAGGTCATTCGAGCATAAGTATAGCCTGTACATGCTTCTCACTCTCACTACTGACTGATGCTCACTACATTCTTCTGGTGGTCTCTTCCTGCACATGGGTAAGGGATATTGTGTATTGTCGGGGGGGGGGGGGGGGTAGGGAGAATGACTTCAGGAATCGGAGGATTATTATTGCCGTCTGACATTTAGCGGTACAGAGCTCTCACAAGATTATCACAATCTGTTCCTCGCCACGTAGAGACTGTGTACTTCGGAGAATGAAGTGCGTGAGCGTGATAGGGGATAGGCCTCATAGGAGCAGTTTCAAAGATTGTGCTCTACTGTCCCGCTTTCCCGTAAAACCAGTTTTTCATGTAACACGAGTAAGGCCTAGACGGGGATGTTCTAGTCTCGGGGTTAGGGGCGAAGCCCCCAACCAGACCACTAGGCCGCTGAACGCCTGGTTGATTATAATGAAGAAATGCTAGACTACTCCTTGGCAAAGCAAATACTAGCACTTGTATTTTATCTTTATTTTTTAGAATTTAGATGCCTGCCTTTCTTATTTTGTTCACTTATTGGTTATTGGCTATAATAAACAAAGGGTACGTAATAATCTTGAGGGAGGCTGAGCGTGCTCAAGAGAGACCTCTGACAGGACCGAACAGTTCGACACCCTGACGAACCAGCCGGCATTCCATTTGAGCACGAATCAACCTCGTCAACGTCACCGAGTTAGAACGGCAGCAACTTTCCGGATGATGATGGTGAGACAGTGGAACGAAAGAAAACACACAAACACTACGATAACATGTTCCGACGACCTATAAGAACGGGTCATGTAGTGTATAAATAAGTTTGAGAGTTGGAGCAGCCGGTAGGAGATTCCTCTGCTGCTGACATAGAGAGCAGATTTTTAGGTGGACTCATGCGTAGCCCAAGCAGCTGCTATTGTCTCTCAGTTGGCACCAAGTTCACGTGAGGAAAATTGACCTGCCCACAGGTCAGCGTTCTTCAGACAGCCTCTGTGTAGGCCAAGCGCTCTGGGAACGTGTCTCGGCGGTAACGTCCTAGACGGCAGACGTTGACGAGGGCTGTGTCAACCAATCGACAAGGAGCAGT
Source organism: Heligmosomoides polygyrus bakeri (assembly GCA_947359475.1). Lineage (NCBI taxonomy): Eukaryota > Metazoa > Nematoda > Chromadorea > Rhabditida > Heligmosomidae > Heligmosomoides > Heligmosomoides polygyrus. The sequence continues at coordinate 34,365,648 of OX375869.1, forward strand.
CGACTGTGAAAACCTCGAGAGAAATGTGATCTCACAGGAATGTGTTGCTACAGTTGTCCACGTCTCTTACGAATTCTGTTATTGTCGGACTTCATTAGGCACACCTAAACATTTTATTGTTGAGTACTGCTTTCATCATTATTCACTAAGCGTTGACCAAATAGAGAGCTGGGTACATAGTAAAGGGGGAAGGACGGCGTTTCTCACAATCCCCTCTGGATTGCGCCACGCATTCGACTTTGGCCAAACAATAACTTACGGTGGCTAACCGATGATCAACTCAGCGCTTTATCCTTCCCAGACAACCTATTACCGAATCACCGACTCCGGAAGGATAGAAGGCTTGGTTTGGCGGGAGAGCCGAACCAGGAACCTGTATCGGGAATACGTGACAGCCGGCACCTCCATTGATTGCGCTACACGCACCCTATGTCCATGGTATCTTGATGTTCACAAACATGTAACATTATAACGACAGGCGAGAAGTCAGTGTCTTCGTGGTAAGTGTAAAGGGGCAGAGATATAGTTGACAAATGAGCCTAACTTGGACTTGGACTTCAGTTGACAAGCAGGAACCGGATTCATCAACGACTTACTGCAATTTAAGAGGGGAAATGCAGCCGAAATCCCTGATAGCGCGGTTTGTCAAGCGATACGGTAAAACATTCGCCGCGCTATCAGGGATTTTGGTTGTATTTTCTCAGTTAAATTGCTGTAAGTCGATGAATCCGGCCCCAGTAGAGCAATTGCACGTCATCTGTGTAAGGGTGAGAAGAGTGAGCGTCCATCGCATTCGTTTTGAGTAAAATCAAGGAGCTGTCTCCCACCTGAACCTGGATTGTCTTCTGAGAAACGAAATCAGCATTCTGTGACGAGATTACTTGTTTGGGCGAAAAGGTTGTTTAGAGGACGTCGTGTACACCTTGCAGCGACGGATTTGGCTTCTAATTCTGCGTCCCTTCCACATCACTGACCACGCACGAAACGTACATACTGCAATTTTAGGAGCGCATCCAAATCTGCTGCGGCTGGGTTATAGCTGCCAGATATTTATTTGTTTATTTATTTATCAGACATGAGCATAGTCATGCATTAGATAAGTAATGGCACATAAACGAATAGTAGATCACACAAACTTACAACAAGCATAAAATTAAACAAAGCACAATTAACATAACTTTTTACGTACCATTAAGGACTTGAACGAACTCACAGACATGTTTATGATATTCTCATCCTCACCTAATGATAAGTTCAAGTCCTTAAAATTTCTGTAAGTGAGGAGGTTTGATCTCGCCTGAGATTTTGGAACAGGAAGGTAAAGCCTCAGTTTCCCTCTCCTATTCGTAGTCGGAGATGCACCAAAAATATCATGGGATCTATTGAAATTCTATTTGTAAGAATCTTAAACATCATGGTCATGTCTACCATCCTTCTACTATGGAGGCAAGGTAGCTTTTGGCCCTGTCCGAACCTCTAAGTATGTTGTCATAGTTGGTTCCAAAACATCTTAAAAATGGTAGATGGAGCCTCCCTCTCCCCATCTCTACCCCGATTTTTACCTAAAAGTGGCCATGGTTAGGGAAGGGATCAACAGGGGGTAGCACCAGGGATGACGGATTAACCGTTATTCATTATGGCAGCGCGACAGGAGGTACACCCGCCCCCCTCTGGGGGGCGTGGCTTCAGGAGGTACACCGCTGTTCTGCGGACCGGAAACTTTTGTTTTGCGTGTCAAAGGTTTCGTAAGGCAGCCGTTAGACTCTCGGTGAAGCCTAGGGGGTTGGGGGTGGGTGAGCAAGGGGGATATGATGAAGAACGCACGCCCTCCAGCAGGGGCGGGTGTACCTCCTGACCGTCCCCCATTCATTATCCGTCATCCAGTTTCTGGTTGCCCTATCCGTTTGTCGTCCTTTTTCTGGAGACAAGATCTGGCACCCTTTGACTACTTAGTTAAATACAAGGACAATTTTTTAAAAGCGTTTTTTTCAATGGTAGCCGAGATACGCCTGTCTTCTCTTAAATCCCTATGGCATTATTGGGCTAAACTGTCAACCTGCTCATAGCGTGTTTTGAAATGCAGATCACTGCCCTGCTCATTTCTATTTGTGAAATTTTCGCTAAATTCGTTCTTGCATAATGTACTATCTGAAAAAACCCAGTCAATCAGAGAAGAAAGGAATAAACCTCATACGAGTCACTACGTTTTAAGGATGTGCCAGATATTCAACATCTACGCGATCGCATAGCTCTTTGAAACTATGTTTGGCATGTGCATAACTTCCGAGTGGTCGGTGGAAGGTCATTGCTTTAATATTTACAAATAATTCCGATTCGTCTGTAGGTTTATCGTTAAGCAGTAGAAGTAGCTGTTGACAAGCTACGGGTTCTATATACAAATAGTAGACAAATTTAATTCTGTTGGTGTTTCGGCTCGACCACCTTCAAGGAGTGGATCTATGGCCTTAAAAACCAAATCGGAATAGATTTTGAGCGCGAAACTTGGACTGGAGCATGGTTTTCCTCGCGCGAGCGCTTAACCCTGAGGCACGCATATCTCCATTTGCAGACTCTGAGCGCACTAAAACTGCTTAGCCGGGAATTGCGCAGGTGAGCTCGCAGAACCAGGATAGGAGCTGGGTTCCGCGCTCTTCGAGCTAGGGAAAATCGAGCGCAGAAACGCATGCAACTGGAAGAATGCGCACAAAACACCAGAAAATGGTGTAGACGTCAAAACCCCTCAAATCTTAACAACTCAGTTAAAACGCAAAGATCGCCGGCGCTGGGGAACCGAACCCCCCCCCCACCCCCCGACCTCCTTCGCATGAAGCAACGTCACCATCCACTACGCCACCATACGCCTGTCAGTAGCACAATGCAGGCGTAGACGGAAGCGACGGAAGCGCATCGAGCGAATCTCCACGCAGATGCTGACGCAGAACACGTGTGCGGCGCGTCGAAAAAGTGTTCTCAAGCTCCAATTGCGCGCTCCTATGCCATGCATCTATTCCGGTCTGGTTCTAGTGGTCATAGCAATCAATCCCCCTTCAGAGTCTGAAAAAGGCAAGCGAAGCTTGAGGTACCCGTCCGAAAGTAACAGCGGATTGCAATAGTTTCTTCAGCAAATCGAAGGAAGAAACGGAAGAGGAGCAAAACAGCCTAACTGAACATGACTGTGGAAATAGCCTGACAAGCTTCCCCTGGATGAGTTGAGGGGGCAGATTCATATACGACTAAACCGCGGGCACAGGGGGTAGAGATACCCACGATGAAGCCTGCGTCTCTGGCTCTTACCTATTTCCACCTGACTTTTATCTATCCCCTTATACCCCACATACCCACGGGTTAATTGTTGATGAATCTGACCCCAGATGTCAGTGAATGAGCTGCATGCGTCAATCTATTTCTTTTTGAAGATGTTTACCAGGTTTTCACTGCCTTCGTAAGGACAGTTTCTTTCTCCAACGCCTCTTTCGTCTTATTTTCCCGTCAATATGAAACTACTTCAAATGGTGATTAGGTTAGCAATCGCCTCTCCTCTCTTTTGGCCTTGTACAGGCTCTGAAGGAGACGCTTGCGGCAGCCGATAGAAGTTTGTTTAACAGCGTTGGTTCCCCAGCTTGATGAATTTATACCACCATTCTCCGTAATACGCTCATCAGCAATTCACCTTTTCCGGAGCAATAGGGAGTTTTTTTATCGATCCGGGCAAGAATTAGTATTAAAATTGGTTGAAGACTAATCAAGAAACGACTCTTTCTAAGGCTTCCGCACACTTTTGCGGCAATGCTGCACGCGGCAGGCAGCGAAATTGCCGCGTAGGAGACACTCATCCTCAGCTTTGCCACCCTACTCCATCGCCAACACGGCTTCCTTATCATTCTCATCACCACATCCTGATTATCAGAATTCTTGGTTTTGTTTATGATTAGACCAGCCGTCCGCACAGCCTCTCGGCCGCACCGACGGCTTTTTGACGGCTTCGCCGTGGCAATAACTTCTCATCATTAATTGTAGCTGACACCTTTGTCATGGTTTCTTCAGGAAGAACATCTTAACTACGTCAATTAAGGCAAATTAGAAAAAAAGCAAAAAAATGGACGACATCCACAAAAACGCTTATTTGCCCAATATCGATTGATGGTGATCGACAGTTCAAAACCGAACTTCAGATTCGTGTTCAGCGACCTCGATTACCCCTAGGGGGTAAAGCTTCGTACCGCTTGAACGACATCCACAGAAAATCGATAATATCGATCGATATCAATTGGTCGACTCCAGATTTGTGTTCAGAGACCCAGATTACCCCTAGGGTTGAAGTTTCGTGCCGCTTGAACGTCATCCTCAAAAAATCGATAATATCGATCGATATCGATTGCCTCCAAACCCCTTCCGTCGATGATCATCTAAATGCCCAGGCACGGTTGTCGACGTGTTCGGCATGTCTACGGCTCGCCAGGCACGGTTTCAGACGTGTTTGGCACGTCTACGGCTCGCCAAGCACGGTTGCCGATGTGTTCGGCACCTTTAACGGCTCGCCATGCTCGGTCGCCGATGTGTTCGGCCACTGTGCTGTGCCACTACGCAGTGCCCGCACCGCACTCCAGTTGTGATGGACGGAAACACACACACACACACACACACACACACACACACACACACACACACACACACACACACACACACACACACACACACACACACACACACACACACACACACACACACACACACACACACACACACACACACACACACACTTGCTCCTTTATATATAGTGGGATCCCCCCCCCCCTCAGTAGAGAAAGAAATCAAAACTTTGGAGTTCCCAAATGGTCATCTAGGAGGAAAGCCAACGATCTACTACTGTTCCATGGAATTCTTTCTGGGAAATGTAGCATCACACAAAAGGATCTCTTTTCTGTGAGGGTTTCTTCTACCAGAGGGGGACCAGGAAACTCGGGGATAAGGTTAAGCTTAACTGCCGGCGCTCTTCTTTGCCAATAGGACCCTGCCAGCATTTGAAAAACTAACTAGGAAGAGGATTAGCGCGGTGGGCTACAATTCCTTCAAGAAACGCGTTTTCGAAAATGCCAGTCCGTGATGTCAAGGCCAACTTCTCTGATGGAAAATGAATCGTAGTGTGGAAACCTCATCACTTTAAAGTTAAAGTAATCTGTTTTATTATATTGTTTGGTATATAATATCCCTTCGGAAATATTAATTGCTAAATCTAAGAAATTACATTCAGCAGAATTTTCACTAGTTCTACTGATTGCTAGAAATTTTTGTAAGTGTTTGATATAAACCCCTTCATGTGCCACCTCACCGCGGTGAAGGGGTGAACATCACTTTGTGATGGCTAACGGCACAAACGGTAACGCAGTACGCGACGCTTTTGTCGTGTATGAGCGGCTCTCCTGTATCCCTGGCCAGGAACATGTGAGTAACCAGACCACCGCTATGGCTCAAACAACTAAACCCGCGCCCCAGTCCTCCGCGCGCCGGAGGTGGACTTCTGCGACGTCGGTTGCATCCACCTCCGGCGAGGGGCCATCTAATCTCGGAGTTAAACTATCAGGACTTCATTGGAATCGGACTACCGGAAACTCCCTCCCACTACGACACGGAAACTGCCTATTCGTCTGCACTTATAACTGTCGTTCGATCGCATCTGAGCAGGATCTTCGGACACTGCTTTACAGAAGCCGCAACATTAAATACGACGTTATCGCCCTGCAGGAAACGAAAGGCAGAACGGAAACCATAAGAAGGACCGACCACAACGAGCTTCTCATTATCGGAGCAAAGGTGGACAGAAAGAATATTGGCGGAGTTGGATTTCTCGTCAAATTCGACAGTGCACCACCTAGTAGACTCTTACAAGATCATCAGTCCGCGAGTAGCTGTTCTTCGTCTGCAAACCAAAGATCAAGGAACCATTTCCATCATAAATGGATGTGCTCCAACATCTGCGGCCACAGATAAAGAAAAGGAGGAATTCTACAAGCTGTTCGAAAGGACTGTCAACGAGAGAAGAGCTACTACAAAGTTGTCGTTGGTGACTTTAACGCTATCGTCGGTACGAATGATCACGACGAATGGAGGCTAGGACCACATGGAACTTCCTTAAGGAACGAAAACGGAGAACGCCTGATAGACTTCCTATCCGCGTGCCGTCTCTACCATGGAAATTCTATGTTTAAGAAGCCTTCAAACCGACGATGGACCTGGGAAAGCCCAAATGGAGAAACACGTTCGGACATCGACCATGTTCTTACAAACAGACGCTGGAGTCTGTTCGACGTCTCCGTGCGCCTTCATTTGACAACGGCTCGGATCACCGTCTTGTCCGTGCGAAGCTCCCTCTCAAAAAGAGGATGTTCAAGCGTGACACTCATAAACCGGCACCGGTGAGGATCCCCACATTCAAGTCTGAGGAGTTGGAATATGCAATAAAGTCGTATGATTGGAATCTTCTTGAAGATCCATCGGAAGACTACGACCTCCTCTCCAAAGGACTGTTGAAATGTGCTAGCAGCTCTTGCGAAACCACATCATCGTCTGCTTCAAGACTCAACACACATGCGATTAAACTTTTTGAGCAAAGAAGAGCTGTTAAACTGGATACTAATGCTTCCCATCTGGAAAAAGTCACCATTTCGAAGGCCTGTCGAATTGCAGTGAAGGAGTCCATTCAAGCCTACAGAAGATTGAAGCTGTTAGAAGCCGCTGGGAAAGGTTCAAGCATAAAGCGCTGCAAACGAGATCTCTGCGATCAGAAGGCAATAATGTCAGCCCTTGTGGATAAGGATGAAACAACGCAAACGTCTCGAAGAGCGATGGAGGCCATCGTTCAAGAATTCTACACAGATCTGTTCCGTTCTTCCATCACTGTCCCAAAATGCTTGATGCCACCAGCTGAGGAAGTACCTCCCATTATGGAATCAGAAGTTGCTCATGCCATCAGAAGGATGAAGCCGGGCACTGCTCCCGGACCGGACGGCATTTCTGCTGATCTCCTTCGTGCGGGTGGCAGTGCCCTCTGCTCATTTCTTGCCAAGCACTTGGAAGAAATCGAAAACAGTTTTAATCTTCAAAAAAGGTCAGCAGGAGGATATCAACAACTATCGACCCATCAGTCTTCTCTCGGTTGTGTACAAGATCTTCACCAAGATACTGCTTAACCGCATGGAGCGTTGCTTGGATGAATATCAACCAGTGGAGCAAACAGGGTTTCGCAAGGATTTCTCCTGCATGGACCATATTCAGACTGTCTCACAGCTCATCGAGAGGAGCCGCGAATACCACCTCCCACTTGTCCTTGTCTTCGTGGATTACCGGAAAGCGTTCGACTCTGTGGAAGTCAACGCCGTTTTAAACGCACTTGTGCACGCTGGTATACCATCGCCCTACATCCGACTTCTCGACGAATGCTTCTCGAACACATCGACTACCATCCAGCTGTTCGATCGAAAGCTTAAAATTCCTATCGGGAAAGGAGTACGGCAGGAGACACGATTTCTCCCAAGATATTCACAGCGGCACTCCAGGATGCCATGAAGGGCTTGAACTGGGACGATAAAGGCTACCTTGTCGACGGTAAACGGGTCAGCAACCTTCGCTTCGCCGATGATATTGTTCTCATCTCTACCAGCACGGCAGAGGTCGAGGAAATGCTGAATGAGCTCAATGTGGCAGGTATGAAGATTGGATTGGACATGAATATGTCCAAAACACGATTTATGGTCAACCAGTGGTGTGACACGGGACTCGTAAGGTTAAATGGAGTCGCTCTACAACAGGTCGACTCCTACGTCTATCTGGGAAGAGAGCTGAACATGGATAACGACCTCGATCTTGAAATCGCCCGCAGGAGACGCGCAGCATGGGCAGCCTTCAGTTCGATTCGCGAAGTCACCGATCAGGTCAAGGATCCCGGCCTCAGGGCCTCGATATTCAACGCCTCTGTACTGCCTGCGATGTGTTACGCGACGGAAACTTGGCCCGACAACAAGACAATCGCCAGAGAGATGCCAAACTACGCATCGTGCACTGGAGAGATGTCTTCTAGGGACAAGCCTTCGTCAGCAATGGCAAGAAGGCCTAAGAAGCTCGGAGCTACGGGAGAAGTCGCAATTAGCCGACCCGCTGCAGTACATGAAGAAGTCCAAATATCGCTGGGCCGGACACCTGCTTCGACGAAAGGACGATAGATGGAGTCTCCGTGTCACAGAATGGCTCCCGAGAGACCATAAGAGACCACTGGGACGACCGCCAACGCGATGGGCAGACTCATTCTCAAGATCTTTCAGAGAGCGGAGTCTGCCTCACTGGATGCAAGCAGCCAGAGATCGAGCGGTCTGGAAGAGTTGTGGTCCCGCTGAGAAGACCTCCAGCAGACAAAAGGACCATCAAAGTATCAAAGTAAAGTAAGTTTGATATAATACCATTTATACAATTATCTTCTAAATTATGAATAATTATGTCGTCCATGTACCTGAAAGGGTGGAACTCCTTACTGCGGAGGAATTTATTAATTGAATATTTGTATTCAAGAAATGAATGTGTTAAGTCAGCAATAATTGGGATTGCATTTCCACCTTGTGGAACATTTTTTATCTGTTTCTAAGCGGAACTACCTACTCTACAATAGGAGTTGTTTAACAAGTAATTTAACATGTATATTATGTATTGCTTAATCTTCTTCTTCTTATTCCTCTTCTTCAGCGTTTGTCCCGCTTCGTCGCGGGGTCCGCTCTTCTGGTGTCATGACGCCACCTTTCCCGGTCATGCGCTTGATCAGGGTGGACGCCAGTTACTTTCATGTTCATGTGCAACGTATCCGACCAACGCTGCTTCGGGCGTCCTCTAGGCCGCTTTCCTGACACTTCCAACTCAAGGCCTATCTTGCGGACACTGTCTTCTTTTCTACGCAGAACGTGGCCGTACCATCGTAAGCGAGCTTCGCGCATCTTATCCGCTATCGGCACGACACCGAACTTCTGCCGAATAGCATCATTTCTGATGCGGTCCATGCGGGTGACTCCAGCCGTCCAGCGCAGCATCTTCGTCTCCATGACGCTGAGGCGCGTTTCAACTTCCTTAGTCGCAGGCCAACACTCAGCGCCGTATATTGCTACCGGCCGCACGACTGTTCTGTAGATCTTTGACTTCAGGTGCTCTGGGATCTTCCTATCGCAGAGTACACCAGTCAGCGAACGCCACTTGGACCAAGCTGCACTCACGCGTGAGTTCACTTCAACCATCAGACCGCCGTTAGACGCTATTGCTGATCCCAGGTCTTTAAACACCGAAGTGCGTGCAAGCTCAGTACCGTTAATCTTAATGGAGCCGGACTCGTTTACGTCAGTCGTTAGGTACTCGGTCTTCTTGACGTTCAATTTGAGTCCGAACATCGCCAGGCGGTCGCACCAAGCTTGCACCTGCCGCTCGAGATCATCTTTATCTTCGCAAGCGAGCATCACGTCATCAGCATAGAGCAATGTCCATGGGACAGGCTTCTGAAGATCTCGCGTAATGGCATCCATGACGACAACAAAGAGGAGTGGAGAAAGCGCAGAACCTTGGTGCACCCCAACAGAGATGGGAAACTCCATTGAGGTTCCAGCTGCAGCTTGCACTCTACTCTTTGGGCAAGAGTAGAGCATCCGCACCCACTCTATGAGTTCCTCAGGTACGTTGTGTTGTCGCAAGGAGTACCATATAACCTCACGCGGTACGCGGTCGAAGGCCTTCTCCAGGTCGAGAAAGGCTATATGCACTGGCTTCTATTTCTCGCGATGCTTCTCCATCAGGAGGCGGGCGGCGTGTATAGCATCAATAGTCCCACAACCTGACACAAAGCCGCACTGGTTGTCGGAGAGCCTGACGATTTCACAAATTCGTCTATCGAGGATTCGCTCGAAGATGTTCATGCTGTGCGAAAGCAAGCGAATCGGACGATAATTGGAGCAGTCTGCAGGACTGCCTTTCTTCTTCCAAATCGGAATCGTCGTACTGTTGTGCCAACACTCCGGTACTTTCTTCTCCCTCACTACCTGGTTGAAGAATTCAGCCAACCACTCAGCAGGATACCAGAGCTTCGACTTCCAAACATTGACTGCCAGATCATCCGGTCCTGTCGCCCTGCACGGCTTCATCTTTCTCAGAGCCGCTTCTGTTTCCTCCACGGTGATCTTGTGAACGGGACCGTGAACAGAACCCACAGAAGGGATGGCTGGGTGAGGAAATTCCATAGTGGAAATTTCCTCAAAGTAATCACGCCATCGCTTCAGCGTGTTTTTGCCGTCTGTCAGAAGATGGCCGCTCTCATCATTGATGCCAAAGAACTTTTCAATATCCTCGGTTTGGCGATGGCGGGTCTTAGCAAGTCGATACAAATACCGCTCACCATCGCGCGACTCGAGCTTTTCGTTGACATCACTATAATGAGTGGCTTTCGCAACAGCCACGGCTTTCTTTGCAGCCTTCTTCGCCTTCTGATACTTCTGCCAGTTGTCGGCTGTTTTATGGCTGAGAAACACATGATAAAGCGATTTCTTCTCTCTAACCTTCGCTTTCACATCGTCCGTCCACAGCCATGTCTGCTTGTCGACCTTGCGTCGCCCAGGCTTCGTTATGCCGAGTTCCAACCTTGCAGCTTGGCGTATCGCGTCGGTTGCTTTCTTCCTTCCGACAGTCGTGACTGTCGGCAACCGTACGCGGGAAATCACAGCTGCTTCCTTCTCTTTCATTCGCCACCACTTGATTCTAGCTGCACCGCATCGCTCGATCTGCTTCAGCCTCGGAGGGGCGATCTTTAGGGTGCAGATCAGCGGTCGATGCTGTGGGGCGACCGTCTCATACGGCACGATCTTCGCGTCTGTCACAAGACTCCGGTCGCGATCCTTCACAAGGACAAAGTCTATCTGAGACTTGGAGCTCCCACTATAGTATGAGATGAGGTGGGAGTCGCGTTTTCGGAAAACGGTGATCACAATGGTGAGGTTATGCGATTCCGCATACTCAAGAATGCCCTCACCATCGGCGTTACGAGACCCGTATCCGAAACCACCATGACAGCTGTACCCGTCCTTCGCAGCAACTACGTGCCCATTAAGGTCACCAGCGACTATGATGACATCTTTGGCGGCACCTCTGCTGTCTTCTCATCAAGCAGGCTCCAAAACCCTTCCTTGGCTTGATCGGAGCAGCCACTCTGCGGAGCATACGCAGAGAAGAAGTGATAGAGTCGCTCCTTCGCGGCGACAACGATCTTCATCAACCGATCGTCATAGCGTTCGACACTTACAATCGAGTCACGAAATCGTTCGGAGACGATTATTCCGACACCACTGGTGGTCCTGGGACTTCCACATAGAACGGCCTTGAAGCCACGTCCTATGTCCCTTGACTTGCTACAGGACCACCTCGTCTCCTGCACCGCACAGAAGTCAACTCTTCTACGCTCCAGTGCTTCAACCAACTCGCACGAGCGGCCCGTCAACGTACCCACATTCAGCGTTGCTACGCGGGTCCTGCCTACGTTACGGGACTTTCCGACTAGCTCAGTTGCCCCCCGATGCCGTCCTCGTATCAGGGACCCTCGCATACTTTCCACACTCGCCGGGCTCTGCGAGTGCGCGTCGGCTCCCGCGGACGCCGTAGCACAACCTCGAAAAACATGACTTATCATACACCATGTGATGTGACATGGGTCTTCGTAGGCCGGCCTGTCACAAGGGACTGTCGCCTGCATTCGAGTGTCCGTGCTTAGCTTAACTCGCAGAGCGAGCAGTTTCCAGTGGCACCACGTGGAGGAACGGACATCGCCACCATTATGTATTGCTTAATATTTATTATTTATTATTTATTATTAATACATCCATAGGGATGTGCCAACAATGATCGAGAACAGGCCGCGAAAAATTAGCCCGGAAAGAACGCGAATAGGAAAAAAACTCATAACTCAACTTACAAACAGCGAAAGCACTGAAAAAGCTATCGAGAGCATTGAGGAGAGACCCACCATCTCTGAACCTGCGCATCTGTGAAGGAGAAAATAACCAGAGAAGGGTAGGACAACCAACCCACAAGTAACATGATCACTGTAGAAAATCGGACGAGCTTGCCCATGGTATACAATTGTGTCGTTATGCACCTCAAAAAAAGAAAAACAGCTGCGTAATAAGTGCTATATAGCGCCTAGGAAGATGACTATTCATAGGCCAGTTGTATGTGTATGAGAGACAGCATTTTTGGATGTTGCCTGTAACAAGCTGTCAAAAACTGGCAGTATCATTATGATGGAGATCCTGAGGCACATGACGATCTGGCAGTAAATAAACCATTTCAAAGTGGTGGTGCTCTACAATACCGCTCGCGCCGCACGGTCAAAAGTGGGCGAAAAAACGCCAACATAGCGTCGCAAAGCGTCCCACGCTCATATCTCCTTCAGTTTTAGGTTTTTTGAATAAAGGTTGGTACCATTTGATTCGCCTCTTCGAGATCTACACAAACATGTGTAAAACTTCACCGGAACACCAGTATTTTCGCCGTGGGTGGTCCAAAATTGGCTGGGCGGGCGATTAGAGCAGCTTATTTCTCAGGATATGCGTGCTTTCGGCGTATCTCAAAGATGGCGTACGTCGCCAGTGCTCTGTCACGCCAGGAATGCCCCAAGAGTGCGCCGTGCACAATGCACGCAGAACCTAACCTATCAATCGAGTGGGCGAGCGCATGTCCCCTGCGCTTCTATCTTCTCTCACTGGGAACTGCGACGTTTTCAAGACTATTTATCGCCGTTTGGAAAATGTTATCAGAAATCACCCGCCACCCCACTCAGGATTAGCTCCAATCTGTCCCAACGAAACTTTGGTGTGCGCCGTGAACAATGCATAGAGAATCGAACCTTTCAATCGAAGGGGGGGGGGAAAGCTTGTAGACTGATCGTTCGGGCAGTTTTATCAGAATTTCTTTCCGCCCTACTCAGGAATTGCTCCAAGGCTGTCCAGCGAGCCTTTGGAGTGCGCCATGAACAATGCATACAGAATCGAACCTTTCAATCGAGGGAGGGGGGGGGGGCGACCGCTCGCAAATTACACGCGCGGGCGTCTTCGGAGCACAATAGCTCTGTCAAGTTGGAACCTTTCAGGCTGCAGCTTGTAGGTCTTGTAGGCAGTCGAACGATCTGCTAGCACGTTAAAGCAGAATGGTTAAGCATAGGAGGGGGTAATGTTATAGGGGTGCGAAGATGCAGGTGAGGCTTGTGTGAAGCATTTTTTTTCCGATTTCCGTGGACCACTGCGAGAAGACGCCACAAGCTAACGGCCTTAAAATGCGTATGCGAACAGAGCGCTTAAGGTACTTTACGACGACGTGCTCGTAGCTCCTCAGCTGCCTAAACTGCCTTAGCCCCAGCTGCCGTTTTAGAGTGGCGAAAGCTAGCGGTTAGAGTTTCTTGCGCTCCTACTCCCAGATTTGAGTCTTCGACACTCTCAATGGCACCGTTCCGTTCAGCATGAAAAGCGCTATCGAACGCTGTCAATTTCGACCGATTTTGGAATCATCAATTTTTTGACTGTTTAGCATCGAGGACGAGGCCGCGGCGGAAGGACGATGACGTCATCGAAAAATCGATTTCTTCGAGTTGGGCTATGCTTGATACCATGCGATAGAGCTTTTCATGGTGAATTGAATGGTGTCATTTAGAGTGGGAAAAACTGTAATCTGGGCGAGAAACAGCGCGGAGAGCGTCTGCCGTTGTTGCGCTAAGTTGCACGCGCGGGCGTGTTTGGAGCACAAAAACTCTGTCGAGTTCGAATCGTTTTGGCTGCAGCTTGTGTGTGTTGTAGGCAGTAGAACGATATATCACTTGCATGACGCATTTTTCCGATTTCGGTGGACCACTGTGAGAAGACACGGCGAGCTAACGGCCTCAAAATGCGTATGCGGACAGACCACTTAAGGTACTTTACGGCGACGGGCTCAGAACTTCTCAGCTGCCTAAACTGCTTTAGCCCCATCTGCCGTTTTAGGGCAGCGGACTTAGTGGTTGAAGTTTCCTGCCCTATTCCTCGCCCATATCTGTGTTTTCGACACTCACAATAGCAACGTTTTGTTCACCGCGAAAAGCTCTATCGAATGGTTTCACTCTCGACCAATTTCAAAAAAATCGATTTTTTGACAATATCGATGACGCGGGCGTTCTAGGCCGAGCTGCGTGGACGATGACGTCATCGAAAACCGATATTTCCGAAATTGGCCAGATTTCCTCGTGCAAACTTCGTACAAAATCATCTAGGGGTTAATTGGGGCGCTGATTACGAATCCGACGTTCGTTTTTGAAAATTCCGCCGACTTCAGCAGGTTGCTTCCCATTTGAGGGTGGTCGGGTCACGATCATCGATCACCCTCAGTTATCGGTATGAGGGCTCTCCTGCCCTAATCGTACAAATGTACTTCAGCATCGTGTTCGGCACCCGAATAAGCCACCTACCCTACACGAATTTTGAACAAAATCGATAATCCTGACCCGACCACCCTCCATCATCCAGAAGAAAATCCAAAACCTACCGAAGTCGAGATTTTCAAAAACGAACGTCGGATTCGTAATCAGCGCCCCAAATAACCCCTAGACGATTTTGAACGAAGTTTGCACGAGGAAATTTGGCCAATTTCGAAAATATCGGTTTTCGATGACGTCATCATCCGCGCAGCTCGGCCTAGGGCGCCCACGTCCTCGATATTGCCGAAAAATCGATGTTTCCAAAATCGGTCGGAATTGATACAGTTCGAAAGCGCTCTTCAAGCAGAGCAGAACGGTGTTATTGGGAGTGTCGAAAACCCAAATATGGACAAGTAAGAGTGCAGGAAACGTCAACCGCTAAGTCCGCCGCCCTAAAACGGCAGATGGGGCTAAAGCAATTTAGGCAGCTGAGAAGTTCTGAGCCCGTCGCCGTAAAGTACCTTAAGTGGTCTGTCCGCATACGCATATTGAGGCCGTTAGCTAGCCGTGTCGTCTCGCAGTGGTCCACCGAAATCGGAAAAAATGCGTCATGCAAGCCTCACCTGCATTTTCGCACCGCTGTAACATTGCCCCCTCCTAAGCTAAGCCGTTCTACTTCAGTATACTTATATATCGTTCTACTGCCTACAACACACACAAGTTGCAGCCAAAACGATTCGAACTCGACAGAGTTTTTGTGCTCCAAACACGCCCGCGCGTGCAATTTAGCGCAACAAGGGTAGACGTTCTCCGCGCTGTTTCTCGCCCAGATTACAGTTTTTCCCACTCTGAATGACACCGTTCAATTCAGCATGAAAAGCTCTATCGCATGGTTTCAAGCATAGCCCAACTCGAAGACATCGATTTTTCGATGACGTCATCGTCCTTCCGCCGCGGCCTCGTCCTCGATGCGAAACAGCCAAAGAATTGATTTTTCCACAATCGGTCAAAATTGACACCGTTCGATAGCGCTTTTCATGCTGAACGGAACGGTGCCATTGAGAGTGTCGAAGACTCAAATCTGGGAGTAGGAGCGCAAGAAACTCTAACCGCTAGCTTTCGCCACTCTAAAACGGCAGCTGGGGCTAAGGCAGTTTAGGCAGCTGAGGAGCTACGAGCACGTCGTCGTAAAGTACCTTAAGCGCTCTGTTCGCATACGCATTTTAAGGCCGTTAGCTTGTGGCGTCTTCTCGCAGTGGTCCACGGAAATCGGAAAAAAAATGCTTCACACAAGCCTCACCTGCATCTTCGCACCCCTATAACATTGCCCCCTCCTATGCTTAACCATTCTGCTTTAACGTGCTAGCAGATCGTTCGACTGCCTACAAGACCTACAAGCTGCATCCTGAAAGGTTCCAACTTGACAGAGCTATTGTGCTCCGAAGACGCCCGCGCGTGTAATTTGCGAGCGGTCGCCCCCCCCCCTCCCTCGATTGAAAGGTTCGATTCTGTATGCATTGTTCATGGCGCACTCCAAAGGCTCGCTGGACAGCCTTGGAGCAATTCCTGAGTAGGGCGGCAAGAAATTCTGATAAAACTGCCCAAACGATCAGTCTACAAGCTTCCCCCCTTCGATTGAAAGGTTCGATTCTCTATGCATTGTTCACGGCGCACACCAAAGTTTCGCTGGGACAGATTGGAGCTAATCCTGAGTGGGGTGGCGGGTGATTTCTGATAACATTTTCCAAACGGCGATAAATAGTCTTGAAAACGTCGCAGTTCCCAGTGAGAGAAGATAGAAGCGCAGGGGACATGCGCTCGCCCACTCGATTGATAGGTTAGGATCTGCGTGCATTGTGCACGGCGCACTCTCGGGACATTCCTGGCGTGACAGAGCACTGGCGACGTACGCCATCTTTGAGATACGCCGAAAGCACGCATATCCTGGGAAATAAGCTGCTCTAATCGCCCGCCCAGCCAATTTTGGACCACCCACGGCGAAAATACGGGGTGTTCCGGTGAAGTTTTACACATGTTTGTGTAGATCTCGAAGAGGCGAATCGAATGGTACTAACATTTATTCAAAAAACCTAAAACTGAAGGAGTTATAAGCGTGCGACGCTTTGCGACGCTATGTTGGCGTTTTTTCGCCCACTTTTGACCGTGCGGCGCGAGCGGTATTGTAGATCCCTATAGTATTAGACCACGGCAAGGTGCCTGATGGGAAAACGTAGTGAAACATGAAAACCAGTAGGTGGTTAACAAACCCAACCCAACTCTGATACCTCGCATCGGTCTCATTCACCGACGGTATCACCATTTCCTCACAGCCCATAGAAACAAAAACACGAAGAGAGGGCACCAAGATATGCGGAACATATGGAGAAGAAAACTCAACTCCTTCAAGGCAGAGAAAACAATCATTGTCAAGTTGAGAGTACACATTGTCAATGATACAAGCAATCAACAATCGTACAATCATTGTCAAGTGGAGAGTATAGCAGTTCATCTTGAATCATAAAAGGCAGAAAATAGACGCGAACATAATCATGACTATCAAGCTGCAATGATAAGTAGATCTGGAGTACTAAGCCTTCAAAAGTTCAGCTTTAAGAATAATCAGCAATCCCTGAGCAATCTAGATGATTTGAGTCCACAACACTGCCGCAAGTTGAATCGTAGCTCTCATCAAATACTCAGAAATATTAAGAAATGGAACCAAGACAACTTTTCTCATGTGTTCCCAAAAAAGCAGTGTAATAGAGACATAGGGTAGGCTAGTCAGCATAAGCCAACTGGCAGCTCAGAAGGAGAAAAAACTGTAAATTTTTGGCCAAGGAAAACTGATCTTACAGTATGGTATAGCCATAAGACACATCGATCGAGGCTGTAAAAAATGCTGAAATCCTTTAAAAAGTCTGAAAATCTTGGATATTCAATAATGAAAGGATATTGTTTTCAGTGTTCTTGAATATCGAGAGACTCGGAGACATCAGTACATCATTGGGCGACATTTGCAACCCAGTCCGATAGAAAAACGAGTTATAAATTTTGAGGCAACACTTATTTTTAAGAGGTTTGTGGTCAATTACAAAACTCCTTGTCCGACCGCAAGTGGGCCTAAACACCCAATACTTGCTGGTTTTGATCTTTACTTCTATGCGTAAGATGCGAAAACAAAGGACTATATCATGTTGCACTCTCCTGTACAAAAGGCTTTTTAGTCCAAAAATTCTCAATCTAGACGCATAGTTGGGTAAAGCGCTATGACCATTCAAGTTGTGTGTTCTATACATTAGAATTCGGGTGAACTTATTGCTTAGTATATGATCTGTAGCTACCAGAATGTAAGGCTTCGTCGCTATAAAAACATCTGTAACGGTTAACCGTCATGTCTCTTCCTATATCACTTTCCTTGGAATACATCTGCTCTTTCGTGTGTTACAGGCGATAAAAATTTATTTTAAAACTTGATAGTAGATTGGTTCCACTCGTAACTTTCAGCGTCGCTGATTTCTTCCATAGCTGGTTGTGCGATGGACTTTCCTTGCAGTGTCTGCTAGACGCCCTGAAACGCTTAACGTCTCATTCACTGAGGCAACCAATACATATTTGACGCTAAGTGGCTTAGTGGGGGATCTCCTTGTAACGCAGTCCATATTGCATGTCGTGTTTCACGGAATTAAAAATTTTATGCGGAAATGGTGTCCTTTAAGGCCTCTGAAGATTCTGCGGCAACGCGGCAGCCTTATCTTTACGCAAAGGGCAGAGTCACGGAGATCGCCGACGGCGGCAGAACTTCCCGCCGATGTGCCACCTAGGCCATAGGTGCGGTGCCGCCAAAGCGGCAGCGGCAATAATAATTCAAGTCATTATTGCCGCTGCAGCCGCTTTGCCGCCGATAGATTTCTGTCTGGGCTCTAGCTGATCGTGGGGATCTAGAATGGAAGTTGATAGTAATAATGATAATGAAACCGCGTCGGCGGTGGAGTGGGCGATCAAGCTGAGGATGAGTGCGGCGCCACGTCGTCCTTTGACTGCTTCGCAGCACTTTTGCCACCTGCCGCGATGCCGCAAAAGTGTGCGGAAGGCTTTACATCCTTTCTGGGCTGTCGTGGACCATTTCTATTATAAGCTGCTTATATTTGCTTCTTTTCTGAAGAAAAGTACATGGCCACCGAATACAAGGTGACCTCACACTCCTCCCCCCTCTGAAGCCAATTTGCGCCCAAAGCTCTTTGCGAATATCGTTTCGTGTGGCTGACGTACCGGTGGATGAAGGCAAGGCCTTCCCTCTGAGCCGTCTCTGCAAGGATTGGTTTGGCGACATAGAATGAAGCTCAAAGCCACAGAAAGATCGAATCCGTCGCACGGTATTACTCGCTTCCGTCGTATCACCATCTCTGAAGCAACGGTCTCGTTATTATTATAATGTTGTTTAGAACATAGGACATAGAGCATTCAATGAGGCAAGTGATGCAAAAGAAGTTCACCACAAAAGATTGCTGCGAAAGTTGGCATTCCAAAGATCAGCAACAGCAGGCCACGGAGTTTCTTGAACCAAAAAGTGATGCAAAATCACTTCAGCACGAAAGACTACAGCTAAGGTTGACTCTTAGACTGTCAAAGTGACTTCCTCCGTGGCTTGTATAAAGTAGAAGATGTGTTTCCTGTGATTTCGTTGTTCGTTTTTTGAAAAAAGCAGCAGATTTGGCGCAAATAGGGTCGGGAGAGGGGAGGGGTTGGGTCGCTATGTTGGGCAGTCCCACACAACGTTGTGTTGCACGAAACTAAAAATTTTACGTGCTCTAGCGCTACGATGATCTGAGCATTAGCCAATAACTATATGGTCGTAAAACTATAACTATCTAGCTATATGGCCATCAAAACAATTCGACGATTGGCGATACGATAAGGAAGAAAGCAGTCCAAGGATGAAATGGAGGCTGGAGCCAAAAGGTAGCCAGAAAGTAGCCCTTGGCTTTTTGTTCGGTCTTAATAAAGTAATCAGAGGAAATGTGAGCATTTACGAGACACTTGTTAACGCCGATCCTCTGCTTATCAGCCTTTTCAATGTCTAGTGCCACGAAGTTTGGTTCAATACGTATTGAAGGGACAGTCCCGCCCAGGAGAGGACATTTTCGATATGCAACCTAGGTTAGGACAGAATATTTCACTTCCCTAACGGTGGGACTAAAATTGCGCTAAAATAGTGAATTCTAGTATAAAAGGCAAGAAAACCCAACTCATCCTCGGACTGTAAAACGATTCTGATGAAAGCACCCTGAATGGTTACCGTATACCGGTTAGCGATAAAGCGTGGAAACTGGAAACTGTCATAGAAAGCTGTCTGCGCCCTCCTAGCTTAGAGATTGCGTGACGACGTCCACGTTGGCATTCGATCGATCTCTTGTGCGCCCGCGATGGCCCTCACGGCAGGCGGATCATGCTGCAGTGGATAGCGGGGTCGAAGGTGGGGGGTTCGGTTCCACAGCGTAGTGGCATACTTGCACTTCAGCTGACTACTTGGGATTTGAGGAGCTTCGACACGCACGCAACTTCGAGGCGTTTGTTGCGCATTTTCCAGCCGCATGCGTTTCGCCGCTCCAAAAGCGCAGCATATATCAACATATCTTATCATACCCCAATCCCACATCGAGGGAGACTCGGGGTAGACGAGCATACGGCCTCTGAGCGACGAAGGCAGTTTCCACACGAGCAGCTTGGAGGGGCCCACCTGGAGTCCCTTCCCTAGCCTGGTTCTGCAGAACTCTGCATTCCCTGGGCGACGAGAAGTTCGCGTATGTAATGCCAGGAATGAAGTTCGCGCTCCGTCGCCAACGCGCGCCGAAATGATACGGTCACCATCGGGGGGAGGGGGGGGGGGAGTGAGTGTTCGTCAGGATCGCGCTAATTTCTCGGAACGACCCTGGCGCTATCCCAGTTGTGTCGGCGCAGTTTTAATAGTCAGCCAACGATGTGGTAGAGCGCATACTAGGTCGACTTAAAGTGCAGAAATGAGATCTGGAACACTTCTTTCTAGGTCCACCTAGGATGCGCGCTCTATCACATCCTAGGTACTTAGCCAAATCACTCAACTAAGATAGCGAACCTGAACCCTAACCCGTGTTGCGCCCGGTATCCCTATGCAGATTACTTCTCCTCTCCTAGAATGCAAAAGTCCTCCGAGCTTCATTTTTGCCGTATGGTTGCCCTTCCCTGTGTTACTACTACGTTTACAAATACGACCAACCGTCACCTCCTATGTACTGTAGATCTTAGGGCAACCTTACCTCTCTGTGGCGAATCTTCGCGAGCACCTGCCACTGCTGAGCACCGAGAATGAGTGAGAAAGCTTCCACGTTCGAGAGCTTACTGGCTGATATGATAGTACATTTCACATGAAGCGACTTGAAAAGGAGCTGTCAGCTATGTCAGAGAAAGGTCTTAAGATCGCCTGACATGTTTCCTTCTGTGAGAATCATAAAGGGAAGCACAACTGAACGCTCCTGTGATGGTTGTAGTGCAATCACTTTAACCCCATACGTTAGACATTAATGGGCAAAAGTGTTGAATGACGAAAGGATCCTTTCAGAACGTTGTCGAGTCCAAAAGTTTGCGTTTCAAAACTTGGAACGGCCAAGCAGAATCTCGCTGTCTAACCAGGAAACCCAGCTTGAGAGTCCTCTGACAGCGAGGCTTCGGAACGACAGAAGTGGTGCATATGGACGGAAGCGCCTCTGCTTCGAAAGTACGAAAATGCGAGTAGCAGTACGTATTTCGACCCGAGTCATGCGAAGAAAAACAGAGTTCCAACCGCTTAAAGAGATTGTGTGCCACATCCTCTCGTGGTTACCAGTTTGCTTTGCCCTTGGCGATGCAATCAACAACGTACCGGATTGTATGACGAACTCGGAGGAGAGAAGCCGACGATTCAAATTCCTCGTTAAAAAATGAGTGCAAGTTTACTGAAGGGTCCTACCGTGTGTTTTACTTCACATTTGCCAGTCTCACCACAGATGAAACAGGCTTACCATAAGACGTCCTCAAGCGATTGTGCTACATGTTTACGTGCCTAGCTTCTCCATTTTAAAAGTATTTGGACAACGTTCCTGGACCTGTGCACTGTGGAAAAAACGAGGTGGCCCCACGTTGGAATTTCGACTGCGAAAGTTCAAAATTTCGAACACACAGGAGCAACGAAAGATGTTCACATCTTTCTGTTCCCAACCTTATAACGAAATACTTGTACTGATAAAATTTATATGCAACTTTTGTCATTGAATGAAAAGAAATAAATGATTGTAATGAATTAAATAGCACGATAGCTAATCGCAATCCTTTAGCTAGGCAAAGTTGTCTGAAATGCTGTCTATTCCTAGCATGGCCTATCCAATCTTGTTCCGCATTCTGCAACCTTTTAATTTTTTTTGCAGCTGACTCGGTTCGTGCTCCTACCAGCGGCTGTAACGTAAGCCAGTCGCGGCTTTCAGCGACGATACAGACGAGAGAAACATCCGGAAATGTTTCAGGACAGAGACAGGAACTCAGGCATGGTTCCGTGAAAATCAAACAATACAGGACATCTGCCCATACCTATAATTGCCGCTGAGCTTCAGCTCGCCTTTCGGAATGTCGTCATTGTTGTCGATAGTGAAGACGTACAATCCATCCACGCTCAGTCGCGCCTCGTAGTTGGCTATTCCAAGCACTTGTAGATGCAGGTTGTTCTCGAAAGAACGACTGACACACTATGCAATACCAGAGCATAATGGACGATTTCATGATGCATTAGTCCGAAAAGACGCTGAAACGCTTGCCCTTGATCGGCTTTCTTTCTGTTATCGTCCTACAATCGTCGATGCCAACTGGAACAATGCACTACAATGATGATACGCCGATGCAGGTAGACACTCCTCTCTGTTCAGTGCCCTTAGCATAGAAGATGGCAAAGGACGGATTCAAACTCAAAGGATCATCCTTCCCTTCAGGGATGCGCCACGCATTCTACTGCCTCAAGATGTCCTGGAACTTAAAAGCGTATCTGGCCTATACAATGACTTTCAGTGGCTACTCGATCAGCAAGTCAGTGTTTTATCCTTCCCAGGTAAGTCTTGTAAGTCATTCATCGACCACGGAAAGATGAAAGGCTTGGTTGGCCTAGCCAGGAAATCCGAACCAAGAACGTGGTATGCGACACACGCGACAACCGGCACTCCCGACTACACAACACACGCCTTATTGAGTAACATCGGGCCTCGGAGAGCAGTCATCCTGGTCGCTATGCTCGACTTTTTTTAGTTTATGATGAGGGGTGCCTTTTAAAAGTAATACTTCGCAAACATAACTCATCCTCAGCGTGAGTGCTTTGCCGCGGAAGGCTCGCCGTTCTGTCAATTCACTGTGCTATATTAAAGCTCTGAGGTCAAGGGAGGACAATGTGCACCGTTAACCCGCCCAATTACCCGACCTACAGGTAGCAGCTGGCGCTGCAATCGGCTTAGCGATTCCCCGTTTGGCGCTGCACCTTTTGAGGACGGTTTATGTCTGTAACGAGCTATCATTTACAGCCCCCTTCAAGCAGTCCTCGAAATGGAAGGTTTTCGACTGTCGGTCTCCCCGTCTCTGCTCTGCACGCTCTCATTCTACTTCGGCTTTCTGCATTAACGCTGCTAACATCGCATAAATCATGGGCTCGAACCAGACGAGATTTCTGTTTTTTAGGACCGAACGAAAGAACAGAGCGCTAGTGAGGTGTTCGAGAAGTACACAGGAATAGTCTTGAACGTCGAAGCCGTAAAAAATTCCCGAGGTTCCAGTCGCCGTGGCATGTTGAGCAGACTTGTCGCCTAAAAACGGAGTCTGCTATTTCATGGCGGTGTGACGGTTTTACCGGAAATTTGCATGCTTTGCCTGATCTTTTCAGTCACACCCAACTGTAGTAGAGAAGGCAGTAGCTGAAGCTGTCTTTCATGCTATTGGATGACATTAACATTGGGATTAATGTAAACGTTGACTAAGTAAGGAGAGTAAGTGGCTATTAAATTTTCAAGGACCATTACCTACATTTTCATTAATCATTCTTAGGGCGCGCCACGCACTCCGCTTTTATGTACGTGATGCATTGGCGACAATTTGAAGGGTTGTGGTAGGAACAATGCCTTGCGGTGCAAAATACGAGCGTTCTTGGATGGGTCTGGTACTGGGTTGTTACAAGGTAGTGAATACCTAACATCCGGAAACCAGTGCCAGATTCTGTCAGACACCCTCAGGTTTCCCGGTTCGCTAACACTAGCCGCCCACCTCTGTAACAAGACCATCTAATTGTAGGGTTTTCTGTAAAAACCCCCGTCCTCAGGTGGATTGCAGCGTAATTTACATACAAATATACTCCAGTTATAATTCATGCATAAGAACCCTTGTGTGGGTTCTATTATTTCAGTTGCTATAGCAGTTTGTTGTTTGTTTGAAACAGTTTGTTGTAGTTTACCTGACTTGATCTTACGCCTGTCGTTGTGCCCAATAAATAAATAAATAAATAAATAAATAAATAAATAAATAAATAAATAAGTAAGTAAATAAATCAAGCATTAAATAACTGGTTGTTTAGAGACAAATCCAAGGGAGAACGGCTACCACTTTTCCTCCCTTGGTTTTTTGATGGCCCGGGATGCCTATCAAAAAATGTTGAACCCTCTGTTCTTCACGTACATCTAGACAGGAAATGGTCCTTTGAAAAGATTGTCCGCTGCTACGGAATGGATTCCCTCGTGATATTTTTGCAGTAGTGCTAGGCCTCGCAAAGAGCATCAGACGATATGATGGCGGTGCTAATAGGTGCCGAAACAGTGCCCCGCCCGCAGCCAGGTGTCTTCTCGAAAGCCCATCGCCAGGTGGCTAGTCGAAGCGTGATTTCTACGAAGTCCCTGCACAAACTCCGCTCCTGCTCTGGCGTTCCGGGCCGCTCGGATTTCGACCGCTGTTGTGCGGAAGTCAAATATCACTTGTCGGTCGGACCGGGCGCATTCAGTGAGCGGTTTCAAGTGGTGTTAGCGCTCTGAACGCGATTAATCTCCATTTCACACACCGTGTTGTGCCATTATGGCCGGGCTCATTGTGTGGTGAGGAGGTGGGATAGAGGACCTCGTAGAGCGATCGGTTCACGGACCACCGTCGTACTCTCGCAGTAGGCAAATATGGCCACTCGACTGAATGGCCGCCATTGTTAAGACAGCCGCTAGATGGACCGTATTTCCACTGGACCACCCCTCGTTCCAAGTGCACTCCTCACCGTCCTTTATCAGACCCATCCGTCCAAGGTTTCGCTTCTGAGGAGAGTGGTTCTTTCTTCCTTTTCCCTTCGCAAGGTAAACACATACCTACGCACCTTCTTTTGAGACTTTTAACTGCTTCAATGGTTGCTTCGTTTGGAGAGCTTTGAGTGTCACTAGGCAAACCTTACAGCTCCATATTTATTGTAAGTTCGTAGCACACCCAGTAACGTGGTAGACCTCTATTCCTTCTTCCATCTACCTCTTATTCGGTACAATTCATCGCTTTTTCCGTTTTACCTGTATAACTAGATGATGCCTAGACCGATTGTATATAGGGTAAGGCTAAATCTAAATAGGCTAGCTCCCTCCACCTTATCTTGTCGTTAGCAGACCTCTTTCTAGAACAGCTTTCATTTAGAAATCTTTACATCTGTCTCTGTTCCTGTTTGTTAAGTCAACGTTTCAAATTGGTTGCAAGTCGTCTTGGAAAACTGTCTGCCCTGTCGTTCGCTTAAGCAATCTTCATTCCCAGCGTCCATTCCAACAATATGTATGTCGGAACTTCCCATTATGACACCCAATTATGTGCTATTTTGAATCAGCGGATACTCAATTTCGCATTTCATTTAAAAATAGTGAAAACCGTAGCTGACGAGTGATTTGGCTCTGCAAATTACTGTATCGTCCATCTTATGTTCTGTACACTTCATGATCTTCTGGCTTTTGCATCACTGTACATATACATATATGACACGATGCGGTAGATGATATTGTGGGAGACGGTAAAATGAAAAAAGCGTTGGAGAATCGAGGTGCCTCGTAGAATCACTAAATATGTTCAAATTGAGAATGGAGGTTCCTATGCGCTTTTACGTTGCCCTTATAGAAACCTCTCTTCGTGCTTAAAACGTTGCTTGGTATCGTAGCAATTTAGTAGCGTTTTGAACCAAACAATAGGTTATAGTGATGCAAACTAATCGTAAGAGTTCGAAACAGAAATCTAACGCTGTAGTCAAACTAAGTGCTTACCAATTAGTTAGGTCCCAGCGAAAAACGAAAATGGATGTTTGATTCCTATCAGGGAAATTCTACACTTAAGACTATGTGGAAAAATTGAGGTTGCGAGAACGGTCAGCCTCTGTTCGGAATCAAGTCGAAGTTGACTTTTTAAATATTTTATTTTGTTGTCGTAAGGGCTGGGAAGGCAAGAAGATCTTGATGCTGGCCTGGAGCAGGTAAGCATTCACTCCAACTAAGTAGGTAGGGAATTCGAAGCAGACCGAGCATATCTAAATTCTTTTCTTCGACACAAACATCAACTCTGAAGGATGTGTGTTTTGCAGACTTCAGGATGAAGCTTTCTCAGTGTTTATACGCAAAGCCATGGATTTATCGGGGAAGGACGCTTGAATGAATGTTAGTGAGGGAGGCGTCTCTAGAACAACGTAAGGATAATAAACAGGATAAATATAAGATAAAGGACGGCGTTGCTCAGTCTCTTTTAGGATGCGCCACACATACTACTTCTACGGGATGTCGCGGAGGCAATTTGCACACATATTTGGCCCATACAATGGCGCTTTATTCTTCCTAGGCAATCTGGCTCCAACTCACTTATCCCGGAGGCATCGAAGACTTGGATGGCCTCTTCCGATTGCGCTACACGCCCCATAATAAGTAAAGAAGGCGTTTTTTCGGACGCGCCCAGAAACGCGTCCATTTCTTAGTTAGATACATCTTCTTGATGCACCTACAATTGATGTCGCCACCGAGAAGGCCGAACTTGTGTGTGTGTGTGTGTGTGTGTGTGTGTGTGAGAGAGAGAGAGAGAGAGAGAGAGAGAAGAAAGTTAATGTTGGCTGCAATGTTGTTCAAAGAACGGAACTGGTTTGCAGAAAAGTGCCATGACAGCTCAGAATGGCTAATTCTTCCCTGAAAAGATGAACTAAACTAGTGCCTGTTAGAAGAATTAGAGAACCATCTTCTTATTTTAAAAGCCCAGGTTATCAGCCACATCTATTCAGTGCTGCACCAGAACTGGATCGTGGTTTCTTACCCAGAACTGATTTTTTAAAATTTGCAACCCTTTTCGGAGCTCTGCTTTACATATGAGGTAGGCGATTGCAAAATAGTCAACACGTTCAATATGAAATAACTAATAAGTCGCGCTTTTTTCCCAGCATTTTAAAACACGATGATCATCTACTTGAAAACTAAAAAAGGAAAGGACTCCTATAGCACTAGAGATAAGGCAGCGCGAGATCTGCTGTTGCGCGAATGTCATGCACTTGTCCATTGAACGATGAAAAGTTTCTGCCTTGTTGGCAGCGAACTCAAGTTTCGTATGAAGTCTGTTTACCTTACGCATCAGATTATTGGCGGCAGATATATCCTTTAAGAAGCAACAGATGTTAACGGCTTCTCGTTCGCTCGAGTAGAGGAAGAGAGCCAGTTGTGCGCCCCCATTCAAATGAACAAACTCAGGAGGTGTGAAGACGGACCCTAATTTGATCCATCACAAGAAAGCATGGTCGATCAGGTGTTTAAGTGCTGGTGTTCGTACGCCATGTCGGCGATACTTCCACCACAAAAGGGATCCATTTCACGCCCTAAGTGCGCGTGCGCGGTCCGCTTTGTCTCGTCGTCCGCTTGTCGGCTCGTCCTAGCCTTCTTCGGCTCGGTCCGTGTGTGTTTTCCCACCGCACATGCGCGTACACCTACATGGTGGTATTTAGCCAGCTGTCTCGATGGGGTCAGCGACGTGTCGCATCCCCTCGACCACCCCTCGCGCGCCAACGGCACCAACTACCCCCTTGCGCCCTCTACAGGTGTGAATCCGGCCGGGAAAAAGCGGCCGTGAACCGGGCGAGCATCACGCGAACGGTCTGTAATAGCCTTGGTGAATGGACGCATCCAATGGGCGGGTCCAAAAGGAATGTCGGATTCTGCTACTGCGTGTTCAACTTCCTACCGCATGATAATTTTGGAAGGTTATATGTAGAAGCAAATAGTATATTTTTCGAAAGACCACGGCATGCTCTTAGAAAATTCATATTGAAGGATAAAGGAGAATAACGGCGCCCTTTGGGGTGCGCCATGTGTTCTACTTCTACGCGATGCCATTGAAGCAACCTGAATGCGTATTTCGCCTAGACAACGATTTACGAGGACAGTCGACAGTGGACAGCCGATGTACAAGTCATTGTTCTACACTTGAAAGGCGAGTCTTGCATCTAACGCATCGACCCCGGAAGGAAGAAAGAGTCAGTTGACCTAGCCGGGAAATCCGAATCGGGAACCTGGGATCGAGTGCACGCGACAGTCAACACCTCCCCCTATTGCGCTACTTCGCGCCTTTAGATAGAAAAATATAATATATAGAAAGTAAATCTGCAGAAAGCAAAAAGTACGAAGTAGTACAGTTGCATAATACGAACTCAGTTGGAAAACGATGTTGTTTCAATTAATATACCAAATGACAATATGAAAGCTGGTTCGAAATAGGCTTTACGATAGGGGTGCATGATGGACAACTGCGTTGGTTGCGTCTCCTCACGATGAGACAGGAGATTCTGCTAAATCTGAGTAGTTTATGAGCTTGAATGCCGGACATGCAAGCAGACACTCGTTGTGGAGACAGGGAGGGTCATGCTATGATGAGAATGCGGTGGTCAGCCAATGGTTTGCGCTTTGTGTTTTCCAGACAAGCTTACCATTAGTACCATTCCACCTACCCTGGAAGGGAGGAAGCCTTTGCTGGAAAGAGGAGACTGGAACCACGCACGGATCCAGCGACACCCGGAGCCTCCTCCATGTGGTCTTGATACAACTTTGTTCTGCTACGTAAAATTTGAATGAGCACAATGAAGATCTGATTGAAAGGCAGTTCCCAACAGTTGGCCGCTCGCTGGTCGAGAATTTAAATTCGTACTGCGCTCAGGGTGGAATTTGTTTCGACGGCTTAGTTAACATAAATCCCGAATCGCACGGCGGGTACAGGAGATGAACTCGTACTCTAGTTTGACACCATAGCGTTGACATGACCACTGCCGGTCAGTGGCTCCGCTTCTGAACATGTTGTTCTAATCTGTTGTTGGGTTTGGTATAATTCTTCTCGCACTACAGCACGTACCACCTTTCCGATGTCAGTACGTGGTACCTCTTTAAATTTCTTAAAAGTTCCTTGGTTTTGGTTTCAGAAGCAAATCATAGGGTGTACAACCTGTTCATAGGGTTCCGAACAAAAAATACGAACGAGTTTGGTCAAAGCATACAAAATTTATGTACGACCATTTCTGGAGAGAAAGGACGCGAGAGAACAGTACTCCCCCGAGTACTGTTCTCTCGCGCTATAAAGAGAAATTCATTGAAAGTGTTCAGAGCAACTTCACTCGCAAGCTTCTAATGCGCTGCGTAGGTTTAGGTTACCAGTACATTCCCAATGGAGAAGAAAGACGAAAACAACTTGGCCTGCCTAGTCTGCGGATCACGAGTCCTAGAAATAATCTTTTCATGGGTCCCAAAGTGATTAAAGGTAGCACTGAGTTTACTCTAGTGATATTTTTAACTCCGCCTTCTGGAATTAGAGGTGCAAATGCTAAGCTGAAGGTTCCGGCTGCTAGGTCACTGGCTCGTCATAAAAGCTTTCCCATATGAGTGTTTCCATTATTCATCAAGCTGCTCAATGAGAACATTCTCTCTCTACCTTTTTTGACTTTAAAAAACTGATTTCGTCACGTTGACACCTTGATGTTTCCTGAAGAAATCGCTCCTCATTGCAGTTTATTTTACATGTTTCCTACACTGCTGTGTCTTATTTTTGCTGGAGTTTTTCTATTCTGTATTTCCTACATTGTGTTGTAGTCTCTTTGAAGTTTACTAGTGTTTGTTATACTATGTTCTGTAAGTTTTCTAGTGTTTTGTTTCGCGCGTCTAGATTTTGATATGACTCACTTCAAAGATAAAGATAGAAAGATAAAGCTAATCGTCATTGTATTGTGACAGTGTATGGGCTGTTCCTGCCGTTTTATCTACAGTGTGAACTTTCAATAGTGGGTTCTTATGATGCAGTAGATGTTCTACTGTCTAACCCTATTGATCCGTCCTGTTTGTCACAAGCTTCATTCGTACAGAACTTTTAGAGAGCATAGAATTTTCATTTTGCCACATCATCGTTCACTGATTCACGATACCTCGTTAAAACATTGAATGTACCGCATTTGTATCAGCCTACTATTGAGTTGTTGTCCGCGGTGTCGCGGTGTCTTGCCTCGTTGAGTAACTGTGTAAGCGCAGTATATGATCACAAATGCATTCCAGGCAGAAAACTAGAAGATGAGGTTACTAATAGTTATCCAGTTGTGGCTTACAACTACACTGTGTCAGGTATGTTACTTAATTTCTACGAGTCCACATCATAAACCAATCGAATTCCACAAAAATGAAATTATGCGTGAAGCCTAAACATTATATTAATGGAGATATCGCTTTGATCTGTAAATACGGAAATAAAGATAAGGGATAAAGAGGTAAAGGATGAGGAACGGCGTTATGAATCTTTGCTTGGGATGCCCCACGCATTCTGTAACACACGGAATATCGTGAACACCAACATTTCGCCTATGTAAGGGCTAGCCGATGAACGATTTGGTGTTGCTTCCCAGACTAGTCTGGTACCAATTCGTAGACCCCGAACTGGTGTAACACTTGGTTGTCCAGGACTGCTCTCTCCTAGTACACGCGACAGCCAGCGCCTCCTCTCACCAGTGCGCTGTCGCGCGCCCAGAGAGCCTGAGGCCGGATTCTAGACTGGTGGTAATAAGGCAATAAAGTCTTTATCAAGACTGCTGGTAAGGTAATGGGTTAGTGATAACGGGGATACCAACAGAGGATCGCGGGCAAAAGGGGTTTTCATGTTATGATATAATTGGGCGAATGATATAATTCTTCCCCTCTATTCACCCATCTCCACGCTCTTGTAAATTCCAGATAATGCTTCAATTTCTACTCTCTACCCACGTAACCTTGGGTAAGGTCATTCATGAATCCGACCTCTGATGTCATTATATTGGCGACCACGAAAGAAAGACAGAGTAACTGAACATAACACACATCCTTTCTCTCCTCAAGATGATGATAGCTCATCTAAAAAGCTTCAAAGTGAAGATCTTAAGCACGGGAACATATGCAATATGACTGCAGAAGGATATCTGTGTTCGTAGCAGCTAAAGGTGTCACTTAATGAAAAAGTGCAGTGTAGCCCCTTCTCTATTTAGTTAAACCAGACCTGTTCTGGCCTAGGCGCCCAGGCTGTCCATGCATTTTAGTTTCCGAAGCCAACCATGTTCTTGAAAGAAGACAGACTATTTTAATGGCTGACCAAGTTATTTTGTAAGTCCAACACACGTTTAGACTACTTCCACGGACTACAAATAGAGTAGAACGAGTGACCCATGAAAATGTCCCAGCAGATCTATTTGGTGAATAGTTCTATTCGCTTACAAACATAATAAACGAAGTGCTTCCAGCTGTTGCCAAATAACTACCAGTTTGGTCCTCGGGACGAAAACGAGGTGGTTGGCACGCCGGATGTACAGTGCACAGAGGATGCGATCACGTTTTCGATTCGAACCAACGCCCCTTTCAGGTGAGTGGCATGATCCAGAAGACATTAGGGCAGACACCTGGACCAGATCTAGAAAACATTTCCACATACGTCAGTATCATCTGGTTCAATTTACAGGGGAAACATTTATGTGAAAGGTCACTACGGCATGGACCTCTGTCGACAGGAGTACTACGGCAACGACTTTCCCGGTGCGACATTCGTTGTGCGGATAGGCGACTGCGGCATGCGACGGATTCGGCAGGTATGGTCACCTCTGCTTCCGGATTCTATACACCGAAGCCGATCACTGATTTGCAGCTCCAACCACACGGCATGAACTATGTCCTCACGTTCACCACCAACTTCCACCCGCACTTCATGACCAAGGTGGATCGAGCCTACAATGTGCGCTGCTTCTACGCCTACATAGACAAGACAGTGAATACAGATATGGAAGTGAGGTGAGCGGAGAGGATATGGACAATGAATAGAGCTTTTTTTGTGCGCGGTACCCATGGTGTACTGGAATTGCAGCAATCTTCCATCTGAATCGCTCGAGCAGCAGGCGATGTTGATGCCTGAGTGCGAGTACTCCATCCGCGAGGGAACTCCCGATGGGCCTCGGGTCCGCACGTCCATAATCGGAGCGAGCCTGGTCCACCGATGGGACTGTCGCACGAACAGTGAGTTCGGTGGGATCCTGCAGCGGAGCCTCCCAGAACGTTGAGCTTTCAGCTCGTTACGGTATGCTGGTGAGGAACTGCAACGCGATTGACACAACCGGGCTCTCGATACCAATCATTGACGAGCGAGGGTACGTTGTTCGAACTGCCGTTGATCCTGCACAAATGTGCGGAGACGCCTTCAACACGATCAACACGACCTCTTGATCTACTTAATGTCTTAAGGCCGGTAATTGTGCGAAATTCTTAGGAGCTCTGTCAGGGTCTATCCCAGTCGGGAGGAGGCAGCCGTTGAGTATCAGTTTCGTGTATTATTCCATGCCACACAACCACGTCCTCTGGATTAAATGAAAGCGCTCTCATTATGGGAAAGCAGCTTGGGCTCTCGTAGAAGCTCAAGCAAGTGATTGGAGACGCGAATCACTACATTTCCCCTCCGATTAGGATAGGTCAGCTCTGTCGGCTTTCTAAATAGAGTCTTCTTCCCACGTTTGCCAATTTTTATTGTGCTGGTGCATCTTCGAATGTACCACGAAATTGATTAAATGAATATAAATACACAGTATTTGACGTCATATTGAAGTCTTTTCAAACCAAATGGGATACTTTTCGAATTCGACGGCGACATTTAAAGAAGGTCGACACTGTACGGAAACGTATAAGTTCCATAAGAGGCTACGTGTTCCTAGAAGTTTATACACATACTTAACATGTGCTGCCGTAGAAAAGTAAGGTGAGCTAAGGTTCTGTAAGAATTTGAAAAATCTAAAGATGATTCTCTAAAGGTGACCTGGTCCCTTTTTCCTTTACTATACCTCTCAGTTTTTTGTTGCTGTTGGTACGTACTTCCTTAACTGCCACAGTGTGAATTTTCAAACTATACAGGCAAACCGATGTTTTATTTTGCTCGTATTTTTACTCACTTTTACTTTTTATTTTATTTTATTTTTGTTTACATTTAATTTATTTTGGTTCTCGGTAGACTTTAGATATAAGTGTAATAGTTACGATTCCTGTGAGTTATGTTTCCATGGGGCGGTTATCAAGGTGAAAATCACTAAACGATCTGTGATTTGAAATCTTGTTAGGTTGCGGCACCATTTTAAACAGCGAGGGGCAGCAGTACTATTATGCCAAAAACGTATTGAGAGCACGATTTTTTGGCTACGAATGATTCAGTTTAAAGTCGAAAACGAATCTTCCGACTTCACTTTTTTGACGTCTATGCGAGTCTCTCGAAGATTTTAGTTTCGCAGTATTAAAAACCAAGTTGATTGGAGGCCCTCTGCTGACAAGCAACTCTCTGTTGATGGCCTCTTGTCGGCCTCATGCGGGCAGAGGGCCTCCAATCAATTCATTTCTGTTGATTTCTTCAAAAAGCTGCATTGGTCATGGTTTTATGTGCATCTGAGCTGTTTTTTTTAAACTAGAATTGAGGCGTGTCTTTCTGAAAGACGTAAAAAATCTAATTCACTCGAGGTACTCATCTTTATTGCTTGGTAATCATGATGTAGTGAGCTGCTCCTAAATCTGGAAATCATTCACAGGAAAGACCTATTTCTTTTACTTTCGAGCTCCGTCATGACTCCACTTGAGTGTTTTCCCTTGATGCAATCCATTTAGATGCCCTGAGTCGCTTCCAGTGCAGCTGCGCCCAATCGTCTACGACCCGTCGTTGTCGTCCGCCTACATGGTCGTCGAGGCGTTCGTCTTTCCCGACCGCAGCAACGTTCAGTTTCAGTGCCAAGTGCAGATCTGCGACAGGCGCGACAACGAGTGTCTCGGCGTCACGGTAACTTACACACACAGAGAGAGAAAGCAGGAGAAGGCGAAATAAGTAGCATGGGCATAGGAAATAGAGCTATAATCAGGGATGTGCGGAAGTTCCGCTCCAGTGCACTAAGTCTCGGATCTAGCCCTTCCGTTCCATGTTTGGAATCTCTGTTTTTTGGAGCAGGAGTCGGGACAGAAATACCCATCATTCAGCGCTGACGATGTGTCCAATACTACTCAACCCATGAATTAAGAAAAGAACTTCCTACAATTAATTGTGTGAGGAACATCCTTGAAAAATGAAGTGTTGTTATACTGAAGCAGGTTAGATTAATAATAGAAGAAAGGATTATCGTTCAATGCGAAGAAGAATGTAATGTGACAACCATGGGTGTGTACTGTGTGCTAAAAACGCGCTCATAACGTTTGAATGGTGATGGTAATGATAAAACTTACTGAAGGTTACATATATAGCTATAAAAATTCACTCACACCACAACGGCAGTTCAAACGTATATCAAAGCACAACGAAGCAAAAGGCCTGGTATAGAGAACTGGCGAAGGGTTTAGTGGAAAAGTCTCGAAGCTTTTGCCTTCTGAATATTTTTGCGAATTTGTGGAGCGTGATCTATATCGCACCCAATCTCGTGATGGAATCTGAGTGTTGATTTTGGAGTAGAAGCTTTTTCGAGGCGAGATGTGTTGATCTGCACCTGTTCAGTTACGACGTGATAACGTACTTACTTCAATCTGATACTTCAATCCCGTAACATTTCTGAGAAGCAGGAAAACTTTTTTCCTGAACAGGGAATAACATTTGTGGACGTTTCAAGTTTAACATTCACTTGAAACCGGTTTGGCATAAGTCTTTGCAAGTAATCTTGAGCAATTAAAGGTACTGTCCAAAGACTACAATCGCACTAAAAAAGCAGAAACGTTGTGGTCAGAATGAGTGAGGGGAACGAGTTAACCCTTTGTTAAATTGGGACAGCATTTGGCTGGTTTCACTTTACTGTGCTAGCCCTAATTGAGGATAACGCAATAGTGCTACGTATCTATTATCAAGTAAAAGTAGTCTCTGACCCTCTCACACCCTCCCAATGTTTGATCTACTTTTCAACGGATATGTGTCACTTCCACTTCTGCGTTTCGTTTTCTGCTTTACGTCTTCTTCAAAGAAAATCGTCCATTTCTTCTCCGAGATGAGAATGCATTTCGTGTACCTAGGCTGTGTTGTTGTGATTGTGACGGAGAACGGAGTAAGTGAGAGGGTGCATGAAAACAGAAGTTATTAGGCTGAGTCATAAATTTTGCAGCAATATTTGTCTTCTAGCAAAAATAAGACAATACCTGTATCACCTGTCGTCCCGTTGATCATCGACTTGCTCGAGCGGGTGCGATCAGCGTCTCCATTCGTCCTTGTCACGTGCCAGAGTGGTCCAATAGATCCTCCTCGCTCGAGGGACCCGAAGAGCGTCATACCGGTCGTTCAGGAGCATGATCAAGATAATACCACAAATGAAAAATGATTGACTTAAGTAAAGTAATTGCCGTTATTTTCTATGAGGTTCTTCCGCTTCTCATGAACTGAGTGGATTACATCTCTGTAGAACTCTGTCGGATTCGACCTGCAGAAGTCGTGTACCACCGGCGTGACCTTATCAACTGCGGCGAAGCGCCTACCATAGAGGAAGTGATCCATCGACCGATGCATATGGCAGGCAGACGGAGCAATGTCCGTGGTGTATGGCGGCTGCTTGAATTTGGTCCATCCCAATTCTTAGTTTTTTCCAGCGCCTGAAGTGCCGCAAGCGGTCGGCTATTGATCTGGTAGATGAAACATTAGCTCGTATCGACTTCTTTCTCCACTAATTTTTGCTCGATCTGGTCGAATTGTTAGCAAACCGAAGGTTGAGGATACTCTGAATACGTGGAGCAGCTCCCGGTGCACTGGACCACTAAACATCCACCAAACGCACAGCAGGACCTTCCTTCTGTGGAGCTCCGATTTTGACGTCAGAACACCATCGTTGCGTTCCAGCCATTGCTTTCCGGCTTTACAATCGTAGTGAAGCATTCCTTTTTCATCGCTGGTAACGACTCGATTCAGGCCCCCTCGCTTGAGCCGGCGCAGGAGTTCTCGGCGGTCGGAAGCAGCGATTTACTTGGGTTTCCGTCACCGCATGAGGCACTGACGAAGGCGATTTTGACGACCTTCCAATTTTCTGCAGCCGACGAGCGGTGATTCGCTGGGAGGGGTGGCGCTCCGCGATCAGTCCTAGTGTGGTTTGAGAAAAATTCGACTCGATGGATTGGCGCAGGCGCCCTTTACTTACAGCAGTTGGCCTTCCCGTGAGTGGTTTGCCTCTGGGCGGAAAGGGACTTGTCGTGAACTGCGTGAACTTGTCGGTGGCTTCCTGAATGTGCTTGGCCCCGTCACTGGGTTGCTGCCGAGCTTGAACTAATTAAAAATGAAATTTCACACTTTTTTACTTAGAGTGGTCATCGTTCTAGTGAATAAAACTTCACAACAGCGCAAGGAAAATTAACGATTCATTATTCAAAATAATCGCTGGGAAACAAGCTTTCAAATACAATATGATACTGCAGTGTTTAGTCTCAAAAAATGTTTTCAAAATTCTCGCTGTTCAGCCACCCAACTGTCCGATAATGTCACAAAGTGAATTCCTCCCAAACTCGATCGTCGATGTGTCAGCTAACCCTACACAGGTGAGGCAGAAGAAAATAAAGGGTACATGTCGCGTAGGTAAGCAGCATTGGTAGATAGGAGCACGCCAGCCAGTGATAACCAAACAGAGCAGAGACCAAACACATTCCAGCCTATCAGTGTATCAACTGTACATGCTGTCTCTGAATGGCATACCCATTCAATGCGGTCTGATTGGTCTAGGCGTTCCCACCTGCCCATGCTGCTCACCTACTCAACATGTACCAAATAAAGATTCCCATTCCCAAAAGGGCTTCGTTGTCCTGAAAATATCGTTGCTCCTCTAGCTAGATGAATGCCTTCTTCTAGGTGCTGGCCACCTTCGAGGGCACTCTTCGCTCAGCTATGGGAAACGCGATCCTCGATGGAGAGCTGACCCCACCAGGTAGCCGTCGGCTCAACAACGTTCTTCCCATTTTTCGGAGAACAGTTGCTAAATTCTGTTTTCAGCGTACACCCCTGAGTTTGAAGCTCCGTACCCGTGGCGGAAAGAGCAGGACAGCATAGGAGACGAGAATAAGACAGAGAAGGCGGAGCAAACAACGGCGCCACCGGAGACGCAACGAGTGGAGACGCGCCATACCACGCTGAAGATGCTCACCACTGAGCCAACGGTGAGCCTCATCTTTTGAGGGCCAGCCCTTACGGGGCGTGACCCATCAGGTTTTTCTGGGCAGCTCAGCTCCGTTGGAAGGCACAATAAGGTCACAAGATGATGAAACTGAAAACTGTTAGTGGTGTAGAATTAAAGAACCTTAAAGAGGTGAAAACGCGAGCATTATTCCGTCAACGAATCATGGAATCGTTGACGGAATTTAAGAAGCCATTTTCCTGCACAGCACTGCATTCAGTTACTTTTGACCAGACTTACAGGTCTCTGGGGTTGGAGTATCGTTCTTCACACCAGAGCTCTTTTTCGCAATTTCGCCGAACTTTCGGGGCCAATAAACATATGTAGAGGTAGTGAACTCCTTCCAAACACATGCCCGCATATGCTTACGACTTATACTCACACTTTTCGAAGTGCACTGAATTTTAAAGCGACTTCGAAACTAAGAAAATCCTCGACCCTTCTGCTGACAGTGAATAAACCCTGAAGATGCTGGTGTGCCCAGGAGGCCAATGTGAAGTCTTCTCAACTTCTTGAAGTCGAATCATGCTATAGAAAACATTCATCATATTTCTACATAACAGAACACGTTTTTATAAAGGGGCAAAACCGCTCAAAATTCGATGAAAATGAGAGCTGACGTGAACTAGAGTGGGTAATTTGACGACGGAACAAACTATAATGAAGGATTTTTGTTGTTAGTTTTATCTGCATGTTTTTAAAATTTTTGCGTTTCTGTTTTATACTTGTGTAATTGATGGCAATGCACGCCTGAAATAAATGAATAAATAAATAAATAAATAAAATGCGATTAAGCCTGATGAGGACCTAACGGACCGGGTTGTCATTAGCGACATTCCATCGGAAAGAAACGAGTTCGACTGGACGATACCGCTGATTCCCGAGATCCCTCTCGAGATCTTTGTGAAGAGCACCAGTGCAGCGCCCATCATCCGTCCAGGTACAACGAGTCGCACCTCTCCCTTTCGATATAGAATCTACAGATCGAATTGACGTTTAGCATCGGAAAAAACTGGAAGGCGTCTCGCTGATCAGATCATTGATGTAATGACTGAGGAGCTGACACTTCGAGCCGTTGATGACGTTCCTGTGACAGAAGGTGTGTTCATTGCATCTACATTCAACTTTCTCAGATGGAAACCATGTATGTATAAAAAATCACTCACATCGGTCGATTTTCTTGAAGAAATCACGCACTATGTATGTAAGCGTAGCCCACTTTGGACGCCTGTTTGTTTAACAACTTGCTTTTAGAAATTATTTTCCTGCCCCTGATTATTTCTTCTTCTTCTTCTTCTGATTATTTCGAAAAGGGATGTTCTTTTACACTAAGATCCTAAATGTATGAAATTTATGAGCACATTGTTGAAAAATATCTTCTTGCCTATATTCGCCTCTAGCAGTGATTTCAGGAGAAATCCCTCCGTTATTTTAGATTTTTTGGTTCATTCACTCTCACGTGGCCATTTATTTATAAACATAGACATATTCTAAGCGTGAATGTGAAACCAGCAAAAGCAGCTTAAGAGAAACTAAACCCTTGATTTGCTGCCTACCGCCAAAATCCTAAATTAACCGTTGTTTCCCTCTCACTATGTATGTAGAGACAACATCGATCGACAACGGTCGTCACGATAGAACGCCACCTTAGCCTTACGAATTTAAGTGCTCAGCCTTTTTTGTTACGCATGCTAACCAAGCTTTGCGATATAACAAGGGAAAGGCCCGAAGCGTATGTCTGAAAGGGGACAGCGAGTCATATTAGAAGAATCCCAACCCCTCAGCTAGTATGAAAATGTGTTTCTTTTTGCCATGTCGATAAACCCAAGGAGAAGAGGTCGGTCCGTGAAGTAACAATGGAATACAGCGCATCACGAGTTTGAGGCTCTTGTACGACCGCGATGCCTCTGCAATCAAACGACTCGGAGCGCAGTGGACAGTGACGTTGTTTAATGCAAAGGAGGCCGGCGGTTCGACTCTCCTGCGCTGCTGTATGTTTGCATTTCATCTGATTGGTTGAGATTTGAAGGATTCTGACGTCTATACCATTTTCCGAGGTTTTTTGCTTAATTTTCAAGCTGCGTGCTGTGGTATTCGGCATGATTCTGTATAAATGTTCAATACCGGTGCAGTTACAAAGTGTATGAAGCCGCACTGGGCACAATACAGGCACAATACAAAAGCTACAGGCTTCTCACAGTTTGGTTCCCTACGTGGACCAATGACCTCGGGAAGCACCATCCTGCTCGGATTTTCAAAAGAGACCAGGATGTGACGTCAGGGGAGGTTAAAATGTGATACAAGGTCTGTGGATTACACAAATTGACCTAAACGGATAGCGATACACTCTTTCCCTCATCGTTGCCTGTCACCCGGAAATCAGAAGTCTGTTGATGGTTTTCTAAACGTGACATCAACAATGTCGCTCAAGTGGTGATCCACCTGCTCACGCTGAAGTGTGGTCCACCTTTAGACAAGGAATTGTCGAGGGAAGAAATCAAGCTGGCCGAACGGATGGCCGGCATACTCGAGGACTTCGAAACACGTGAACTTAAAGTTGACGAAGACGAAGAGCTGGAAGTGGTGGAAGAACAGGAAGAAGATTGGGGTCCGCAAGGTGAACTGATATTCGGAG
This sequence comes from Heligmosomoides polygyrus bakeri, assembly GCA_947359475.1. Lineage (NCBI taxonomy): Eukaryota > Metazoa > Nematoda > Chromadorea > Rhabditida > Heligmosomidae > Heligmosomoides > Heligmosomoides polygyrus. Next base: position 34,405,428 of record OX375869.1, read on the forward strand.
GAAAGGGCACATCTTCAATTGGACTTTGTCTATGGAGACGATGCCATTGGTCCGTGTATGGGGGCAAACTGTGAGGAGCCTGTAGCCTTCATACGCCGTCCGTACTCTGACATGCGCCTCTGTTTCATGCAATTTGTGTCTGTGTATCACTGATGTTGAACGTTTATACATCATTATGTTGAATAGCATTCTCACTGCGTTTTCGTTAAAAAACCGGTCTGCAATAAACAAATCGCAAGAAAGTTACTCTCTACAGCATACAGCTGAAGAAGTGCGCAGAATACGTCTGGAAATGGTATGGACGTCAGAATCCCTGAAACCTCAACCAGTCTTATGAAATGCAAAAATCGAGCACCGTAGAGGAGTCGCACTCCGATTCCCCTTCGCAGCATCACTATCCACTGCGCTCCGAGCCGCTTGCCTGCAGAGGCATCGCGGGCGTGCAAGATCCCGAACTCGTGAGGTGCCGATTCCATTGTGACTTCAATGATCCCTACTCGTTGGTGTTAATGAGTTGGCAAAAAAGAAACAATTTTTTACACTAATTGAGGGATGGGATTTCTTCCTATAGGACTCACTCTCCCCGTTCAGACATACGCATTAGACCTTTCCTTGCAAGAGATGTATGTGCGCCTTGCAAGAACATTTGGAAAGGGGTCGCCCCTCACCACTGCAGCAGAAAGCCATCCTCTTAGCACTTGAGCATACTATTGGTGCAGTCTATGTCCCTTTCCAAACGAGCGAAGCAGTGGACTCACTCTCATTCAAACGACGGTCTATTGGACGTTTTGTAGGCCTTCATTATGGTGATGAGATCCACCAGGTGAATTGATCGAAGCAAAATGTATACTGCGTGAGCTGCTCCAACGGGGGAGGTCAATGGACTTCCCGTGGAGATTTCCAAAGTGACCTAATGAGGGTTGTAGAAGATTTCCTGAGAGGTGAAAAGCACCGCGGCAGTTTTCAAATTCCCTGCGGACATCTGAGTAGATCAAAGATGGTGAAAAATCGTGGCACCTTAGCCCGGGCTGACAAGGTAAAAGTGGCGTCTTGAATAGTCTTGTAATGTTCAGAAATTAGCTTTGAACTAAGCTTTGAAGCCTTAATTATAATTGGATGCAAGAAATCTGACAAATAGTTAGGTTTCCTGAGGAATGCTTTGGGAAAACTTCGCAGACGTTCTTCTCCTATGCTACGAGACCCAGAAATGCCCCTTACCGAATTTTCGAAGCGCTCTGATTGTATCTAATTCGCTGCGGACATCTCTTCAGAATCGTCTCATAAACTGAATTGCATTGATCAGGCATTCTAGACGGGCTGCAGATCCTATCAGCAGCTCATCCCCATAGTTTCAGCCGTCCACGCGGCGCCAGTGCCGTCGTCACCACGTCTGACCTGCTTGAATCAGACGGCAGTGCTCGCCATGTGCGTGGCTTTCGCGATGACGATACTGCTCAGCACCGTGCTTGTCCTCTACCTCTTCCGGGACGTGTGTCGAGGGTAGGTTCATTCACCAGGTCTTCACGTGCTATGTTCTTCACAGCTACGAGCAACGTGAGTGTTCAGATGGTCGCGGTCTCCAAGCAGTATTGAGCACTACACTGCTGACTCGATCCGCTCGGGCTGCAGTTCGAACTCGAACGACAGCATCGACCGCCGGAGTGACTTGCCGATTTTCGCTCGAAGGCTCGGCGATCCTAATTACGTCATGGCCAATCGTCACTACTAACAACACGATGCATAGCCCTTCTTGGCGATGTCGTCAGTTTTGGAGCTTTACCTCATCTCCGTGTGATTCTACCTAGAAATCACTTTGATCCTGGTTAGGTAGATTACAGCAGTCGCTAGAAAGCTAATAAGGGACGTCTTTGAGCTTAACCCAATATTTTTCAGCATGACACATATGGTCTCATAAGGCATCTAGCAAACAGCACAGGGGTGAAAATTGCTTTGCTGCAGGCCAATGAGTGGTGTAAAAATGGTAAAAATTTGCCCGTTTCGACTTGCAGCGGGCTCTAGAGGAGAGGAGACTACTGAGTTAACCCGTTCGCTAAAAAAATTCTGCCCCACATTTGGTTTAAAGTTGAAAAGCTTACACGAATTCGGTTTAAGGTGAGCGCGCAAAATGACCAGCACTAATTGCATGGGGGAAGGATACGTACTCCCGACTTCTCTCTCGTCCATGGGTCACTGGGCGACAAGTTTTTGCCGTTTTTTGACCGCCCAGTGGCCCGCAGCAAAAACGAGGGTCAACCTTGTGTTCCTCGTTAGATGTCCTGTCATCTAGGTATTTTTCAGAATCGCTGGGCTAATTTCACAGGCGTCTTTTGTAAGTGCTCATGCAGATGAAGAAATTCCTTCGTTTCTGGACAATACGCTTAAAAAAGAGTCTCACCTGAAGCTGCGACTGTTTTTGAAACGCGTGGCGACCCAATGAAATAGCACCGTTGACAAGGAAGTCTTAGTTTATCCCGAGTCGTCCCTAAACACTGCGTCCGCAAGCCTAAAATAACTATCACGTTACGGTGCGCACGCCTGGAGTTGCAAGGCTGCTCTCAGCCGCGACAGAGATTACTGATTCTTCTTCTTCAGCGTTTGTCCCGCTTCGTGGAGGGGTCCGCTATTCTGGTGTTATGACGCCACCTTTCCCGATCCAGCGCTAGATCAGGGTGGACACCAGCTACTTTCAAGTCCATATGTAACGTGTCAGACAAGCGTTGCTTCGGACGCCCTCTAGGCCGCATTCCAACTACCTCGAAGTTAAGGCCTATCTTGCGGACGCTGTCTTCCTTTCCACGCAGAACGTGGCCGTACCATCGCAAGCGAGCTTCGGCATCTTGTCACACATCACAGAGATTACTGATTAGCTCCACGAAATCCCTAACTTCTTTGTCGGGCTTCTTCCTTTTCTCCCTTCATGATTGCGATTGTTACCGATCAGTTTGAAAGGCACGCGCTTTACTTGACAAGGGCTTGAAGAAGCGCTCGTTTTCACCTTCCACTTCTTACCAAATAATGTTCCAGGCGTTTGTCCGAACAAGGGAAATAGGTGGTGCTGCGGAAATCTCCACCCTTCATATAGTAGAACCACATGTTTCGTTTTGCTGAGTCCTTGAACCCAAAGAGCTACGGGCCGGCGAAATTGGATACAGGATTGCACCGTTACGCGTGCCCACGTATGTAAATACGTGCGCGCTGATGTCAGACGTGGCGAAAGGCTCTGCGGCAAGCGAATCGGTGGCTCAGCAGGATGCGACGCTGCTTCTCAAGCGGCCAAGATGTTCGGCTCCCGTGGTATGCGCTGTTCTTGCACTTTTTCATAATCGCAGCCTCCTTTGCCAATTTGTTTCCTTCACCTTTAATTTCACTCCAAATTGTCAAATAAGGGTCGCATTCGTGATCAACACCCCCGATAACGTCTATAGACGATGTTTGGGTGAAAGTGATGACCATCATCTTGCCATTAGTCACCACTACCTACTATAATTTACCGTACTTCAGCATAATACGAAAAACGGATGTCAGATTCATTGATCAGCACCCCAAATACTCCCCATAGACTAGAGGTCGACGATATCGGTGATTATGACCTCAGCAGCCTAGTCACTCTACCGTGCCTGCTGTAACTTACCGTAATCAGCCGAAATTTCAAGAATGGATGTCAGATTCGTGATCAGCACCCCAAACAACCCCCTGGGTGAGGTTTGGGCGAATTTTTCGACCTCTACTCGACCTCTGGAATCGTGAAAGTACGATAGAGCCTAATGGCAGCTAAAAGCAGCTTACTTCCTACACATCTCCTACACATTTATTTCACTTTAAATTGTGAAATAAGGGTTTACTGTTAGCTGCGCTTTACTAACTCATCTCAATTTCTGTATCATACAGTGCTTTGTGTTTTTCAGTAAATGTTAAACAGCGGCCTCACAGCAGGTATTGGTTACAGCAGGTGTCAAGGTCATAATCACCGTTTCGCCCAAACTTCGTCTATAGGGGTTATCCGACTTATTGATCACGAATGTGATTATTTGTAGTTTTATTTGGCAGTTTAGAGTGCTATAAATGTGGAGGAGATGTGTGTGAAGCAGATTTGTAAAGGAGGCAACGGTCATGAAAAATACACAAATGGTGCGTAGCACGTAAGCCGAACGTCCGACCTACAGCTGGACCGCCGATTCACTTGCAGCGGACATCAGCGCGCACAAGTAGCGTGCTCGTGGGCACGCACTGACGGTGCAATACTGTACCCCATACTTCAAAGGCCCGTAGCTCTTTGGGTTCAAGGACCTCTCAAAAATGGAACATACATTTCTACTACTGGAAGGGGGAGATTCTCGCAGTACTATCCATTTCCGCCATTCTGACATACGACTGATGGTGAGACCCTTGCCTGGTCAATTGTTTTCGTCTGTTTTCCTGCTTTGAGCAGTTTTCTTAGGCAGTTTATGCTACTCAGGCCTCAACTTCAGTTCACGTTACTATTGCTCCTTTTCAAAGTAGCTTCACTTTTCACCGTTATTTACGCTGTGCATTGGATGCCTATGTGACGCTAGTCATGTTGTAATTATCGCCAACCACTATACAGTTGCATAACTCTAATACGTTATTGCTATCATATATGACCGGTCCTTAGTTATGTTTACATGTACTTTGTTTATCAGTGTATTATTATATAAATAAAGAAGCCGCTTATACACGGGAACCCATCACTTCGACATCCGCTTCGTGCTGATCTTGCGAGGTTCTCAGCAAAGTCGTATGAACCTATTCGTATGGCAAGAAACCAAACGAGCTATTGTTATTACAAAAAGCCACTAGGTGAGGCCCTTGTTGGAGGGACCGCAAATTAACGATGTAATAACAATGAGAAACACAATAGGTAGGCAATAGGATATCGAGTTAGTAGACTACGCCAACCTAGGGCCGGATTCATCAACGACCTACATAACTTTAACAGAGAATTCGCAGCGGAAACCTCAGATATGTAACGCGGCTTATCGCTTGATAAGCTTCACAATATCGCTTGATAAGCAGCGTTATCGGAGGTTTCTGCTGTGAATTCTTTTTTAAAGTTGTGTAAGTCGTTGATGAATCTGGCTCCCTGGTTATCCAGATGTTAGCAATTTCCGAATTCCTAGGGGGCGATGCACCATAAATTTTTTTAATTGAAAGAAGCTTGTCAAATAACAACAATAGGCTTTTTAGCAGATAGAAAAGTGAGAATCAGCCAATTAAAACTGAAATTTAGGGGCAAGAAGGCCCAAAATCACTCAGTTTTTTGAACACGATATTTTTCATTTCATTTCATTTATTACGCTGTTTAAGACAGGCGTTATACAGAACCCAAACTACATCAACAACCAGAACAACAATAGGATAATAGAGCGTCTGTAAACATGGAGGATCAATAAGATAGTAAATGGTTGGATGACTGGAAACGTGGAGAACGCACCACCGGATTTCCTATTTTGCACTGAATATACCAGGCTGTCCAAAAATTCCTGTCCGAAAATTTCTCCATTTTTAATTTTTTCAACTTTATTGAAAAACAAGTCTAATAAACAATATAATCACCACAGTTATCCACAAAAGTGGCCCATCGATTGAGCAGGTCGCCGATGCCCTTCGCCCAGAACTCCGGGGGCTGCGACTCGAAGAAGTCCGTGATGTCGGATCTGAGGTTGTCGTAATTGGTGGATTTTCTTCCGTCCAAATGGTGCTTCAGCGGGCGGAACAAGTGGTAATTTATCACTCTGCAGGTAACGCCGACCGGGTAGTTCCTAGAAAATATGGATGCAGTCAAGGTGTTCTGGAGCTGGATATTATCGCGCGCCCACGACGTGGGAATGAGTCACAACATTTCGTGCATCGAGCTGGAACTACGTAAAAGGTGGGAAAACAGTAGTAGTGGTAAATTGTAGCAGGGAAATGGGCATCGCGAGCGGGAGGAGGGCTCGATTGTCTCGTGTGTCTCAAATGAAGAATCGGGTCACGGGTGAACCAAGAAAACCTCCCATCCCTCCAGCTCGTTGATGACACATGTCCACGAAGGTAAAGACAACGTCTTGTCCATCGGTTGGACACCGTTGTATAGTGCAAACGCGAATCTAATAAGTTGCTTCCACCATATCGCGCAGAAGTAAAACGTGCTTCGCCTCAGCAAAGGACTGATTATCTCCGCATTCATTCTTGTCACCGAAATGCTGAACAGGCTTAACAAGCCTAATCGGAAAGTTGCATTATATTCCCGGAAGTGGCAGATTGTTTTTTTCGCCGGACTGCCGCCACAAGCCATTGTACAGGGTATCTCAAAAAATGTGGACACTGTTTGAAAGGTGATAACTTTGCTCACGGTAAAGGTACTGAAGAAGTTACAATATTATATGAAAGCTTAAAAGATTACAAATTTTCTGACATATGAGCGGTATGGAATGCGCCATGCACTCGTCTGAAATTTTGCGTTTTACACTTGATTGATCGTGTTTCGCTTGAATGCATGCTATAATTTTTTCACAAAGTGGCCGTATTGATTAATTTGTGCTTTTATTTGAGGTCTAAAACTCAAAAGCACACTAGCTTGCGAAAATTGCAAGGTATCCTAAGAATGCAGATAAAATTTGAAACGCTCATTTAGGGGAGAGGGGTAAAAGTAATGAGACTGTCCATGCTGTGCCCATATATGTCGTGACTGGAATCCGGTTTCGTGCTTATCGTATTTGTATGCTTCATGCTACTTACTGAAGGGCACCTGAGAAGTTACCACTTCCGCCCATTCCAGAAGCATGCCAAAACTCCAGTCTGTCTCATGCCGAAACCCTTGTCTGACGAGTCGACCTGTGTCGCGCAAGTCTCGCCCAATACTCACCCAAGATGAGAATACGTCTTCTACCTTAACTCTGCCAAGCTGGCGGTAGCAGGTCACCAGGTCTTACCCAGCGAGCATGGGTGAGGTCTGTTGACCTGTTACCGACCTTCGTTCGGCGAGATGTTCACGGCGAGAAGCACCTTCTGAGACCCACAAGGCCCAAGCAGCTCTGGAAGGATGGGATCATGAAGTCGGCTGATCGATGGCAGCAAGGTCACTGACCTTAATGACAAATACATTCCTCAGCACCGTTGAGTTGTAATTGAGTTATGAAGAATTAAATAAATTTATTGAATTTGTCTCATTACTTTTGGCCCACCCTAATAACATCGCTGCAACTGAAGCGTTTGGAGACGTTTGAGACTCTTGTGAAAGCACATGGTAACGAGATGTCTGTGGCGTTAAGCAGTCAAGATTGCGCCATGCTCCGCCTGAAACATTGAATTTCAGACTCGATTGATTGTACATGGCCAGAATGCTTGTTACAATCTTCTTACTACTTGGCCAGATCAACATGTGCTCTGCTTTTTCAACGTTTCCGTTGCGCGGTAACTGTAACTATGTCGACTAACCTTACTATTCAACTTGAATGTTGCTTCATCAGTCCACAAAATCCGTTTTGGAAAATGGGGCTTCTGCTCACATTTAAATTGTGCAATCAATGTACTTGCATGTCGCATGTCTTTCACGTAATTTCCAAGCTCTAAACGTTAAAAGAAGCGGTAAAAGCAGCACAGTTTAATGTGGCCAAGTAGTACCAAGTTTGTAACAAGCATTCAGCCCATGCAGAGTCAATCGAGTCTGAAATTCAAAGTTTTAGCGGAGGCACGGCCCAATCTTGAATATTTACTTGCCACAGCTATCACGTCACCATGTGACTTTATATGGGTCTCAAATACCATTAAAAGCTTCACTAGCAGCAATGTTAGAACCTTTCAAATAGTATCTGCATTTTTTAAGATACGCTGCATTTTTCAGAAGCATTAGCAAGTTTTTAAGCCTTAAACCTTTAAAAAAGCATAAATCAACTGATGCGGCCACTTTGTGAAAAAGGTATACCAAGTATTCAAGCGAAATATCAATCGAGGGTAAAACGCAAAATTTCAGACGAGTGAATGGCGCATTCCATACCGCTCATATATCAGAAAATTTCTAATCTTTTAAGCTTTCGTACGAATTTTTAACTTTTTCAGTGCCTTTACCGTGAGCAAAGTTATCACCTTTATCACAGTGTATACATTTTTTTGAGAAACCCTGTATAGCCAAACATGCATTCAAATCGCCTCATCGGCATCCCACACAAGTAGAACGCGTGGCGCATCCCAAAAAGTGATTGAGTAACGCCGTCCTTCATTCTTGTTCTTCTCTTCTGTTGAAACGTTTCACGTGAAACCTTGCCTGGTTCTGTAGCAAGTGCTCTTCTCTTTGAGAGCTCTCTCAAAAACAGGCGACGCAGATGCTATTCCTCCAGTTCCACACGTCGAGCCTTTCTATTGAATACAATCGCCAAACAGCACTACGTTATCCATATTCACCTCTCATAATCATAATTCGTGCCCTGAAAAAAGCTGCCCTTCTCTAGACCACGTTACGCGGCTCTATCAATACGGCCTCGGAGCGTTCCAATTCCCTTCAGAAGATGCCGATAATGAGTCGATTATCCATTTCCATGTCACCGTTGAGGGCTCCATCCTGTACGAAGACGATAGCTATCCGTTCCACGTTGGTCGCTGTTTTTTGAAAATTCGTCTGCCGAACGAATCGCATTCTTTAGACGTTTGCGCTCTATTTTTACTCTAAAAACTGGCCGACAACCAGATCCGCTGGGAAGATTTAAGTCGTGGAAAGGAAAATCTCTTCCGACAACGACTATCGTAAAGTCTACATTCGTGATTATTCAAACGCTTGCTAGTTCCATACCATCGGTGTACATAGAGCGTGACCCCTCAAGTGCTGTTCTTATTTGGAGATTCAGCTCACCCTGCATGGTGGCCGAAAATAGGCCCACAACTTTTCGGCCCCTGATTTCCTATCGAGAGTGAGAACTAATCGCTTGGATGTTCACCAACTTATAAAACGAACTATACATTTTTGTGGAAGTTTTCAGCGGTTGTCGTCCGCTTTTTACGGAGTAGCTGGTCCTCTGCCAACTAAACCATGATTGTACCATTGTTCAAAGCCTGACACGGTAGAAAACAATCTATAAGGCCATTTAGGTGATAAGAATGGCTCTGCACCATGAACAAGCCAATTCCCTGAAAAACTAATGACCATCCGGGATCACGTCCTCAAAATTGCCAAAATCAGTCCCCCGCCGACACCGAAAGGGGCATTGGAAGACCTGATTACTGGAGATGAGGATTGGGTCCTCTACGATTACAACACGCGTCATGCAATTCCCGCAAGGGGAAGACCCACTAGAACAAGCCAAAATCGACCTTTGCTTAAAGAAATGTCTTCTTTGCTGCTTCTGGGAATTGCGACATGAAAAATTGGAGGATCTGGACTGGGACACTGTTCATCACTTTCCCTGATGTTGCTCTTCTGAATGCCATTCAATTTGCCCCTTAATGAATTCCCTGCGAAAAGATTTCATCAAAGTTGAAGATACTGAAAGCACTGAAAAAGCTTTCTTCGACATCCACTCCCTCCTTTTATGGGAGAAGAGAATTGCAGACCTACCCATTAGGAGGGAGACTGTTGTGTTTAACGGTGGTGGTTATACTGTTCAGTAATTTCCATTATGCGCTGAATGAAGAGAGGACGAAAAAGAATGTTAAACTGTTTAAGATGTTCTGACCAACGTTACTCAATTTTCGAATCACGAAAGTATAACCCTTCTTTTAGAGACGTGAAAAAACTGCGTTCACATGTATAAGGCAACAGACTCTCATTATGAAGGGGCTTCTGCTAACACTAGGTGACAACTCCACTACAGCTTACGAGTCCTGCTACGGCCAGGGAAAAGTCGTAAGGGTTCAATCTCGAGAGCATTGAAGATTCCTAAGCGACACGAAGGAAGATGTCAACCCCTTCAGACCTGATCAGGAATGCGTGGTAGCCACTCTCTGCCTCATTAGGTGACCGATCAAACGAGGTGTTTTATGTAACTCGAGCCCGGACGCTGATCTCACTTTGCAGAGCGCAGTCGAAAAAGGGCTTCGCTTTAGGTGATATTCCTGTTTGTCAAGATATCTTCATGCGTCTGGATTTCAAGCTCTTCGACATCTTTTTGGGATTTATCACACGTCTCGACGACTTTCGCTTTCTTCTGAAAGCTGTGTAGACTTGGGCGTCCGGCTCGACGCAGCCTATAGCAGGAGGGCGCCACGACTCAAGCTTCTTGATTGGAGTCCCGCCTAGATCAGCAAAGCCTGTCATTTATCCGCCGACGGTGATTTTTGGCATCAGACGTGTCTGGAAAGGACAAAACACTGACTTGTTTATCTGCTGATCGTCGAAAAGCACCGTGTAGGCCCCCGTCCAAGTGACATTGTAGAGGTGCAGTGTGCGGAGCAAATCAAACAGGTGTTGATTAGCGCTGCTTCTTATACCTATACTTGCCACTATCAATTAGGTCGTAAAAGTTTTGACCGTTCATGACTTTAAATTTCAAACAATAGTAACTTCATTCGTCGTCAACCATTCCAGCTATGATAGAAACGTAACACTTGGCGTATCACTGCTAATAAACAAAATCTTCTTCTTCTTCAGCGTCTGTCCCGCTTCGTAGCTGGGTCCGCTAGCCTGGTGTCTTGACGCCACCTTTCTCGATCCAGCACTAGATCGTGGTGTACCCCAGCAGCCCTTAAGTCCATAGGCAATGTATCAGACCAGCGCTGCTTCGGGCGCCATTTAGGCCGCTTTCAGACTACCTAGAAGTTAAGGCCTATCTTGCGGACGCGCTTCTTGTCCGCTGTTGGACACCAAACTTCTGCCGAATGGCATCGTTTTGCATCGTCAAGGCGCGTGAGTCCTACCGTTCAGCGCAACATCTTCCTCTCCTTGACGCTCTCCATGACGCTGAGGCGTGTTTCAACTTCATCGTCACCGGCAGGACGACGGTTCTATAGTTCTTTGACTTCAAGCGTTACTTCGTAATGCCCATCGTTAAATACTCGGTCTTCTTCACGTTCAATTTGAGTCCAAACCGCTTCAAGCGATCACACTAAGCTTGCACCTCTCGTTCGAGTTCACCTTTATCTCGTCAGAATAAGGCAATGTCCACGGGACTGGCTTTTGAGGATCCCGCGTAATGGCATCACAAGGAGTGGGGAAAGTGCGGAACCCTGCTATACCCGACAGAGATGGGAAACTCCATCGAGGTTCCAGCAGCAGCTTGAACTCTACTCTTTGGACAAGTAGAAGATTCGCACCCACTCTATAAGCTCTTCAGGAACTCCATGATGTCGTAGGCATCATATCACTTCATGCGGTACGCGGTCAATGTCCATCTCCAGGTCGAAGAAGGCGATATGCTATGGCTTCTGGTTCTTGCTATGCTTCCCTATCAGGAGGCGGGCGGAGTGTATGGCATCAACAGTGCCACAGCAAGCCACGAAGCCGCACTGACTACTGCTATAAAGCTGGACGATGTCACGAATTCGCCCATTGACAATTCGCTCAAACATCTTCATGCTGTGCGAAAGCAAGCGAATCGGACGGTAACTGCAGGACTGCCCTTCTTCTTCCAAATCGGAATCGTCGTACTTTGGCGCCAATAGTCAGGCCAACAGTTTTCTCTGCTGCAGCCTGATTAAAGAACTTTGCCAACCACTCAGCCAGGTGCCGAAACATTGACTTCTACAGGTCAGCCGCCACGTCGTCGGGCCCGGTCGCTCTGCCTTGCCTCATCTTCCTCAGAGCCGCTTCTGTCCCCTCCGCGGTGATATTCTAAACAGAACCGTGGGTAGGAGCTGCTGAAGGGATGGCCTTAAAATAGTCGCGCCATCGCTCCTACGCCTTTTTGCGTCCTGTCAGAAGACGGCCATTCTCATCATTGATGCCGAAGAACTTCTCGATGTCCTCGGTCTGGCGATGGCGATTCTTTGCAAGTCGGTACAGATACCGCTCACCATCACGAGATTCGAGCTTCTCGTTGACATCTCCATGATGACTGGTTTTTGCAACAGCCACGGCCTTCTTTGCAGCTTTCTTCGCTTCTTGGTACTTCTGCCAGTTATCGGCTGTCTTGTCGCTGAGAAACACGTGATAGAGTGACTCTTCTCTCTGACTTTTGCTTTCAAGTCGTCTGTCCACAACCATGCCTGTTTGTCGACCTTACGTTGTCCAAGCTTCGTAATGCCCAGTTCCGACTGCGCAGCTTGACGAATCCTGTCGGTCGCCTTCTTCCAAGTTTCATCGACAGTTGTGACTGTCGGTAACCGCACGCGAGAAACCACAGCTGCTTCCTTCTCTCTCATTCGCCACCACTTGATTCTTGAAGCACCGCATCGCTCGAACTGCTTCTGCCTTGGAGGGGCGATCTTTAGGGTGCAAATCAGCGGTCGATGCTGTGGGCGACCGTCTCATATGGCACTATCTTCGCATCTGTAACGAGACTTCGGGCGCAATCTTTCACAAGGACAAAGTCTATCTGATGAGAAGACAGAAGAGGTACCGCCGAAAGATGTCATCATAGTCGCTGGTGACCTTAATAGGCACGTAGGTGCTGCGAAGGACGGGTACAGCTGTCATGGTGGTTTCGGATACGGGTCTCGTAACGCCGATGGTGAGCGCATTCTTGAGTATGCGGAATCGCATAATCTCACCATTGTGAACACTGTTTTCCGAAAACGCGACTCCCACCTCATCTCATACTATAGTGGGAGCTCCAAGTCTCAGATAGTCTTTGTCCTTGTGAGAGATCGCGACCGGAGTCTTGTGACAGATGCGAAGATCGTGCCGTATGAGACGGTCGCCCCACAGCATCGACCGCTGGTGTGCACCTTTAAGATCACCCCTCCGAGGGTGCAGCAGGTTGAGCGATGCGGTGCTGCAAGAATCAAGTGGTGGCGAATGAGAGAGAAGGAAGCAGCTGTGATTTCCCGCGTACGGTTGCCGACAGTCACGACTGTCGACGAAACTTGAAAGAAAGCAACCGACGCGATACGCCAAGCTGCAAGGTTGGAACTCGGCATAACGAAGCCTGGGCGACGCAAGGTCGACAAGCAGACATGGCTGTGGACGGACGATGTGAAAGCGAAGGTTAGAGAGAAGAAATCGCTTTATCATGTGTTTCTCAGCCATAAAACTCCGACAACTGGCAGAAGTATCAGAAGGCGAAGAAGGCTGCAAAGAAAGCCGTGGCTGTTGCGAAAGCCACTCATTATAGTGATGTCAACGAAAAGCTCGAGTCGCGCGATGGTGAGCGGTATTTATACCGGCTTGCTAAGAGCCGCCATCGCCAAACCGAGGATATTGAAAAGTTTTTTGCCATCAATGATGAGAGCGGCCATCTTCTGACAGAACGCAAAAAGGCGCTGAAGCGATGGCGTGATTACTTTGAGGAAATTTCCACTATGGAATTTCCTCACCCGGCCATCCCTTCTGTGGCTTCTGTCCACGGTCCCGTTCACAAGATCACCGTGGAGGAGAAAGAAGCGGCTGTGAGGAAGGTGAGGCCAGGCAAAGCGACTGGGCCCGACGACGTGGCAGCTGATCTGTGGAAGTCAGTGCTGTGGTACCCTGCTGAGTGCTTGGTGCAGTTCTTTAACCAGGTTGTGGCGGAGAAGAAGGTGCCTAAGTGTTGGCGCCAAAGCACGACGATTCCGATTTGGAAGAAGAAGGGCAGTCCTGCAGACTGCTCCAATTACCGTCCGATTCGCTCGCACAGCATGAAGATCTTCGAGCGAATTGTCGATGGTCGAATTCGTGACATCGTCCAGCTTTCCAGCAATCAGTGCGGTTTCGTAGCTGGCTGTGGCACCATTGATGCTATACACGCCGCCCGCCTCCTGGTGGAGAAGCATCGCGAGAAACAGAAGCCGGTGCATATAGCCTTTCACGACTTGGAGAAGGCCTTCGACAGCGTACCGCGTGAGGTTATATGGTACGCCTTGCGACAACACAACGTACCTGAGGAACTTATAGAGTGGGTGCGGATGCTCTACTCTTGCCCAAAGAGTAGAGTGCAAGCTGCAGCTGGAACCTCAATGGAGTCTCCCATCTCTGTTGGGGTGCACCAAGGTTCTGCGCCTTCTCCACTCCTCTTTGTTGTCGTCATGGATGCCATTACGCGAGATCTTCAGAAGCTTGTCCCATGGACATTGCTCTATGCTGATGACGTGATGCTCGCTTGTGAAGATAAGAATGATCTCGAGCGGCAGGTGCAAGCTTGGTGCGACCGTCTGGCGAGGTTCGGACTCAAATTGAACGTCAAGAAGACCGAGAACCTAACGACTGACGTAAGCGAGTCCGGCTCCATTAAGATTAACGGCACTGAGCTTGCACGCACTTCGGTGTTTAAATACCTGGGATCAGCAATAGCATCTGACGGGGGTCTGATGGTTGAAGTGAACTCACGCATGAGTACAGCTTGGTCCAAGTGGCGCTCGTTGACTGGGGTGCTCTGCGATAGGAAGATACCAGAGCGCTTGAAGTCGAAGATATACAGAGCAGTCGTCCGGCCAGTAGCAATGTATGGCGCTGAGTGTTGGCCTGTGACCAAGGAAGTTGAAACGCGCCTCAGCATCATGGAGACGAAGATGCTGCGCTGGACGGCTGGAGTCACTCGCATGGACCGCATCAAAAACGATGCTATTCGGCAGAAGTTCGGTGTCGCGCCGATAGCGGACAAGATGCGCGAAGCTCGCTTACGATGGTACGGCCACGTTCTGCGTGGAAAGGAAGACAGCGTCCGCAAGATAGGCCTCGAGTTGGAAGTATCTGGAAAGCGGCCTAGAGGACGCCCGAAGCAGCGTTGGTCCGATACGTTACACACGGACATGAAAGTAACTGGCGTCCACCCTGATCAAGCGCATGACAGGGAATGGTGGCGTCATGACACCAGAAGAGCGGACCCCGCGACGAAGCGGGACAAACGCTGAAGAAGAAGAAGAAGAAAGTCTATCTGAGTTTTGGTACCCCACTGTAGCATGAGATGAAGTGCGAGTCGCGTTTTCGGAAGACGGTTTTCACTATGGTGAGATTATGCGATTCCGCATAATCAAGAATCCTTATAGCCCTCCTTGAGAAGGTCCAGAACAGCTTCACGCGGAAACTCATGGTTAGGTGCCTTGGCTTCATATATGACAGCATTCCGTCCAGTTCTGAGAGGAATGCTAATTGAAAACTTCACAGCCTTTCTCACAGAATAAGGAAATTTGACCTGATTTTATTCCATAAGATTCTTCAAGGTATCGCTGGTCTACATCTGGATCAGTTTTGTACCCACAGAACATCATTTACTAGAAGTGGAGCTTCGTCGTTAGTGCTTCCGCGTGCAAGGCGTAATCTTCGGCAACATTTCTTTACAATAAGGGCTGGGTCTGACTATATCGGACTCAGCAGGAAAAGAAAACTTCCGAGCGAAATTATGTCTTTCAAGTACACGATAGATAAGTATTTGGTTCCGTAGTGCTTGGTGCTTCTTAGCTGCTATTCCAGCGTTTTATTCGTTCATAAGTGGCATTGTCAAGTTACTAATTTGTTCATTTTTAGTGTTTGTTGTGTTATTTGCTACCACATGAGATACCTCATGTAATAATAAATGTAATACGTTCACCATCAACGTTAGGTGACCTGTACACGAAACCACAGCTGACAGCTGTACCCGTCCTTCGTAGCACCTACGTGCCCATTGCGGTCACCAGCGACTATGATGACATCTTTCGATGGTATGTCTGCTGTCCTCTCATCAAGTAGGCTCCAAAACTGGTCATTGGATTGTTCTGAGCAGCCGGTCTGCGGAGCATACGCGGAGAAGTGGTAGAGTCGCTCCTTAGCGGCGACAACGATCTTCATCAATCGATCGTCAAAGCGCTCAACGCTTACAATCGAGTCACGAAATCGTTCGGAGACGATTATTCCGACACCACTGGTAGTCCTGGGACTTCCACATAGAACGGCCTTGAAGCCACGTCCTACGTCTCTTGACATGCTGTTTCAGCGTTGCCACGCGGGTCCTGCTTACGTTACGGGACTTTCGGACTAGCTCAGTTGCCCCCCGATGCCGTCCTCGCATCAGGGACCCTCGCATACTTTCCACACTCGCCGGGCTTTGGGAGTGCGCGTCGGCTCCCGCGGACGCCATAGCTAATAAACAAAATCCACTTTAAAAATTTCCACGTTGTAAAGAACTGCAGAGACCATGAACTGTCTGAAGACATTTTTGCGATCCCCTTGTACAGATAGAACATTCTCCTTTGAAAGCTTTCGGAAAAGTACGAGAATATAACGATAGGAAGGCGACATATGTACCCGGAGATCACAGAACAGCTTTCAACTAAGCACGGTACTGTTTTGAACGGAAGAAATTAACGATGCGTTGTTTGTAGTAGCGTCTAGGGACGACAAAATTTAATTATCAGAGCGGGAAAGAATTTCATGCTTCGTTCTCCGACTTTCAGCATGTGCTGCTCAAGTTTACTAGACTGAAAACTAATTTCCATAGCGAATTAACTTCTACCAGCAATAAACCAGTGCCAAAACTGGTCATGTGAATGTGACCTAGAAACTTCGAAATGGTGGGAAAAGACCCCTCGCCAAAAAATTTTGTTATTGTTACTGATTTTTTAATGTTATTGCTCCTGATTCGCCCTTCATAATAAGTGACTATTATTTTGAAAACAATCGAAGATGTTGGTTTTTATCATTAAAAATAAACTTTGCTTACCGATGGCATTTCTTAAGGCGCCAGCTCATAGAGTTCATACAAGTTGAGTTTCTTGTCTTCTTCATGTAAGGAATTGTTTCAGCAAGTACGTATTCTTGCCACAAACTTTGAGGTAAATTGTTATGCCATCGTTTATTCTTAGCTCCTATGTTCTCACTCCTTTGTGTGATCGTCTATTTTGGGCGAGGTTCTCAACCTCTTACCAGAGCGTCTCGCGTCGAGTTTCGGTTTTTTACACACAGTGTCTTCCTGTTTTGCACATAAGCTTAATTCCTCTCCGACTTTAGGTTTTTGAAATTCAAGCTAGAAGAAAGATCCATGGCGCGGAAATGGACTCTTCTGCTGCCAACGAAAAGCAGCCTTTTTCAGTTTTTTTGTAGTTACATTATGTTGTACATGTGAGTAAAGCTACATTTGTATGCAGGAGTATGATGAAGTCCCGGGTGCAGACCGTCAACAAGATATTCAAGGCACTAAAACGGCGAGAACTTCCGGTCCGACCTAGTAGTCTGCAGCATATTCTCGTACTGTGAAACATTTCCAAGTACATGTAGAAGGTTGTGTTTTAGTAAACGCGGTCGCGCAGTACCCTAAATCTCAATCTCAAATCTTCAAGTCATGCGTCCCTCAGTCTAAGCAAACAGAGCAGCTATGAAGAGACAAAGCCGGGCACCTGCTGTTTTAGTGACGTCGGAGCAAATTGGCCGAAGCGCCACCAACCCGAATATCACCAGAACAGCTGCACCTATACCCCTCCAAACTCGTGGAGACAACGCCCAGTCACGCTCTGTTGCTCAGAACGACATTCGCAGGCATTCCCCATATCCGGCCCCTTATTCATGTTTTGGCAGAAAAAGGAGGAGGCGGTTATGACCAGGGTTCCAGAAGAACGTAACGAACTGGTAGTCGGTTCCCCACTTCGTGTCGTCATAGGGGAGCAAAATCCACACGGAAGTGTTGATGGGGTTTCACCCTAAGAGATGAAACATTACTGAGGAATGCTGTGGATGTCCAAAGGTAATAATAATAATAATAATAATAATAATAATAATAATAATAATAATAATAATAATAATAATAATAATAATAATAAATGAGCCATAGTGCCCTGCTAGATCCTACTGGCCCCGAAAAGAAGTGAGTTGTTCTAGAGTGTGTTGAAGCGACTGAAAAAAGATGTTAACTCAAAGGAGCAGTGTGAAAAATGGATCTCACGCTGTGTTCAGAACAATTTATGCCAAGCCAAAGGCAGGGCCTCGCGTTGTGAGAAGCATTTCATATATGTACGTGGTGCAGCCTGAAGATCAATGCAAATTATTCGGATCGTAGTTCTGCTAGAAGACTCCTACTTTAATAACACTCGTCACTAGCTCAAACGAATAACTTTACCCTCCATCTCGCTTGTATTGCTCCAACACTTCAACAGCGATGGACGGTGTCGGTCTTGCTAATGAGGGCTTTGAAGAACTTTGCTGAAAGGAAGCCTCCTCGTGTATTTTAAGTTATCGATGAAAGTGCAATGGAAGTCCACCTTTAAAAGGGGAAAGCAAATACTTGTAGGCGCATGCAGAGTTATAGAATTTTACTCAATATTCTGACATAAAGGATAAAAGGATAAGGGACGACGTTATGCAATTACTTTAAGGAAAGCGCCCTCACTGCATTATGCAGGCAGTGCGCATCGAGGAGTTCCGCCGACCAACCGCAGTGTTTCTCCTTCGTAGTAAGGTCTTGTACCAATTTGCCTCTTTTGAAGGGATGAGAGGATAGGTTCGCTTAGGTGAGCCTGAAGCTGAAAGCTTGACTCGGGGTATTAGTGAGGTTCAGTTCTTCCGACTCCTATTATGCTGAGAAGAGTGGTCAACAAACATATTATAATTCGATTTTTCCGCAAACTCAAGATTTAGTGATAACTCATTTTGTCCTCAGCCAATTCAACATTCGCATGTAAGGCGTTTAGATTGAAAGCGCTACGCTGCGTTTTCAAAGCCAGGTATAAAAAACTGGAAAAAAGTTTAGAAGCGGCAATCAATAAGATGAGAGCGGCTTTTAACATTCATTCTTTAGAGCTGCTTCCTCAACAGCAAATCCGTGTGGCTCTCTATGCGTGAAAGGGAGATGGGTTCCCTCTTCGCTACAGTGTGACAAGTTGCTTCTGATGGCAAAATTCCCCAGCTGTTTGCTTCCTTTTCATTCCTTGCAAGGTCCTCTAGCAGGAGTCTTCACTGTATCAATGAACCAACAAGACTAGATACCTCTTGCTGAGCAGACGGTGTTCGGAGAGGTTTTCCGGGAATCCTCTACGCTAACCACCAGCAATGGTCTCATGGTCAGTCCATTCAGCCCAAGTTGGGATTCGAAGGAGAGAAGAGAACCATATTTTGCTTATCGGTGCATTCGAGATGACAGTCTCCGACTCCTTGCTCCTCATACAGGGAGTCTTCCATACACGCCATTTCGACCCTTCTTGCGGTGGTCGTAGACATCCAGAAGAGGGTGACGCTAACTAAACTCGCCTTCAAGATCGTGCAGCTGCTTTTTTGAATAGAGAGAAACAGAGCCTAACCGCACGGTATTTCAAGGTGGCACCCGTATACGCTGCGCCGGCGTTAGGATCCTGATTGTCGATAGGAAGAAAGCTCAAAGTACACGGCAGCCATCTAACGGTACATTAACCATCTTGAAACAGGTACGAGGGAGTAGCACACATGCAATTCTATTCACCATGTTACGCTTGCCTACTAGACGTAAACGAGTTGAAGAAGGAACGAATAGAAAAGAAAACGTAAAGAACGAGAATTTGATCGAAATTCTCACGTTCTCTTGGCCCCAACGATTTTGAGAACTGCCTTCTTTCTGCTGTTGGATAACTGATTCATAAGAACTTCTTACGGTTACTTTGCTACTTTGGGAGCGTTCTGTGTTTAATTGCATTTTGTTGCGGAACCGTTCCCGATTTCTTTCCGAGGTTTCGTTCCCTACGACTGCGCTACTATTGTGGCGAACATAGAGTGAGACATATTGCATACACAGAAGACATATTACATCATTACGGACTGCTCCGACATCTTTGTAAACGCATCAAATGTCACAACGCAGTCAATCGTATGTAGATTAAAACCAAAGCATGCGAAGGTAAGGTGCCCACACAAAAATAGAAGAACAGAAGCACCAGTAGCGTCCACATTCCTCGCGATGTTGCTGTGAAAGTTGGTTTGGTGAAAAAGTTAGCAGATCGACAGGTAGTTAAATTTTTTACAGCTTGTATGTCCTAATAAGTACTTCCACGTATTTTTGTGCTATTGTTCTGTCTGTGTTCACCGAACTAATTTATTTATGGGGCGTGCTGCTCAGACAGAGAAAGCGCTGGCTGTCGCATGCTCCCGATTCCATGTTCTTGTTTCGAGTCTCTCGCTCGGGCCCGTCAAGATTTCCATCTCTTCGGGATCGGTGAGTTTGTACCAGTCTCGCCTGGGACAGTAACACACTGACTTGTCCGGCTGGCCACCTTCCGCCATTGTATAGGCCAAGTATACGTTCAAATTACTCAAGATATCCAGTAAAAGTAGGACGGCAGCGCATCCCAAAAGGGATTGACTAAGGCCCGTGTTTTATCCTTAACCCATTATCCCTTAATTTGTTTGCGCAAAGATGCATTAAGATTGTTTTCAGCGTATACACTAGGCATAACTGAAGTCTCTGACATCTGAAAGGATTTTTTGTGGAGATACGTCCTGCATCCCGCCTTCCCTCAGCTTTTCAGTGCAGTTTGCTGAAATTTAAGTAGGGTTGTTGTGGGTCGCATTCAAACGCTTTCTCTCTGGACATGTTTGGTTCAAGGATTGTCATGAAAGCATCCTATACCAAGAATGGATCGTAATTAAACAGCGAATTGATCGCCTGTGGCTTTTGATGTCAGACTGCGCCGTACACTCAGCTTCCACTATCCCGGGCGATCAAAACAGTTTGTCTTTCCTATCCGGCAAGGTTTTTGTCAGCGATATGCATTTTTGTCCGTAAAAAGTTTTGATATAGGGTGATGTCGAGTTCTTCCTACAGCTACACATCATTTGCATCGCCACTCAATCAGGCCGAACCTGTGACGAATTAGCTGGCCCTTTGAGATGATCGGGGTCAGTTTTGAAACGTTGACGACTCCTTGCTAGACAGTGTTGGCTACACTCCATATGCAATGAACATGAAGGCCTAAATTAGGGGCTCATGCGCGCGCGTAAAATCTGAGGCGGTTCTAAAGAAGACGGGATTTGGCGGCGCGGCTGGTCATTGAGATTCTGCAGCTGATTTATGGGGGTCAAAGTCCTGTTACCCTGCAGAGTGGGTGGCGATGTTCTTTAATCAGGGTTCAGCGGAGGAGAAAGTGCCTGAATGTTGGCACCAATTCCGACTCGAAAGAAGGGCAGCCCGCCAATTGCTCTAGTTACTGTCCGATACGCCTGCTTTTGCACAGCATGAAGATCTCCGGGCGAACTGTCGATAAACTCGTGAAATCTTCAAGCTTCCCAGCCACTGGTGAGCCTTCGTAGTTGACTGTGGCAACATTGATGCACCTCACCCGTAACGCGTGTTGGAGGGAGTATCGCGACAAATAAAAGCACCTGGCCTTTCCCGACTCGAAGAAGAGCTTCAATGGCGTACAATATGAGGTTATGTGGTACACCTTGCCACAGAACGGCGTTCCTGAAGAACTTGCAGGCGAATGGTATGCTCTTGCCCGAAGAATGGAGTACGAGACACACACCTCCGTCAGGGAACACCAAGGGTCCGCGCTTTCTCCACTCCTCTTTGTGTTCGTTATGGATGTCGTTACACGAGGTCTTCATGTACCATTTCCATAGACGTTGCTTTATGCCGATGACGTGATGGTCGCTTGCGAAGATAGAGTAGAACTCGAAAGCGGGTGCAAGCTTAATGCGACCCTATGGAGGTGTGTGGACGCAAGCAATACCAAGTTGACCGAGCGCTCAACGATGGATGTAAACTGGCCCAGCTCTATTAAGACTAATGAAACGGAGGTTCCACGCACTTCGGTGTTCAAGTACTTCGGAGCAGCAATGGCGTCTGATGGCATTCTGGTGGTTGTAGGCAACTCACACGTGATTGCAGCTTGGTCCAAGTGGAGCTCGTTGACTGGCGTGCTCTGCGATAGGAAGCAGGGATGGGCGGAATTTCTGTTTGGTGTTTTCTGTTTTCTGATTTTGTGACCATTTTAGGCAATTTTTTCCGTTTTCTGTTTTCTGGGAAAATAGCCAAAAATTGGCTAGAAGACAGAAAATAGAGCTGCAAGCTAAGCTATATCAAGGAAATCCTATTAAAAGATTCTAAAAGTGTAAAAGAATCATGAGTTTCATTCCAAATTGGAGCTTCTAGGGTATTTTAAATGGTAAGCATGTGGCGTTTTTGGATGTGTCCCTGATCTCCGAACGTCGACGAAGCTCGGAACCCTGGAGGCCTTCTCTCACTTGCGTGAGTCGTGTCACTCCGAGCATCGTCCTATCGATTCCACGCTGCGCAACGCTGATAGCGTCTTCGTCCTGCTTTCGTATGGCCCAGGTTTCTGAAGTGTGTACCAGTGCAGGAAGAGCAATGGAGTCGAAAAGGCGAGCACGGTTTCGATGACCGCTTTGGTTTCGACGGAGTCGAATGCCTTCTTCAGGTCGATGAAGACAAGGCACAAGGGCAGCTTGTACTACCGCGACACTTCTACGAGCTTCGTGACGGTGTGTATGTGGTCGACCGTGCTGGATTTTCCCCGAAATCCTGCTCGTTCGCATGGCTGTCCTAGACTATGGGCAGCAGACAGAAGTTACCCATGTCGTGCACGTCTCCCCTCTTGTACAGCAAGAAGACTCTGCTGGTCTCCCATTGAGATGTAGATATGAGGAGAAAAAGTAATATGATGGAGAGGGACTGCTGACCTGCTTGACCCTATTCTATATAATAGTTTCATTCCTAGGATTTATCAGTCAAGATTCACAAATTGCTGATTGCATTAAATTTGGAGTGTACTTTTAGAAACTTTTGTAAACGCTTGTAAGTTAAAACGCTGGTCCACGACTACATCTCTAGTCATAGAAAAGCATTTCCTACTGGAAAAATGGATTTTTGGGTAGAATAATTAGGTCGTATGATAATTTCAAAATTTTCTGTTTTCTATAGGTCTTAATTTCGAGGTGTCTGGAAAGCTTGAGGCTGTACAAAGCAGATGGTCTGAAACTTCACACATGGACCTATCTATAGTGGATGGTGTCGACCTTGACCTAGCACGGTACTGGGAAATATGGCGCCATGGGACAAGAATATGAAGTGGCCCCGGGACTGAGCGGGACATGCAGAGAAGAAAGAGAAGAAGAAGATTGTCTACACTCGCTACATTGTTGTCTTCTTTCAATCATACTCTAGCGTCAGGCGGGTCTCGAACCCGCGCCTCCTACTGACCGGGCGGGAATGCTCTTCGCCATTGACCACCGGCGCTGTTTAACCGAATGCAACATCCACGACTCGTGGATGCTGGCCACCGACATTCACCCGAATATCGAGATGAGCCGGCCGCTGATATTAACATGGAATCAGAACAGAAGATGAAGAAGAAGATGGTGGAGAAGAGGATGATGACAAAGAAAAAGATAATTAAGAAGAAGAGGAGGAAGGAACAAAGTCTGCAAGCGATTCAAAATGAGAAGGCTAGTTGACTTCTAATTACGCATCCTCTTGCTCTAGCGGCTGTTCCTTATGCTGTTGCTGTGCCTAGGTCTATAGAGTAGAGGAGAAGGTGTCTCCTCAAACGTGATTGACGATGCCGAGCGTTGTTCTCCATCCGCTGGGTTTTTATTCATTGTAGAAAATTTGCAAGTCGTTTGAGTTTCCAGAAGAGGTCTCGTCTGCATCAAGACGCTGGTGGTATGACTGCGTTCGTCGCTCTCTCCTTCGATCTGTCTTCATTTTCTCCTTTTTCAGGAAGGCACTTTCGCACAGAAACGAGAAGTCCCTAAATGACGGAAACCAGCGGCGACCGTCTGACGGAAAGAGGTTGGTGCTGGGCGGGGCGACCAGGATTCAAGTCCGGCAAGGATTTAAGCGTACCGCCTGACTCTTCGCAGCGACAAGCCGGTCAGGCCGGAGCCAGCCGTAAGCCTTCCAGTCAGGATTGTTCACCATGGTAAGCAGTTCTAACCTGTCGATCCTTTTTTTCGAATTTGTAGCCTTGGTGTTTGCTTGTTCTCCTTTGGTTCATTCTCAAGAATCTTAAGAAATGTCTGCACTGCGAGTATTTGTTGCATCCGTCGGTCTAGCAGTTATTCCAATCGCCACTGGAAGAGATAGGTGTCCTGCTCAAAAAATATTGATGACTTCATGGCAGTCGTTACTTTAGTTTTGGAACCGTTAGTCTGTTAGACTTGAGGGTTTTCTTCAAGGTTCTCTTTTTGCTGTTGCATTTCTAGAAGGGAAGCATTTCTGGAAGCTGTAACATCATTTGTGGTACGAGATGCTTTCGTTTCCTTGTACTTCCTAGACTTCTAGCAAGTATTCTGGAATCTCCACCAAATCCCTTATTTTCAATTCAGGCAAGACCAGACTATAAAGGTCGAACTCTGCCTACCTCGTACTTAGGCGTTGCTTTGCGTAAGGTCTCCTAAGTGTCATTGCTATTAGGTTGGTGCATAAGTTCTCGGACATTTGGGACATAAAATATTTATTATCACAACATACGAACAACAATATCAAATCATTTGAAGTAACCACCCTTTACATCAATTGTCTTTCGCCAACGTGCGAAAGACAATTGATGTAAAGGGTGGTTACTTCAAATGATTTGATATTGTTGTTCGAATGTTGTGATAATAAATATTTTATGTCCCAAATGTCCGAGAACTTATGCACCAACCTAATACTTTCCTTGGTCTTCGGATTGTCCGTTAAAAACTGGTTCTATCTACAGGATCAGCCCTCGAATAATCAGAGATGCTGCTTTGTGCAAGTACTTGCTTCTCAGGATCAGGCAGAAATTTTGCGCCTTGAAGGAGGCAACCTCTGGTCGCTAGTGCATACAAAGTAGCACCTAGCAGTGAAATAACACTTCGCTATGTCGCACTTTACCAAGAGATGCACAAAACACCTGTCTTATATATACCACTGGTGAGACCCAGAATTATCTTGTCCTATGCAATGCTCATCTTTGTAAGTGGCGCAACAGGTGATGAGTCTGCAAGGCAAATGTCTGCCCAGTTTCTCTTCATTCTTCTGTAACTCCTTCAAAAACATGCTGACAGAGATCATCTCACGCCAAAATTGTCCTTCGAGGTCGTCACTTGCATTACTGCAACACAAACTCAAAACGCGAAAGCGCTGACTTTTCCATCGCGTGCCTACTGAAACCACTGTATAGGCCGAGTACGCATTTCCAGCCTTCACTACATTCCGAATTCTAGCAGTTCTTTTATTGGCGCGTTTATTGAGTACCCGAATTATTTGTTAGTTTTCTTCTTTACGTGATTGCTTGGCACATAAATAAATAAATAAATAAATAAATAAATAAATAAATAAATAAATAAATAAATGCTGCTAAAACCACTTTCGATGCGTACGTCAGGCTCATTTTTGCTTTTTGTTCGAATCCAGGATTAAATTTGCCTAAAGTGCTGCATCCGAAATTACTTGTAGTTCGTCGACGATCGCTGTTTTTTAAGGAAATTGCAGTGCTCAGAGAACTAGCCGTCTAGAATAGCTTAAGAAGGAGTCTCAAGGATTCCAACCACGTCTCATGATATTACTGTCCAATCCCTACAGCTGTAGTCATTGCTCAAGAAAAAAAACCATTTTGGCTGCAGGCCTGCGATGCGGACAGCTGCTTGGACGAGATGTTCGCTTTAGTGCGACGCTTTTGCAGATGTGAAAATGGATCTACAATTAGTCTTCAAAATGGTATGGAGGTTGAGACGAGGACCCACAGAACTTGTCGTCACCATCCTGGTTTGAGCTTGGAGAGATTTACTAGAGAAGAAAAATGATAATTCCAGTAGCCCACTCTAATGGTCTGCATTCAAACGAATACTAGGTAATTTCGTGTCTTTACCCTATCATTTAAAGATATTTAATTTTTTCGCCTTTCCATCCCAAATCACTCATATTGCCCTGTTCTACATAGTCGAAGAAAGACTTGGGGACTATTTCATACTAGTAATAAAAAGAGGGCTATTAACTCACACTCACTCACAATTCTGGGCTTTAAGGTATCGAAAAACTGTTACGGTTATTGATAAGCAAAAACCTCGCATAAGATGGCTGTTAAGTTCAGCTCTGCCTTTTCGATGTTAAAGTGCAAAATGCTTTGAGAGCGTTTGAAGGCGTTTTGTCAATCCAGGGATGGACAAGCTCCTTCGTTTCAACACATTCTGTTATTTGCGCATTCCACTGAGAGACAATGTCTCTTAAATAAAGTGCTGATAGTCATTTTCTTATTGCCACACATATTTGGAAAATTTGCTTATTAGAAGAAGGACACTAGTGTACTTAGATAGCTGATGTTAAGAGAATTTCCTCCAATAAGTCTTTTTTGGACGCATAGAGCGCAGTCAGATGAGGTGCCGGCTGCCGCGTGCACTCGATGCCAGGTTCTTGGTTCGGATTCCCTGCCCAGGGCAACCTAACCTTAAAACCGTCCGAGGTCGGTTGCCTTCAGCAGACCATCTGGGAAGGATAACACATCGACTTGCCCATCGAATGATCATCGCCGCAAGTCACTGCTTAATACACATTCGAACAGTCTTCATGACATCCCGTAGGAGCAGAATTAGTGGGTCATCCCAAGTGTAAGATCTGGTTAGAGAAGAGAACCGGTCTACTTTATGTCGAAACTGGCCTTCTGTTTTATCGCATGTGAAGTCATTGACCAGAATGCATAATGTACTTCTCATTTTTCGTTGTTCCAGTCAATTCTTGCATGAGGGCGCGCGTCGTTTGTGTGGTGATTTCTTGCGATAGCAGTGATATGTAACCTTCAGAGGATTCCATTACAGCGCATAACGTTGCACCCGGTACTGAATTTCACGAAGTTTCATTCAGCATCTAAATTCCGCATGGACGAGCCCAAAAGTATAGTGAAGCTCAGTGAAAGCAACATTTCTTAGGTAGCCTACTAATTCCCCATAAATGTGGCAGCATTTCTATTTCCTGCATATCGCTTCCGTTAAATGATCGAGTATCATGCCATTCGTTCCAACACGTATCCTTTTCAAAGCGTTTCATTACATTGATAAAAATTTTGTAGCAAGCTGAAAGATTTGTTAAAATTTTAGCACTAGTTTTTTCATCGAGGTGCAATCTCCCCACTGCATTCTGCAAGGGATGTTCGCCTACAGTTAAGATTCTTTGGCTGTCGTAGGCCCGACGAAGGATTGGCTTGAAATGCAATCTGGCCAGAACATCAGGCAAAAAGCTCGTCGAGAACCGTTAATGCGCGTGACGAGTGTCACATAATTCGTTTTTCA
Source organism: Heligmosomoides polygyrus bakeri (assembly GCA_947359475.1). NCBI lineage: Eukaryota > Metazoa > Nematoda > Chromadorea > Rhabditida > Heligmosomidae > Heligmosomoides > Heligmosomoides polygyrus. The sequence continues at coordinate 34,432,633 of OX375869.1, forward strand.
AAGAGCTCGGGCGTATTGTCCTAGCTCAGTGAAGGCGGATATTGTATGATGGACAGAGAATCTGACAGGTAGAGGAACAAACCGTGTAGCGCGCACAACGGAATGCTTGTGAAGGCATAATAAAGAATAAAAAATGGGGACGGCGTGATTTACTCCTTTTCCGGTATCTCCACGCATTATTTATTTATTTGTTTTTTATTTATTTATTTTCTCCATCTCCACGCATTATTTATTTATTTGTTTAATTCTGGTGTGAATTACAATCAATCACGCTCGCAGAAGGCACAAACATAAACACAAAAAATATAAAATGTGCAGCTAAAACCACTTACAAATGATCTCTGGCTTAAAAAATGCCTGATCTGACACATAGACATGATACCAAAACCTTCAGAATTGCCAACAATCGCCAATAAGCAGGGGCAGGAAATCCTTAAGGTTCCGATAAGTGAGAAAAATATGCATGACCTTGGTACTTGGGATTGCAATCTAACGATAAGTCTTCCTCCTCTTCTCCTCTTTAGTGAGTCATCAAAAAAAAACTATGGCTTCAATGGAAATTCTCTTTATGAGAATTTTAAAAAGCATGATTAGATTAGAACTTTCCCTTCTCCTTCCTAAGGAGTTGCCTGGTACTTTCACACCGTTTGAAATGGCTCTACTTCTGAGAGATGTCGTGGAGGCAATTTCAGTGAGTAATTGGCTTATGTAATGACTTGCGGTGACCAGCCAATGGACAAGTCAGTGTTTTATTCCTCCGATACAAGTTTTGTACCAATACACCGAGAGAGAAAACCGAACCAAGCACCTCGATTCGGGCTACATCCATCAGTCAGCTTTCCCGAGCTAGCTGAATGAAAACGGGTGTCAGTGCCATCAACTGCTCAAAGAAGGAAGGGTTAAAGAAAGGAAGGGTTGAAGAGGCGATGGTGTGTGGAGCACAGAAAAATGGCGATCATCAGATAATCTTACCAAGAGACAAATGAGAAGCGTAACAGAGCGGATGAACACTTTGCTTTGTGGCCAATTGTGTCAGCAACCAGTGAGCTCAAATATCCGACAGATCAGGATCAGGCGCATAGTCTTCGCCAATCTGACTTGATCTATGCGACATTTCACACTTCAGTCATCACATATGCAGCGCTGTGCGGAAAGGCTTCGGCTTAGACAATTTATAACTGCTGCTTCTGCCTTCTATCATTATTAAGATATTAGTCCATTTCTAAACCTAACCCCTCTCCTCATTCTGACAGAATAGTCACAATTCTTCACTTTTTTGATTCTGTTAGCAAAGTATTTGTATTTTTAGTGTTGAATGCTTTTTTACAAATATTATACAGTACCGGACATGTCTTTTGGTCATTGGCCGAAAAAGCCGCTCCGGCCAACATAGGCCGCTTTGGCGCGTTCCAGAGCGGCCTTTTTGAATAAGTTCTTTAGAAACCAAATACCTGTGAAAATAAACATATATTTGAACTCAGCAGCTCAAGCTCTATCTTTTGGTATATAAATCTCAGTAGAGTTGAACAATGCATATAGGCCCGACAGAATCAATCGAGTAGGCGCCGCGCGACAACCTGTAGAGCGAGCGTTTGGGGAGTTTTATCGGAAATTTGCAGTTGCCCTACTCAAGAATTGCTCTAAAACTATCCAGCGAGCCTTTGGAGTGCGCCGTGCACAATGCATATATTATCGAACCTACCAATCGAGTGGGAGCGACCGCTTGCAAATTGCACGCGCGGCCGTGTTCGGAGCGCTATAACTCTGTCAGGTCCACATCGTTTCGGCTGCAAAACGGTGTTACCGGGAGTGTCGGAAACCCAAATATGGGCAAGTAAGAGGGCAGGAAACTTCAACCGCCGCCCTAAAACGGCAGATGGGGCTAAGGCAGTTTAGGCAGCTGAGAAGTTCTGAGCCCGTCACCGTAAAGCACCACAAGTGCTCTGTTCGCGTACGCATTTTGAGGCCGTTAGCTCTTCTCGCAGTGGTCCACCGAAATCGGAGAAAAAATGCGTCACGCAAGCCTCACCTGCATATTCACGCCGCTGTTACTTCGCCCATTCACAAGCTATGTTGCTGTTCTTTAGCACACTACTAAAACGTTTTACTGGCTACAAAATTAACGCGTTGCAGCCAGATCGATTCGATCTCGACAGAGTTACTGCGCTCCGAACACGTTCTTGCGTCCTATTTGGCAAGGCGAGGGTCGATGTTCTCCGCGCTCTTATTCGCCCAGATCACAGTTCTCGATACTCCTAGTAACACCGTTGAAATCAGCAGGAAAAGTTCTATCAAATGGTATCAAGCCTGGCGAATTTCGAAACATCGATTTTCGACGACGTCATCGTCCGTCTGTGACGGCCTGGAGCGGTCTCGTCCTCGATGCGAAATTGTCGAAAAATCGATGTTTCCAAAATCGGCCGAAATTGATAACATTCGATAGCGCTTTTCACGCTGAACAGAGCAGTACCATTGCGAGTGTCGAAAATTTAAATCTGGGCGTGCAAGAACTCAAGAAACTCTAACCGCTATCTTCCGCCACTCTAAATTGGCAGATAGGGCTAAGGCACTTCAATAAACTAGGGAGTTGTGAGCAAGTCCTCATAAAGTACATTAATTGTACTGCTCGAAAACGCGTTTGTAGGCTGTTAGGTCTCCGCGTGTTACTGCAGAGGTCGTCTGAATTGCATATTCGCGCCCCTGTAACTTTACTTAATTATAAGCTACACCGTTCGACTTCTGCATACTACTACAGCGTTTCACTGCCTACAAGACCCAGGAGTTGCAGCCGAAACTATGTGGACCTGACAGAGTTATTGCGCTCCGAACACGGCCGCGCGTGCAATTTGCAAGCGGTCGCTCCCACTCGATTGATAGGTTCGATAATATATGCATTGTGCACGGCGCACTCCAAAGGCTCGCTGGATAGTTTTAAAGCAATTCCTGAGTAGGGCAGCTGCAAATTTGTGATAAAACTCCCCAAACGCTCACTCTACATGTTGTCGCGCCCACTCGATTGGTAGGTCCGATTCAGTATGCATTGTGCACGGCGCACTCCAAAGGCTCGCTGGATAGTTTTAGAGCAATTCCTGAGTAGGGCAGCTGCAAATTTGTGATAAAACTCCCCAAACGCTCGCTCTACAGGATGTCGCGCTCACTCGATTGGTAGGTCCGATTCTGTATACATTGTTCAACTCTACTGACGATGAGATTTATACACCAGAAGATAGAGCTTGAGCTGCTGAGTTCCAATATATGTTTATTTTCACAAGTATTTGGTCTCTAAAGAACTTATTCAAAAACGCCGTTTTGGAACGCTCCAAAGCGGCCTATGTTGGCCGGAGCGGCTTTTTTCGGCCAATAACCAAAAGACATGTCCAGTACTGTAATTGTTTTAAATGTGGTGGATGCTATTCGTATAACTACCAAATACAAATTCTAGCTATAACAATAAGGTCTTCGCCATAATCAGAGGAGGGCGGACTCGCAAATGAGAAATTCCCTGTTTGGCAAGAAAAATGCCTCGTAGGTTTGCTCACCCCGAGGCGTACTAGGCGTTCTTCCCGTGGTAACCCCCCGACTACAGGCTGTTTGCTTAACAACATATATCGGAACTCCTTTTCATTTCAAGATCTCTTACACGGTTCTGAGATGTGAATAAGCTGCATGATAGATAACGCTGACATGACTATATGGTACCAACAGCAAAATGATTAAAACACAGCTCTGAAATAAGCTACAAAAATACGAGCTACTCTAGCAGGAAGGTGACTTCAGTCTCCGTAGTCCAACAAGTCCAGCAAAGGAGCATACGTACAAAGAACTTTATTTTAGCAGACTATGGGTGACTGCAAATCCACTAGGACTGCTCAGGTCCGAGATTCAGCTGCTCTGTTCAATTCAAAGGATGCAGACCATACGAAACTCTCCCTCCTAAACAATCAGCGAAAAACATAACAGGCACAGGAGCCTCACTGTCCTACGATCAGGTCTCTCCTTTCAATTAGATAATGAGAGCGGCTTTTCCTACCTAACAAGTAAACGATGACCCAAATCATGCTGCATGAAACTCCTACTCATGTTAGTTTTATCCTTATTTTTATTTTTGTTTCCAATTTCGGCTCCAGGGGTATGTATGTAGGTCAGTCAAATGTTTCCCATTTGTATTTCTAGGCTTCAATGTCTTGCGATTGGGTGCTAGAGTAACAGTATCCTACGTATGAGCTATGTTACCGCTTTTCGTCCAAGAATCGGAGGTACAAATATTCAATGTTTTCCAAATATTTTCAATGACGTTGTAGGCCGATACTGTTCCGTAATTCTTCCCAAGAATGTCATACAAACCCGCTGTTTGTCATATACTTAGCTTCAAGTCTATTGTGTCTTTCTTTGAGCCACCACACCAAATTCTAGAAGTGTTTATCTTCAAGGTTCGTCTACCCAGGAGTTTTTTTTCGAGATGAACACAGTGCAAAAATGAGAGAACTGCGAACAATCCAGTTTTTGATGGAATTGCAACATCTTTGAATTTCTGGTCATGTTTTAATACACCATCTTATCTTCCTCCTCCAAGAAGGCGCTGAATTTTTCGTTCTACAGCTTCAGATCTTTTCGCTGGTTTCGCGCAAATTTTTCTGATAAGATCGATTTTTAAATAAAATGGGTCACTACGCGATTCCTGAGCAAACTCCGACTATAGTAGCCGAAGCTCACACCGGAATTGCGTAGTGAGCCACATTGACATATAGATACGTGAAGGAAATTCAAACAAAACATCGACTTCCATTTGCACCTTCATTTGGCGATCCACTTATACCACTGTGCCATTGAGCAGCTCAAAGTCGCAATCTAAATGTGCACCGGATCATGTCGAGCTGGGGTATATCGCTCGAGGTTGTCGCCCATCTTGAACAAGCGCCTTCTGGGACTGGTTGCTTGCGAACCCCACCCCTCAAAATCTAGGCGTATTGAAGTCGTCGAGTACTATCCTTTCCCTAATCTGCTTTGTCCAATTCAAGACCCAGATCTCAATGCGATTCCCTCGCATCCAGTCCAAGGTTGAAGCCATAAAATGTGAGGAGTTGGAAATCCGACGTCCTCTCGGCGCAAAAAGTGATTGACGATCTGGATTTTTTCAAAGAAGGCTTTCTGCGTTCTCTTCGATACTAACACCTCAAGTTTTCCTTCAATGTACCAAGACAATAACAAAATATGCAGAAGTCCTAAAAAGTAAGGAAAATTCAGATCGTGATCAGAGGAACTGTTCTGGCACTCTATAAAAAAAACCTCTAATTGGACGTTCACAGATCGAAAGGCTAGTGTAACTGGTGCAGCTGCTCTCCCAAACAAAATTAGCATTATCTTAGGAAAGATGAATTAACGCAACTTTCATAAACGGTTGGAGAGTTACCGAGATTTCCCCGAAGTGGTGCAAGTCCTGTTCTCTAGATGGCTGGCGAAAATCGCTTATACAGCTTAATTGGACGCTCCTATCCCAGGAAGCATCTGTGTTTAAAGCTTAAATGCTGGCGATTGTTCCGTAGTCTTCGTAGACGTTACAAGTGCGAGACTAGCTTCAATTCGGCAACCAGTTGCAGTCAGAAGGCATGCAATCGAATCCAATCTCAACAGCGTCAGCGGCATTTCGCGACTCAGAAAAAGATCTGGCCGGTACGCAAGCAGACGAAAGGGGTACCGGTCTATGCCTTGAGCGGTGGACTGCCTCAGAATAGGTCTTGCCTGTGTACAACTTCCTGCACCTCCTTCATCTGCTTCAAACGGCCTCTGTGAAACAAGTGGTAGAACGTTATGTGGGCTACCAAAAAATTGACGGGTCTGCGATATCTATTGGGTTTTATAAAAGATGATTTTATCATTCTATAAAATGATTCGGCTGTATGATTCCGTGTTCGAAAAGCTTCCACTATGAATCGGTTTACGTGCCAGTTAAGAGCCGGAGGCAGCAACCTCTTTGCTCTGCATCTTGAGAAACCAACCTCCCCCCATTGCATCCCCTAAGAAGAATCATAAGCTGGCATGTTACTGCCGTACTTCCAGATGTCGTCACTTATTTGAACTCAGCCAATCGGCCAGCAAGAGAATGGCTCTTCACCTGCCCATCTCCAGTCAGAGCCAGTTAGCGATGGGAACTTCAAAGCAGATTGGGTGACCACTATGCTTTCGCGTGCGTAGCTCTACTAAACATTAGATTCTGACACAACCGGTCGAACGAAAGGTTTCGCCTTGTGTTTTAGAGGCTTCCGTGTTTTCGTCAGGATTCTCTGCTTCAAGAGTATCTTTATCTTCACGTATAAACTTAAATGAGTGGGGTTGATTTTCAGGAAGAAGATTACGAAGAATTGCAGCAGAGGAAAAACTGAAAAAAACCCAGTGCGTTTCAAATGCATGTATCCACACCATAATTTGGCCATATCTCTTTTCGCGTTCATTTCTGCAGGCCCGCACCAGCTCTCCTAGATTTCTCGTGGTGAAATAGGCAACCACTCGCTTTCAGGATTTCTTCGCCTCACACGCGAATCCGACGTTTTGAAGAAGAAAATGAAAAATTGAAAAAGAAAATTTGTTGAAAATCGGCGTTTCAAAAGTATGTATCCACTTGTGAAAAACAAAATTTTTGCTTGCAAGAGTCGATCGGACCACCGCTATTTCTTATAACATCATGCATCGTATTATTCATGCTACTGACAAAGTTCTGGATGATTTTGTCTTTGCTGGTGTCCCATGTAATCGAAATTGCCAACAGGTCATCGAACTACCGGTTGTTCGCGTAGACTCGTCGAACCACGATCGCCCACCTGTTCTCCATTGGGTTGCTGTCAGGAGAACAGGCCTACCAGACCATTACTTGAATACTGCGACGGTGGAGCCGTCAAAATATTTAAGTTACGATTGATCATTTGATTTTGATCGACCTGGACACATGGACTGCAGCGCTGCCCTGCTGCAGAACATGTCTCTCATGTCTTCTGCCTCTCAAGAAAGGCAGAGGACTAGACTACACTACACCTTGATACTTCAGATTGACCATGCAACAGAACGGGACACAACGGAAGACTAGGTTTCAGAATTCCGCTGCTGCAGAAGCCGGTCACTGTCACTAATGAACCGCCTCCAAAGTTGCGACGACAGGGACTTCTCGCAAGTCTCTCCAGTAATGTCGGTATCCATTGGGGCCATCCGTATTATGGTTTTTTCTGTTGTATAGATGAAAGAACTTTAATCTGGATTGTCCTCAATGGAAACCGACAGTACTGAGAGACTTGCGAGAAGCCCCCGCAGTCGCAACTTTGGAGGCGATTCATTAGTGACAGTAGTCGGCTTCTTCAGCAGCGGAATGCTAAAGCCTAGTCTTCTGATGTGTTCCGTTGTGTCGCATGGTCAGTTTGAAGTGTCAAGGCGTAGTGGAGTCTATCCATCAGGCACATGTTTTGCAGCAAGACAACGCTGCAGTTCCTGTGTCTAGCTCGGCCAAAGATTGGTTCCACCGTCACAATATTTAAGTAACGGACTGGCTGGCCTGTTCTTCTGACAGCAACCCAATCAAGAACGTGTGGGGGATCGTGGTTCGACGAGTCTACAGGAGTGACCGACAGTTCACTGACGTGGTGGCAATTTTGATTACAAGGGAAACCAGCGAAGATAAAATCATCCAGAGCCTTGCCAGTGGCATGAATAACACGATGCATGATGTTATAAGAAATAAAGGTGGTTTGGTCGACTTTTGATTTTAGTAAAAAGTTTGTTCTTCACAAGTGGATACATACTTTTGAAACGCCAATTTTCAACCAATTTTCTTCAAAAAAGTCTGACTCTTGTGTGAGACGAAAAAAATTCCTGAGAGGGAGTGTTTAGCTATTTTCGACTACGGGGAATCTAGTGGAGCTTGTGCGAGCCTGCAGAAATGAACGCGAAATGAGATATGGGCAAGTTTTGGAGTGGATACATGCTTTTGAGGCGCACTGAATATGCCAATATCCTGTTACAGGATGTTTTGTTGCGATCAAAACTCTTGCGCCAGGCGGGACTCGAACCCGCATCTTCTGCTTTCCGGGCAGCGATGTTCGCCTTACACCACCAGCGCTGTTTGACCGCACGTAACATCCGCGATATCCTCCAGGTCCAGGTGGCGCAAGAGTTTTGATCGCAACAAAACATCCTGTAACAGCATATAGCCTCTCTACCAGCCTCTCCAGGCTTAAGCAAATGTGTTAAAGTATGCCAATATCTTTAGTATGCAGACATTTTCACTCATACCACATGTATAGTGTGCCCTTTAAAAAGAAAATTCGGACTGATTTTGTGATAGTACAGAAGTCCCACTTTTGTGCGTTCCATAACTAGGTTTTCAAAAGCAATTGATCAAGACTAAGCGCTATACTAGGACGGAAAAGCGTGAAAGATTGGAGATCTTCGCGCAGAGATGCTGCAGTGAAGATACAGAACGAGATGGTGATGAAGGGGTATGTTCAGAATTCAAAAGCACTAGGAAAGTGGATAAAGAGTAAAACGATAAAAGACAAGTGGATACATACTTTTGGGGCGCGTGGAGCGCAGTCGGAGGAGGCGCCAGCTGTCGCCTGCACCCGATACTATGTTCCTGGTTTGGATTTCCCGCCCAACCAAGCCTTCCATCCCTCCAGGGTCGGTGAATTGGTACCAGATTTGTCTGTCTGGGAAGGACAAAGCGTTGACTTGTTCATCGGCTGGCCACCGCAAGTCATTGTATGGCGAAATACGCATTCAACTCACCTCCACGACATCCCGTAGAAGTAGAATGCGTGGCGCATACCAAAGAGGATTAAAAAACGCCGCCACTTATCATCTTTGACTCAATTTTTTGGGATGCGCCACGCATTCTAGTTCTCCGGAATGTCGTGAAGGCGATTCGAATGCGTGGCTGGCCGATGGACAAGTCGTTAATTGTTTTTTCCAGACAAGTTGGGTAATTCACCGACCCGCTGATGGACGGAAGGCTTGGTTGGCCTGGGAAGGAAATCCGAACCACGAATCGGATGAACGCGGGAGCAGGCACCTCCTCAGACTGCTCCACACGCGCCCCTACTGGAGAACTGTTTCGTATTAATTATTGTTATGCTTCAATGCAGTTGAAAATGTCTCTTTTCAAGGTCACCAAATTTTGTTGCAATATTTCTGGGATACCCTGTAAAACGCGAACCATAGAACAACAGCAGTAAAAGGAAAAAAGGAAAGTTTGGACAGAAGCTGGCCTCTTCAAACCGATGTGCACGTGTGCGACATTACTTAGGGATATTTCTTTCCGTAGGGCGCATGTAGCGCAGTCGGAGGAGGCGCGACTGTCGCGTGCACCCGATACCAAGTCCCTGGTTCGGATTTCCCGCCCAGGCCAACCAAGCCTTCCATCCCTCCGGGGTCGGTGAATTGGTACCAGACTCGTCTGGGAAGGATAGAGCGCTGACTTGTTCATCGGCTGGCCACCGCAAGTCATTGTATGGCCAAATACGCATTCATATCGCCTCCACGACATTCCGTAGAAGTAGAATGCGCTGGCGCATCCCAGAAGGGATGGAGTAACGCCGTCCTTCATCCTTTATCCTTATTTCTTTCCGTCATATTGACAGTGCATTTGCCTATAGGGAAATCCAAAATTCAGAGTAATTGTTTGAGCAGTGCAGCATGTATGAGAAGTCAAGGCAAATTGCGCCACACAGTAGATTTGTGCTGGGAATCGAGGTTTTAACTTCTGCACAAGAAAGCCAGAAACACCGTAGAGTATTGGTTGACTGTAGCGAAGTTGCAGCATCTCGTCTAAGTGCTTCATCGTGAATAATCTACATGGCGCTTCCTCGGTGCTATTTTTCGGATTTCTAGGACCGCATCCGAAAGAGATTTCCAAAACGATGTCATTGCCGTTCGAGAGTACGTGAGCCCGAATGCTGCATTTGCAACTAAAGAAATCGTCCAAGCTCTTTCCTTGTCCGACACATGTTAATATTACTGCACCTCTTATTACTCTTGGACTGCCAGACCATGGTCAGATTTATGATGGTCGAAAATTAGAAGTCGAAACCTTAAAAATTGGTCCGTAATAATGCAATGAAATGAGCTTTCCGATTAAGGAGTACTTTATCTAACATTACTTATAAACTCACGAACTCGCCAGTGCACCTGAGAATTGGCTAGCCACACTATTTGGGCTCTTTTGTCACTAACCACAAGATGTCTAGTACGAGTTCATAAACTCAAAAGTAAAAAGTCGTGAATATGGAATTTTCTTCACATGATTTGCGCAATTCACAAACATGGCGGGCATGCTAAGGTCCACTGTTTATGAAGGAAATAGCGGAACCACAACTCGCGGAATGAAGCATAGTACTGCATTACTAAAGAAAAGACGTTCGGAGACAGTAATCTATGCCATACATATTTCGTAACAAAGCACGCACCCAGTATCATTTACACTTCATTTTTTCATATTTTACCTTCATTTTTTGATTGGACTGGCCCAGTTGTTGGCTCCTAAGCTATAACTCTGCAATGACTGTACGAAGAGGCTCATCTTTTTCATCTTTTTTTTGGAGAGAAAAACCGAAACATTCCTAGAAGAGACCTTTAAAATCGGACTTTCTAGTAGTCGTGATATCAGTACTTCATTGGAGATGAGAATTCCTGTGCCACTTATGGTCGCGTGTAGCGCATTTAGAGGAGGTGCCGGCCGTCGCGTGCGCTCAGCACCATGGTCCTGGTTCGAGTTTCCCGCCCAGGCCAGCTAAAACTTCCATCCCGCCGGGGTCAGTGAGTTGCTGCCAGAGTTGTCAGAGATGGAAGCGCTGACTGGTTCATCCGCTGCTCATCGCAAGTCATTGTGTGGCCAAATACGCATCCAAATCCCCTCCACGACATCCCTAGAAGTAGAATGGCGCATCCCAAAAGGGATTGAGTAACGCCGCCCTTTATCCCTTCTCCGTGTGTCACTTACACACCTCGCTGTGCAGTCCTTATTCGGAAGAAGTAATGAGATATTTCTTTTGGATAGGAGAAGATTTAACACAAGATTTAGATTCAGTGACAAAGTATAATAGGCAAGTTCAACCGGCTTCAAGATGTTCTCATGAGCAGGCGCACCTATCAATCCCCTTGATAGCTTGATCGCGGAGACATCATTTCGAAAAAGTGGAACAATCCCGTCGAACTTTCCACTGATATCCCACTAATTGAAGAGGATTCATACGGAGATCCAGGACAAAGAAGTGAAAGCGTCATTTTCAGCCATCTGGGTGAAAGAAAGGGAAAAGGGCTTGTGAAGAAAGAAACAAGGGGTTCTTAGTCTCGCAAAAGTGGGGGCGAAGTACATACTGTCGTGCAAAACATTGTCTTATTGTTCTTGGAGTGTTGTGACGCTATTCCAACCTCTCTTCGTTCTCATTTCAATGTGTTTTTCGTAGTTATTGAACACGGCAGTATTTCGGCTCCATATCCCTACCGTCTCAATAAAGTGTTTGTCAAAACTCTTTGCCATAAACCTTATCTCCCCTCCGCCCAGTAAAAAAGCTCAATACCTTAACCATTCGAGGACCTGGTTGAAGTTTATAGAGCGTTATGATCACTATCGTGCCTACCATGTGCAAAAGCGTGATTGCTTGCAGATGCGAGTACTTTTTAATTCTTTTTTCAAGCCTTAATCTTTTTTAGAAGAGTATGTGCCTGCTGTACCTTTATGACCACTTTTTAAGATTGTGATTGATAAGAAAACTGATGGCTGGGACCAGAAGTTTCCATTTTTCTGCAGCTATTGTTCTCGACTTTCTTTAAAATCTAAGCCATACCTTGGCCTTCCGTTTTTTCCATTATGCAAAAAGGCATGTTGTTTTAAATATTATGAAACATATCAGATTTCTCCCAAAAAGTGAAGCGTTTATCTCATTTCTTGTGATAGCGGGAAAACCCAATTTTCATATCATGGAAAATTATGGCCGGATCGTGGCGCTGAGCGCTGTGTCAAAATGAGCCGTCGACAGAATCAAAGTTTTAAGTACACGTTGAGAATGATAGCTAGAAACCTACCAATGAAGTAGTAACACCTTTGGATGGCAGATAGTGCCATAAAAGATTGAAAGCCTTGTTCAGAGCAGACGTCTTTCAGAGAAAAGAATAGGAACAATGCCCAAACGTTTTCGCATAATTTAAGCCAAGGTTGAAGGCATTGGAAAGTTCCGAGTTGAGCCGCTTGGAGGAGGAAAGGAATTCACCCTTTCTATTCCCTATAACCTCGTGTCACGATAAATTTTTGTCAGCCGCAACCTTGGATTTTTTCTTTAGTGGAGAGTGGACAAACACCTTCTCGTATGGTTACGATTCAAAAAAGTCAAGTATGGTGACGACTCACAGTAACAGTAAAGCTCTTGAATCACTCCTAAAGGATCACTTGTTGCATTTGGCGATCTATTACCGGAACAGCCTATTAAAATCTTGTAAACAAGCTAGTACAGTAGGTTAGACTGAGGATGCTGTTAAAGATGTGCTCACCTCGGATAAACGGACCCATCCGAACAGAATCCCATATATCACATCACAAACTCATCCGCTCACGAACTGGAGAAAATAAAACTCAAAATTCTATCTGATTCCGCGTAATTTTCAAGTCGTTTATACAGCGTTATTTTTGCGGATTAAAAAAAGAGGGGAGAAGGCTTCGAGAGAAGACATCACATCGCGTTAGAGAGGACGTCAAAAGTGCATCCTAAATGTTTATAAGGTCTAACTGCTCAGTTGTTAATACGGAAAGCTATTAGCAGCTCCTCTTGTTGGCACAGATTTGCCAATTGATAGTTCTTAGCCTAAATAAAATGGATAATCGGCAGAAAATTTCAGTCGGACGTAATATTGGGTTGCAAGAAAAGTGCTGTCAATTTGGGACGAGGATAATAAAAAGTATTACTTAGCCAGATGAGACCTTTACGCTCAAGCTGAAAGGTTCTCTGTTTCCCATTCTCTCGTAATGTGGGACATATATAGCTTTGCGCCTCTCTAACAATTATGGTGGTCTGAAATCCCGGAAGCCATAAAGATGGATTTCGCATAATATCAATTTTGAGACAAAGGTTGCTTTAAGAAACTGTTCCAAGGAAACAAAATGGAGGTAGCTGTGTTGTAGAAATATTTGGCAAAGAAGACTTCTAGCTCTCTACTCATCGTCAGTTTGTTCATGCCTTGCATGACGACCTGTGACGTGTGCGAAGCGTGATGGTGCTCAATTCGAACGTAGCTTTTTCTGGGGAGTTAGCTGAACTGTCTCATTTCAGCTGCGAGCCGTCATACTTCTAGCCGGCGGCTTCACGCAACTTGAGGCCTGCTTCGGTGGCGGCGGAATTTGCTGTCCTCCTCCTCCCCCTCCTCCTGTGGCGTGTTGTCCTGCACAAGGACCTCCAAGGTAATTTTTCACGACAGGTCCTCTTATCATCCCTCAGTTCCGATTTTATTAAGAGTTGTGCTCACTGGCTGGCTTTAAACTAGCTGAAGACATATTTCTGGCAATGGACGGGAAAATGTTCTCAAGACGATGGAACGCAAATTTGGGTCAACGAAAACGCCATTGTGGAACTTTTCATGCAGCGCTCATATCCTAGGCGTACCAAAAGTTGAAGCGAGCAATGGTTTCACACAGTACCGCACGTGTCGAACGGTTAAGAAACGCACTCCGACGAATTAATTCGTCGCAAACCGTCGCATGCCTACCACTCCTTTATCTTCACGTGTATCAAGATGCGATCGGTATCGTTTAATTCGTCTCTTGAAGGTCTAAACAAAGATGAATACAAATTTATCATGTCATGGGACGTGGATGGCACCAAAAAAATTATTGGAAGACGAATTTCCCACGGCAAGCAAATCGGAGTCTCTCAAGCACGGCGTACTTTGCCAGTGCCCTACATATAGTGCCTGGAACGCGCCTAGCGTTTCCCATGCGCTGTGCACATAGAATCGATGCAATCAATCAAGTGGATGAAATCATTTTCACTCTTCTCCTACCTTCGGTTCTAGATGTTATCTTCATCTCTAAAATCTTCAAGACTATTTCAAGGACTTTCAAGAATGTGCACGTTGCAGCCGTTAATACTCATTTTCGTTCTCAAACGCTTCCCATTTTTGCGCAGTAGTTTAGTATAGAGCACTAGTCCTGAAAGGAGGTGACTTTACAGAAACGGATAAAATAATCTGTGAGGAGATGCAGCCCCCAACTTCTGTATGTTTCAGCTATGCACCGCCAGCCAGCGGATACGCCGTGGTTCCACCAGCCAGTGGCTACGCAGTCGGTCCACAATTGCCCTACCCTGCTCCCCCTCCGCCGCCGTTCTATCCGAGTGTCCCAGCACCGCAGCTTCCATCGTACTCGCTGCCCTCCTACCGACCATACGCTGCTGCTCCTCAGATAGGTGGGGGCGGAAATTATGCGTCTCCTTCGCTGGGTGGCTCCTTCACACCCATTGGCCGCGACCGATACATAGGTCGATTTGCAGGGAACCAGTTCACCCCCATCGGAGGTGGTGCCCCAAAACTGCCTCCTGCTGGTCCAGTAGTGGGTGGTTCATATGCGCCTTCACTGGGAGGTGGATCGTCCTACTTGCCAGCGCCTCAAGGTGGCTCATATAACCCTCCGCGAGCAGCACAGTCTACATTCCAGGTAAGGGAGCGGTTTCAATCCGGACGGTTCTCTGAACTCTGAACTCGCTTTGTTTTAGGAGGAGCCACAATCCACGACGGAAATCAGCGACACCGCCGTTGATGACCAGGTAAACCTGCGTTCTAATGTAGGCAACACTTTCTGTGAGGAAGCTAGGATTTTTTTAAAGTAAGCCCGTCACGCTCCGTTGTCTTTATGCACAGTCGTCAGTGTTTGGGATTTCGTTGCAGTGGTGCTCACACGCTAGGTACACTAGCAGGTTGCATGCTATGGATTAAAAAATGAAACACTAATAGATTTACAAGGGGGTCAGTAAGCTCAGTCCAGAGATTTTGAACAGAGCCTAAATGGATAAATGCCCTGGGTGGTTCAAAAATGGCAATAAACGGCATCACCCCAGTGAGATATAATAAGGCAAAAGTGGCGCTTGGAATGGCCTTGTCGTGCTCAGAAATGAACATACAAAAGGCTTGGAGGTTCAACTATAATTAGATCATCGCAATCTGATAAATTCTTAGGTTTCCTGAAGGTCTTTTTAGGTTTATTTCTAAGCAGGGCAAGGCCATTCCAGGTCCCACTTTTGCCTTATTATTTATTTATTTATTTATTTATGCGTCAAAAGACGCGCTACTACATCAAGGAACAGTAGGCAAAAACAGAGACTTAACAAACTCAAAAGAATAGAAATTCACGCACAAAAATGACTACAACTAGAAAAATGCTAATATAAAACTGAAGAACATATATTCCGAGCGCTCGCCTACAACGTTTTTTTTTTTGTTGACAAGAGGCGGCCATGCAGTAGGGACATGCTGGAACCGTAACGATTGATAATTATAGAGAAACAAAATTTGCATGTACTTATACAGTAAATTATAAGGTAGAATTCGATCAAGGAATAATGAGAAATAGAACCTGCATGTACACTTTACAGTAAAAAGGTCGTCTGACAATGAGGGACATCCACAGCTGACAGCCCACACCAAAAGTTGAGGGATTGTTGATGCCCTCCCCTGATAAGGCTCCTAGGAGCTAACCAGCGGAAGAACGAAGCATAGCTATAAATGCTATGCTTACCTGGCAGCCGGGCTGAGCCTAAGAAGTGTATACAGTCCGAAGCAGGGTAGATAGGTTTAAAAGCATAAAATATACAGTTTAGATTCGAAGGAGAACATAATTTTAATGAGATTGAAATGGAATGAAATTTATTTCCCCTAACTATCCAGCAATTGCCTAGCTGCTTGGCGCCTTGAAAAGAAGACGAAAAACCGGAAACGAGCAGAAGTAGAGAACTCGGAATGCTCCATTTTATAATTATACTAGTTAACAAATATCAGAGACACCAATAGTAGATAGAATATCTATTTTCTTTAGGGGAGCCTTGAATTGAGAAGATGTTTGGCACTGAGCCAGAGCTGGAGGAAGGCGTTCAAATCACTTCGCACATCGAACGACGAAAGAGTTTTGGCAAAATCCTAGCTGATAACGGCCCGAAAAGTGATGATCCAAGTTGAAGCATCCGCGTCTCCCATGTGATGGCCGAAAACGCCAGTAGCTTGAAGGCCGTAGTCGAAGTTCTCCTTTTAGAAGGTTAAAAGCAAAAAGTAAGTCGGCAAAGATCCTTCGGTAGTAAAGAGTTTTTAGCCCTAAGTGTTGGAGTCTTTCTCTGTACCCCGGAATGGACAACGAGCCTCCATGGATATGGTGCATTCGAAATACTCTAAGATACAGAATTTTGGTGAAGACTTTTTCAACTTTCAATTTCACGGATATCTTTGACACAATGTGGGCTCCACACAGGTGTGCAGTATTCAACCACTGGCAAAATATACGTTTTGTATAATTTGAGCCAAATGTTAACGTCCAAAGAGTAGATATTCCTAAAGAGCAGATGCACAACACTCAGGCCTTTTTTCGAAATCTCTCGAACATGCATCCGCCAGCTCAGATTATTAGTGAGAATGACCCCTAAATCCTTTATCTGGTCACAGTGAGCAACAGGAGAACCATCGGGAAACACGCTCTCAAGTGGGCGAGAATTCAACGAAAAAATACGAGTTTTATTCAGGTTTATGGGTATTTGCCATTCAAAGGACCACTTACACATTCTGGCTACAGCCTCATTTAGCCTCCGAGTCATAACCCCTTCTTCACCGTCTTCATAGACTGCATACGCCTTAATATCATCCGCAAACATCGCGACAGATACACTTAGGTCTGGTTTTATGAAATTTGGTATGTCACAAGTATAAATAAGAAATAGAATAGGTGATAAAGTCCCTCCCTGAGACACTCCAGAAAGACACATTCTTGGTGTAGAGATGTGGTTTCCTATTTTCACTTGCAGTTTCCATTCTCGATGATAAGCACAAAACCATTCATGCAGTTTACCACGGATACCGATCTTATTTAGTTTGGCTATGAGATGAGAATGACTCACTCGGTCAAAAGCTTTACTAAGATCAAAATATACAACCGCCACATGTTTGCCTGTGTTGATGGCTTTTGTCCAGGAGTGGATACTATCCATCAAGAGAGTACAGGTAGAAGCTCCCGGAAGGAAGCCATGTTGGCTGTGTGGGATGCAATTTACCTTCTCAAGCCACTCTAGCAGATGCTTTTTTAAGATTTCCTCCAAAATCTTCAGTGGAGTAGGGAGGATGCTGATGGGTCGGAATTCGGAAATGTAGGAGGCTCCATTCATTTTGGGAATAGGAGTGATAAAAGCAGTTTTCCAAACCGCGGGCACCTGAGCCATCATCAAAGATATGTTGAAAATGTGTGTGAGCGGCTCAGTGAGATACTTTGCAAACATCTTAAAGAATATTTGGGGAATCCCGTCTGCCGTTACAGATTGGGATGCTCTTAAACCGCGTAGCAGTCTATAAACTTCATGAAAAGAAACCTGAGGAAAGTCAAGCGAATCAGTAGAATGAAAGGAGAAATTTGGCTGCGATTCAACGGAGGGAGTGAAAATGCTACTGAAGTAGTCAGCAAACGCCTCAGATTTCTGAAGATCTGTTACGTAACGATTCCCTAGACCATCAGATAAAATTGGTTTAATGCATGATTGGTTTTTGATTTTACCTACGAAAGAAAAGAGACCACCGCTGTACCGCGTGGATGCAAGGCGCTTAACTTTATTTGCCATATAGCGCTTAATGTGTCTATCAAGTTTTTTGCTTATATCTGTATATTTGGTATCGTTAATAGACATGGTCTCACAAAAAATTCTACATCGTTGTTCTGCGAGATTTGTTATGTGCGATGGGTAGCCGGCGAACGAATTTGCTCGTTTGACAGGCACTAGGCGATCTATTATGTCGTGTATTGTGATACTGAATCGATTATAGAGATCGTCAATATCGGAATAGCCAGAAAAGATAGTCAACCAGTCTAGTTTTCTTAGCCTAGATTCGATTAAATTCCTATCCACGGATTTGAAGTCACGAAAAGGATACTCTAATCGTTGACTAGGAGGAAAATGAAGCGTAAACAGAACTGTGTTGTGGTCCGATGAAGCAAGTGGTGGAAGGAGGTGAACATTTATCATTGTGTCAGAGGCAGACAAAATGACATCGAGAATACGTTCAAGACGAGTGGGGAAGGTGACGAATTGTTTCAGCGAAAGGGACTCGAAAGCTGCTAAGAATAGTCGGCCCGTAGGAGATGTGGATGTAAGCGTAGCCCAATCAATGGGTAAGTTTAGATCTCCAAGGATGGTAAATGTCGAGGGATCAGACGAGCTCAAGTCCCTGATGATCGATAACAGGACATCATCGTGACTGGATGTGGATCGAGGAGGTCTGTATACCAAAAGAAAACGATGTTTAATACCTGACGGATGTTGGGCTTCAAAATAAATGATGTCAAACAACATTCCTACTCTAGTGCAGCTAAATTCCTCAATAGGTATCAGATTTCTAATAAAGACACAGACACCACCTCCTAATTTGTAATTTCTATCCCTTCTTATGATCGAATATGGGAAGTTGTGCAAAAGTTCACTATCCAGAATTTTACTATTGAGCCACGTTTCCGTCACGAAAATAAGCTCAGGTTTGTACTCAGTTAAAAGGCAGTGTAAATGCTGTATTTTATTCACGATGCTTCTAGCGTTCAACAGTATACAAGTCCAATTGCCGTGCCCCTCACCGTGCATGTTTATCGGTGTCCCGACTCTGCGTGGGAGGGATGCGGCAATTCTGAAGAACGCACAAGCTATTTCGTTCACGGGCTTGTTGGCGCAATTCAAACTCGCGTTGCCTCTCTTCCCGAGTCATACTGCGTCGTATAAATATGTGAGTAAAACCTCTGTGGCGCAGCTCCCGAGCTTTGGCGAGGATTACACGAAAATGACTTGCGCTAGGTAAGACCACTTTAACTAGTCGTGGTCGGTTCTCGTCCCTCCGCCCCATCCTATAAATTTCGACGGGCCGGCACTCGACGTCCAGGACATCTAAAATTTGAGTGACCTGGCCCTCCAGTTTCTTCTGACGCTCAGACGGTTTCTCCGAGACGTGAAATTCCTCCCCTAATCCGCTGATCACTATAGAACGAGACCTCTTCTCATCCTCAAGCAATTTGCCGCCTTCATGAGGGATCAACGACTTGAGAGTATTAAGCAGTTCCTCCAAACGGGGGTCTTTATTTAGCTTGATTATCTCCTCAAGAAGGCATAAGGCAGACATATTGCCACGAGGCCCTGCAGTATCAGCAGGAGGCATTTCGACCAACGTTTGATCTGTCTGAGTGTCAGGAGCAGAGTTTTTCTTGTTTGCCCTTTTTTGCGATTTTTGTGACATAACTCCTTAGAAAGATCAGTCAGGGAACGAAATAAACGAACTGTTTTGGCTCAGAAGAAACAAAATACAAGTGAGAGGCAGAAATAGCAATGAAAAAAGAAGTGAAAAGAAAACTTAGCTGAAAGGTGGTCGGACGTGGGGAAGGCGCAACCGCTCACCGGCAGCGCAGGCCATCAAAATGATATCCCACTGAGGTGAAGCAGTTTTTTGCTATTTTTGAACCACCAAAGGATAGCTAGCAAAAAACAACAGACAGTTCTGTGATCCTCGTCTGATGCCCTACAAGACCATATAGGTTCTGTTAAGAATCTCCGGACCAAGATCTCTGAACCCCTTCTTAGAGTAAAAACAGCCTTTTAAAACTTTGCTTTTAGCAATTTTCACGGCACTAGCAGAATCTATGGAAGAATTATTACGCTGGCACTTAATATCAAAACCTTACAAGGTGATTTGGTGATAACACAAAAGC
The DNA here is from genome assembly GCA_947359475.1 of Heligmosomoides polygyrus bakeri. Lineage (NCBI taxonomy): Eukaryota > Metazoa > Nematoda > Chromadorea > Rhabditida > Heligmosomidae > Heligmosomoides > Heligmosomoides polygyrus. Next base: position 34,452,587 of record OX375869.1, read on the forward strand.
CTTCCAAGCCCTCCTCTCTTCGCGGTCGGTGAACTGGCACCAAATTGAGCACTTTTCTAAGCACGCTTGATGCTTTGAAATCAAACTGAACACCATCCAAACCAAAACGAAGTTCTTATAGTGGAGACTCTCCAATACAGGTAGAACGTTTTTGGTCTATGAAAATTTAGTACGACTTCTCTGAAAACTTTATAAAGTTTTTGTGTTTTCAAGGAAAATAATGATTTAAATGTTATTTTAAAGTGCAAGAGGGCAGAAATTTTTGCTGCTGAACAAGAAATTGCGCTATGCACTCACCCAGAAAAATGTGATGTTTGTTTTTGAAAAGCGTCCAATTGAGCATTAAAATTGTATGTATAGTGCTAGCAAATTGGGCTACAATTACACTACTACATCGGAGCCCACTTCACCAAGGCTTTGGACCATGCGTATAGTATCACAAACAGTAAGGAAGCCACTGATTCTTCTAATCGCTTTATATGATAAGCAAGAGAAGCGTTAGTCTCAGCTAAGTTTACCGCCATTACTCAGGAGGCATGTAGCGAAGACGTTGCTTACTGTTGGAGGCACTTCGAATGGATCTAACCAGGCACGGTAAGGCACGAGTTAAGCGGATTCCAGCTGGTCATAATTTGGTGCCAATACTTTCTATTAGGGGGGGGGGGCAAAAGTAATGAGACATTAGGGGAGGGGCAAAAGTAATGAGGCAAATTGAAAAAAATTCTTTATCTCTCAGCTATAGCTCAATTACAAATCAACGATGCTAAGGAATGTGTATGCCATTAAGGTCATTGACTTGCTGCCATCGCTCAGCCAACTTCCTGATCCCATCCTTCCAGAATTGCTTGGGCCTGGTGCTGATCAACTGTTCGATATGCTTGTCAAGGACTGCTTGGGTTCTTGTGTCCCTTCCGACCATGAAGCCCTATGGGCTCAAGAGGTAGTGGTAGTTGCATGGAGAGATGTCCGGCGAATACGGTGGGTGAAGTTTGTGAACGTAGCCCAGCTGGGCAAGCTTATTCGTGGTCACATGTTCCCGATGGGGTGCGGCGTTGTCGAAGAGGAGGACCTTCTTGACGCGCTGCGACTGAACAAGTTCGAGTCGCAGGTCCTTCTCTTCTATTTCGTTTACCATGGCCTTGGAGTCCATCGTCGTGCTTTTGGTAAACAGCTTCCAATATACCGGTCCATGGGCGCAGACCCAAAAGCTCTGAAGGTGCTTCTCGCCGTGAACATCTCGCCGAACGAAGGTCGGTAACGGGTCAACGGGCCTCACCCAGACTGGCTGCTTGGCAGGGTTAAGGTAGAAGACGTACTTCTCATCCTGCGTTAAGATTGAGTCCAGGCTGCTCGGGGTTGGGAATCGGGAGAGATTTGCGCGACACAGGTCGACTCGTCAGGTTAGGGTTTCGGCATGAGACAGACTGCGGTTTTGGCATGCTTCTGGAAAGGGCAGAAGTGGTAACTTCTCAGGTGGCCTTCAGTAGGTAGCATACAAACATACAAATACGATAAGCACGAAACCAGACTGCAGTCACGAGATATATGGAGAGTCTCATTACTTTTGCCTCCCCCCCCCCTAATAGATGTAGTGAAACACTGACATTCCTATCGTCTGACCAATGCAAGACTGTATACATCAAGTACGCATTCAAACTTCCTCCACGATACCTTGCAGAGGTAGAATGCACGGCGCATTCCTTAGCAAGATTGAGTGGAGTCGACTTTGGCTATTCATCATCAAGGCAATTGTCGATATTGTATTCTTGAATGTGAAATGCTATCACAAATCAGGCGGAACTTTTTCAAGTTTTTAACAATCTACTTTGTCTGCCAGGATTGGTGTAAATTTTTTTATTGGGATTGACGTTTCAAAGAGCTCGGGTTTCTGAAAAAAAAGCTCAAAAATTTTGGTTCTGCTGAGTTTATTGGACCAGAAGCGTCGCGTCTATCTTTACAGGAACAACATGCGACTAAGACTGTCAAGAAGAGATACCACATCTGTGGAAACTAATAACTCACTGATATCTCACCAGGGCCAGGAAGCCGGCTAAATTGGTCACCATGGAGCAAGTATGACTTATTGGTTTGGTCAGATATATTGCTTCGAATGCCGGAGGATTGGAAATGTACACTAAGCAGTATACGACATCTCACAGCTGGCAAAAAGGGATAAAAGGCAATAATTCACCAGTAATGGAGATGGTGTCGTTTTGTATGCTCATGGATGGATTACGCCTAGAATCCCGAAGGAATCTTCCACCGCCTTTCTTTTCGGAAGAGCCATGATGGCTGTGTCTGATGGATGGTGAGTGCCTGCTGCGATCAGGATTAGATGTGTATGTTGTACTGATAATTATCGTGGGAGACCTTGGGATGTCGTGTCGCAGGCAAAGAAGTTTCTTTGTTAAAAACTGCTCACGTTTCAAGGACGTCAAGCTTAGACATTTTTGTTTCAAGCTACCTGCACTGCATCAGTCAGTTCTATGAAATTCTCTATATGCGTTTTCTCCTGAAACTGATAATCTTGGAAAGATTACAAGCTTTAACATCGATATAAGAAAAATTCCTGGAATTATTCAAATTTGGTGGTAGAGGAGAACTGTATGAAAGCTTGAGATCTACTGAGCCAGGCGAATCCATTGCTTCAGGAAAAAATACACAGCTTCATGAAAATACATTCAAATCGTCTCCACGATATCTCGTAGTACTAGAATGCATGCGCACACAAAATGGAAATAATTATGTAGCGCCGTCTTTTACCTATTTTCCTGCCTACTCCTTGATGTGGTCAGATAACGGAGATTTGGTTCTAAAAAGGCAGATTGTTAGGTATGTGCAAAATGGGCAGTGTTTATTGGAATAATCAAAAATAGAATCGAAAAGAATAGAATAGAATGATTGCGATCTTTATAAAGTTTCGACCTTTTAGAAAATTATTGGTGAAAATTGAGATATCGGAAATGTTTTAAAGGCGTTGGATTGAGCTCGTTGCGAATCTCACAGTGGAGTGCGAAATTGTTAAAAATCATGAAAACAAGACGGCTACATCAGCTTTATTCACCTCGATCACTGGGGTGAGCGGTTGCATCAAGTCCTGCTGGTGGCTACAATTTGTGTTGGCTCACTAACAATTTGTGTCTGCTGCCGTGTTGCTCATTGTGGCAAGTGAGTACAGGGAGTTCTTGCAATTGCCACCCGTTGAGGTTTGCCATATTCCGATCTCTTGCAACCTGTTCCACTCTTCGATCTTTTGTTTTGAACTACCTACCGACGGTCGAGGAATGGAGAGAATCAACGCAGCGTCAACTACTATGACTGGACCAGCCTCGCTCTCGAAAGAGCTGCAGAACCAGCTCAACGAACGCTATAGGTCTGCTCGTGTTCCAGCTGTAAACAGGAAGATAATTGACGCCATGGCACGGGAGATAAGTTCATTTCGCGCTGAGAGTGATCGGCTAAATCACGAAGTTGCTGCTGATTAGTACTCAGACATTCGCGCACCACTAACCGGCGCACGAACTTGCCAGTGATCGAGTGACAGATCGAATACAAACCCTCATGTGTGGCTTTCGTGCGGCAGCGTGGAGTCAGAACGCAGCACAATAGCTTCTAGAGCGCTATTGTGCTGCAAATTCAACGGCGCAGGCTTGCAGCAGTGGTGCGATTGTGCTGCAAGGCCTCCTTCGGGCCGTTAGTGGTGCTATTGGTTATGCTTTAGTGGTGCGCGGATGTCTGAGAAGAAGTGCGCGGTAAGCGCAGTTGAACCTCCAATTCTTCAAGGTACATCAGCTGATACTTCTAATAAACAACCGCTATTGTTTGAGGAAGTGAAATGCTTCGATCGATTGTTATAAGTTGATTGCCCGAATTGAACACGTGTAGTACGCGAGAAAGAGTATCGCACGACTACCAAAGTGTGTGTAATATACTAGATTTCTTAGTGTCGAATGTAACCCACTTTCTGTTTACCGTCTTGGACGCCAAGATCAGGGTCATAACCGTTTTACAAAAGCTGAGATCCTCGACTGCGCTTCTATTCTGTAGGACACGTTTTTCTCCGGAAATCACTCACTCCAAAACAAAGGATGCAGGGGCGACAAGAGCGTGAGGCCAGAAACGGTAATAGCAGACCTGGTATAAATCCACTGTCCACAGCTCGGAGTGGGCAGTACATGAGGTCGTCTACTACACACTCAGCTTATTCTAGTCCCGGTACTCCGGGAAACAGAAAGTGCTTCCCCGGTCCTATCAAAGCGTTTTGAAGGTTTTATTTATATGCGAATGTTAAGTCAATCATAATGAATGCGGGCTATGCTAACTTATTTTTGACCAACAGATATGACATTTATTCTTTTTGTGATGCTTGGCTCAAGCCAAGTAATGATGCGCTGTCAATATTGAGCAACCTAACCCTAAGACTATGGTATATATAGATCTGGTCGGCCAAATAAAAGGGTAGAGGAGCATAGCTACTTGTTAACCGTATGCTTTCTTTTTTTCTGATTTATAAGGAATCTGTTAAGGATGGCTAGGAAATACTTAGTGGTGACCTTTCCTACGTCTCCTCATGTTTTAGAATAGTAATCGTTTACAGGACGCATCCTGTTTAGCACCTGAGACGGAACCACTTTTAAAGTATTAAGTGACTTATCTGCTGACGAAAAACATGTTGTAATCGTTGATACCTTTAATGTTCTTGATTTCCACCCTGCCAGCAAGCGCAACTCAGTTGGTGCGTCTGCCCTACATGAACTAGTTTATTGTCATGACTTCACACAAAATGTTACTCAACCTACAAGAGGTTGTAGTATGCTCGCTTCAGTTTTGTCCAGATCTAAAGATTCCTTGAAAACTTGAATGTTTGTTCGCCGCTTGGAATGGTTGATCCAACAGCATTGCATTTGACATACCGTGTGAAGCTGTTATTCCTATAGAACTTATCGCAAGGTGTGTTGTCAGTGTAAATACGAAGATGTTTGTGCAGAGTTAGCTCAGGTTTGATGGAGGGAGCTCTTCGATTCCACACTTAGCATTAATCGAAAACCTGAGCTTTTCATTTCTATACTTCAAGCACCCATAGAAACACACGTTCCTCTCAAAAAGGTTTCTTCACTAAAATCAACTGTCTGGCCCAAACATCACACAATATGCTAATCCATCAAGAGTGCTAGACGCACTTGCAACTGGAGTTCCTCTAAAAAGTTCAGTGAAAAATTTACGTCACACCTCAGGAAGTACAATAGTAACTTGGAGAAAAAAGTCAGTAAATTTGGAAATCTATCCAAATTTTACACGTTTGTCAGCGAGAAGATTAAGGGAAAAAGCTTCTTCTGTTCTCTTGTAGAGGAGGTGTCACGACAACCCCAGCTACAGGGAAGGCAAACGTGTTAGCGAACCAATTTGAGAAAAACATTCAGACGGATAACGGCGAAATTCTATTGCGTCTTGATTCTGGTCTAGTTGAGCCTATGAAGGACGTTCCATGGTTTAGAGTTGATCTACTCTACGATTTGATTAACAATTGGCCAATGTTACCTCTGACTTCTCAGTTACGTCTGACTGATTTCATAGCTCTGCACTTTCGTTAGAAAAAATCGTCGATTATATGTGGCCCACTTACAATCAGTCGCTAATGTATGGTGAAATTCCTCAACGTTGGAAGCATTGTTTTGTCAGTCCTATACTTAAGGAAGAACCTGATATCAATCCTGAAAACTATCGACCGGTATCACATCTGTTTTTTGCAGGGTTTTTGAGAAGGTTATAAGGAGTACATAATGACTCATATTACAGTTAACAGCATTATCTCTCAGCATCAACATGGGTTTGTTCCTGGAAGATCTGTTCTGACCAATTTGTTGGGATGTCTTAAAGATTGGACAGAGACGCTTGATAGATAACAAATGCAGTTGCGATGTCATTTACTTGGGCTGCGCAAAAGCATTTGATAGAGTGTCCCACCAAAAGCTTATTCTCAAGCTGGAGAGGTACAAGTTTCACCCCATCCTTCTTAAATGAATCGCTCAATATCTCACCGGATGATCATTTCAGGTCTAGATTCTAGATTCTAGGTTTTTTCTTTTTCAGGGTAGATTCTTCATTTTCAAGTGTAAGACGGGTAGTCAGTGAAGTCTCACAGGGGAAGTCCTTTCCTCTTTGCCTTTCAACATCTTCACCCCAGAGATTCCTAATGTTATGCAGCTGTGCGACTTCATCACAAAAGTGTGTGCTGATCGTAAAGATTGGCGTAAAGATTTATAAAACTATTGCAGGGTCAGAGAATATATATGTGCTTCAAAATGCAATAGACTTGATGTTTGATTGGGCAAAAAAGTGGCAGTTGTCGCTATGTCCTCAAAAGACTGTAGCCTTACATCTTTGTTATGGAATGGAAACACTTTCTTATAGGTGCAACATTGAGAGATGTGCTTTACGCGAAGTGGACTCTGTTAAGAATTTGGGTTTCCTTATAGCAATAACATAGACTTTGGAAGGCATATACGTGCTATATGTAATGCGGCTATGCTACGAACATATAACATCTTTAGGGCATTAGACACTAGGAATAAATCTGTTCTCCTTAGGGTGTACAAGGCTTACATAGTCCCTTTTTGAATCAAGTGTCTGTATTTGCTCCTGATAAGAAAAAAGAAGTCTATACTATAGAGAAGGTAAGAACAAATTAGCTAGGAAGCTTCTTCGTAGAATTGAGAGTATCATATACTCACGTGTACCGAAAGCATCAATCAAAGATAAATATCTCGTACTACCATCCCTATAATCTCGCCGCAGGGTTTTTGACGTCTGTCCTGCACATCATGTACCGCTGATACTAGGCCTTGTAGATTCTTTAAAATGGAGACTTCACACACAAGAGGTGGCTCCGCTGAGCAACAGCTACCTCGGCCAAGAACCAATTTGCGAGCAATGTCTTTCACTTATAGGGAAGGTAGTTTATACTTCAAATTCTCTGAGCACCTTCAGTTTTCCCTAAAACTGAGAGACAATTCACAAGCCGAGTTGAAAGTTTGTTGCTTAGATCTGAAATTGGTTGAATATGATTGTTTGTAAGTGCTGTCTCACTGTTTGTATGTTTTCGTCCCTGTGTTCTTATTTGTGATTGTTTCTGTGTTTGTTTTCTAACGCACTGCCTTATGCAATCGTAATAAACGATAACAATAACGAGACAGAATGGATGTGACTACCGTGTCTTCGGCATTTTTGCAATACTTGTAGGCATTGTACTCTCTGCAGGCTATGGTGAGATCCCGTGCCATTCTTTTGCCACGTACAGGCTAACAGATTGCAAGTCATCTTTAGCACCAGTTGCTACCATCAACTGTCACCTTAACGTAGCCTTTTACGACTGTGAACATAGCTGGCAAGAAAACGCTCTGAATTGCAGGTGCTGGAGGAGTCGACGAAGAATCAGGGCTACCGAGCCAGTAGGCGTCAGCTGTGAGCAGCTCAACAGATGTTGGCCCTTACTCCAATGTTACTTTCATTCTGTTGTTATTAGAGGTGCTTTTTTCTCCGTCGAGCTGTGATTTCACCTGCATTTGTTTCCAGGTGCTCGTGTAAATAGTGCAGGCATAGCCTGCTTTCTCATGTTTTATTCAGTGAAACTGATCCCTATTTTTGACGCCAATCTTCTCCGTTTGGAATAGAAGTTCATTGATAATAAAATTGTTCAATTCAATGGTGTTAAAGTGTTCGATGTTCATTTATGATGTTTCGGACATGCACATTGTTACGTGTTGTCGCAAAAGCGCCTTCAGTGCCTACCTTATTTGCTATAGTTGTACAGATGTTGGCAAATTGGTATCTATCCTTTTTGGAGCAATCAACGGAAAACCGGTGCTACTTCTCGGTACATCTATTGGATCTGAACTAGGTTTACACCGTTTTCGGCTTCTGATTTCAATTAGTTATAACCTCGGCCGGAGTCAACCTTTCCAATTAAAGTGAGAAGCACTGCATGTGGCATATCTCTGTCAAAGAACGATAATGGTAGTAAAAATTTTCTAGTTATGAGCAATTTGACGGTTAGATCCCATGAACTGTCGGAAAACATTTGGAGGTGCTCTTGAGCTGGGTGAGATTTCCTCTAAGAAAGTTTTCTAGGAAAGGTACCCGAGATAATAACGTCAGGAAGCGACATATTTAAATTTAAAATTTATTTAAATACAGGGTGCGCCATAAATATGGTCACTTTTTCGCGCGTCATTTTTTGTATTTGTTTGTGAACGTTTTCATGTTTCCATTGTTTCTTCGGATTCTACGTTTCATCTTGACCGTACATAGTTTTTTTTGCATCTCCACACTGCTTCTATCAGAAATAGTAAAGTCTTGTTATCACAGAGGCGCAATCTTGGATCCGAGAAGGGAAGGACTTTCTTTTCCCAACATCGCTCGTCTGCTGAAGCTGCACAAGATGACAGTCTATCGCTGTGTGGAACGTAACTCTCTCGTTGGTCGTTCCCGACCTGGCTGCTCGGTATCCGTAGCTACGACCAGTCTTTGAAAAATCGTGAAAGAACAATTCAAGTGGAATCCAGGCCGCAGCATGAGAAAGATGGCATCCGTGCTCAACGTATCGGCTACGACGATGAAGCGAGTTGCTAAGAATGAACTTGGACTATACCCCTACAAGTTCCGTTAACTGCACGGACAAACGCCTGCACAGATGGAAGGAAGAAGAAAAAAATATCCAAGACTCCTCGAGCGGCACGACCACTGCATGACGCTCTTCACTGATAAGAAACTTTTCTCAATTGAGCAGCGTTTTGACCGCCGAAACTCGCGGTTATTAGCTAAAAGTGGTGAGGGTGCAGACACCGTTAACAGAAACTCTCATGCAGCTTCCCTGATGGTTTGGGCCGGAGTTTGCGCCACAGGACGGACACGATTGGTTTTCGTTGAAAAAGGAGCCAAGGTCAACACCAATGTCTACGTGAACAACATTGTGATGAAGGACTTGCTTCCCTAGGCTCAAGAACACTCTGGAAATACAACATGGACCTTTCATCAGAACGGCGCACCCGCTCATAAGTCCAAGAAGACTCAGGAGTGGTGCGCAAGGAATCTCCCCAACTTCATCCCTGTTTCTGAATGGCCGACAAACTCGTAAGATTTGAGTGTTATGGATTACTGCGCTGGTTCATTCTAGAGGGTGAAGCCTGCGCTAAAAGGCGCACTACGACTCGAGGATTGAAATCTTCACGGGAAAAAGCATGGAAGGAAATTCCGCAAGCAACCTTGCGTGCCGCCATTGAGTCCTACCCTAAGCGTCTGAAGGTTGTCATTCGTGCCAAGGAAGATCATATTAGATGATATCCATTTTGCGTGTTAACTTGATTGTAAGAAAATTGCTGAGGAAGTTTCGCTGTTCCCTGATAAACTCTGCGTGAGTAATTCGCTTTTTATTGAGTGACCATATTTATGGCGCACCCTGTATAACGTTTAAGCGCATGCCTCTAATGCATAGTTGAGCTTAACGATGTGTTGTTTATATCAGCCACTAGGAGGAACTCTTTATTAATCGGAACAAGACACATTAGAAAAAACTGTATTTTGTCCTCAGAATCTCTTACCAGTGGTTAGCCTTATTCTGCTTTATTCCGCTTGCGAAACTTCACCTGTATCACCTGTCGTCCCGTTGATCATCGACTTGCTCGAGCGGGCGCCAGCAGCGTCTCCATTCGTCCCTGTCGCGTGCCAGAGTGGTCCAATGGATCCTCCTCGCTCGAGGGACACGAAGAGCGTCATATCGGTCGTTCAGGGCTTTCACGAAGAAGTCCGACCAACGCGTTGGTGGGCGTCCTGGTGTTCTTTTGACATCCCGCGGAATCCAGTCTGTGACGGCTCTCGTCCAGCGGGTGTCTGCGAATCGCATTACGTGGCCGGCCCACCTAATTTTCGACGACTTGGCCCATGCGACAGCGTCTCTGATCTTCGAACGTCGGCGAAGCTCGGAACTCCGGAGGCCTTCTCTCACTTGCGTGAGTCGTGTCACTCCGAGCATCGTCCTCTCGATTCCACGCTGCGCGACGCTGATCGCGTGTTCATCCTGCTTTCGCATAGCCCAGGTCTCTGAGGCGTATGTTAGGGCAGGAAGAACGGTAGAGTCGAATAGGTGGGCACGGAGTCGGACGTTCTTCGTTTTCTTCACGACTTCTTCGACGCTCTTGAAAGCTCCCCAAGCCGCTCGTTTCCTCCTGCTCAGCTCTGGTGCTAGGTCGTTGGCCATGTTGACTTCGCGACCCAGATACACATAGCTGGAGCATTCGGAGATGTTCGTTCCGTTGAGCGAGAATGGAGCATCAGGAACCCATCCGTTCTTCATGAGCATCGTCTTCGTAAGATTCAGCTGCAGTCCAACACTTCCACATACACGATCGAAGTCAGCCAGCATTCGCTCCGCCTGGCTGATGCTCGGTGTTATGAGCACGATGTCGTCAGCGAAGCGAAGATGGTGCAGTTGCCGGCCGTCGACCTTCACTCCCATGTCATCCCATTCTAGTTCGCGCATGACGTTTTCGAGGGTGGCGCTGAAGAGCTTCGGGGATATGGTATCCCCTTGTCGAACCCCTCTCTTAACGTCAATGACGACGTCGTTGTAGAATGGTGAGATCTTGATCGTGAATCCACTGTACAGCTCTCGAAGGACTCTGATGTACTGAGTAGGAACGCCCTGGGTGAGCAGGGCTTCCATGACCGCTTCAGTCTCGACGGAGTCGAATGCCTTCTTCAGGTCAATGAACGTAAGGCACAGCGGCAGCTTGTACTCTCGCGACACTTCGATGAGCTTCGTAATGGTGTGTATGTGGTCGATCGTGCTGAATCCTCTCCGAAATCCTGCTTGTTCGCATGGCTGTCCTTGTCCCAGCGTTCTACGAATCCTATTCAGGATAACTCGAGTGAACAGCTTGTAGACTACGGACAACAGGCAGATCGGGCGATAGTTGCCAATGTCGTGCACGTCTCCCTTCTTGTACAGCAAGATGGTCTTGCTGGTCTTCCACTGAGATGGAACCTTGCATTCGGACAGGTAGCGTGTGAAGAGCCGCGCCAAGGTGTTGATGAGCGCTGGCGGGAGGTTCTTCAGGTGTTCAGCTCTGATCCTGTCAGGACCGGGTGCTGTACGTTTCTTCACCGACGAGATGGCGTGTCGGATCTCGGAAGGGAGAACAGAAGGGATGACGTATCCATCCTGCGGAAGATGGCGTAGGGGCAGGTGGACGTGGCTATCGAAGAGATCGGAGTAGAAGTCGTGGATGACCTTCTCCATGGTCCTTCTGGAAGAGGTGACGGTTCCGTCAGGACGTCGGAGAGCGGTCATCTTAGTCTTGAAGTTGGCGAAGTTCCGGCGGGCATTGCGGATGCTCAGCCCTGCCTCTGCTGCTTCAGCCAACACTTCCGCCCTTCTCTCCTTCAGATCTTCCTTTATCGCCGCTCTGCATAGCTTTGCAAGCTCGGACGTTAGTTGATAGTTGCCTGACGCTCGTGCTGCTCCACGCTGGCGTATCAGCTCGAGAGTTTCCGGAGACAGGCGTCTCTTGGTGGTCTTCAAGCTCTCGGCTCCCTTAGCACTATCGTGGAGATGGTGCACGAAGCGATCGTATTCCTCGTCGACGTTGTCCATGACGGCATCTTCCCAAAGGCCGACAAGAGAGGTGTAGAGATCCCAGTTGATGGTCGTTCTGGGACTCCTCTTCTTGAACTTCGCGGCCTTCTCTCCTTGACGCGATAAGCGGAACCTCGCGCGAAGGAGGCGGTGGTCCGATCCCGTGTAGAACTTGGGGACAACGGAGACATCGGTCAGGCAATACTTGCGATTGAAGATGATGTGGTCGATCTCGTTGTGGAACTGGCCACCGGGGGATTCCCAGGTCCATCGTAGGGAGGGAGGCTTCTGGAACTGCGAGTTTCCATGGATGGTCTTGGTCGACATGATAAACTCAGACAGCCTTTCACCTTGCTCGTTCCACTCCAAACCGTGGGTTCCGATGTGAAGTTCTTCCGGCGACCTTCGTGGCCCGATCTTGGCGTTGAAGTCGCCGACGATCACCTTGTAGAAGGTGTGATCTTCCTTATAGAACTTCTCCAGCTCCACGTAGAAGGCCTCGACGTCTTCGTCGTCGTAGTCGGATGTTGGGGCATACGCGACGAACACAGTCAAGGCTGGCACGGAGCCACATCGCTTCAGTCGCAGACGTCCGATTCGGGTTGTCAGAGACTCGTACGAATCGATGTTCATGGCCAAGTGCGTGTTGACGAGGACACCAACGCCGCCTACTCCCCTGCTGTCGCATGTTCCGAGGAACAGTTCTTCTCCGGAGTCGTAGGCGGCGTGTAGGGGGTGGTGTCTTCTCGTCTCGGTCAGTCCGATGACGTCGTACTTGATCTTCCTGGCTTGCATCATCAGGTCCTCGACGGATGCTTCCGACACAAGCGTGCGGGCGTTGTAAGTACAGATCGTCATCCTAGTCCTTCTCAGTTTGCGCAGCCTGGTTAGGCCCTGAGTGCGAAACTTACTCAACAATATACTCACACAGAACCCAGAAACATCAAAAGGGACACTTCTTGTGGTGAAGGCACACTTGGCATGTCTCTGCGGGTCTTCTCCTTGAGGCTATTGCACGTAGTGCGGGTTAAGGACCTGGAGAACCCAACTCTCATCTTTATCAGATTTTCCAGAAACTCATATCAGTGTGGGCTGAGAAAGAGAAGCTAACAGATAGATACGCGGGTAAACCACATGATATCCGCATTATATCCGTCGAATCAAAAATTACTCAACACTTTTGAGTCAGCACATTTCTGGTGCTGAGAACCTGGTAGGGCACTGACGACTCAAACTGTGGTGACCACGCGAGGGTGCAGGTGTAATCTCCGGATCCTCCTTGACAGCGTCGAGAACGACGGAGTCTTCCACTGTGTGGACTTCTCTCCACTGGACACTCTTCCACTGCCTCAAGACCGAGACCTGGCTTCGAATTCCATGACTTCTCCTCTGAAGCGAGCGAACCAGCGTCTGACAGTGCTGGAAATGATGTTCTCCTCCAGTGCGCTGTAGATGATTCGAACGGTTGCCATCGCTAGTGCCTCGACGCCATTCATCTCAACACTGTTCGACCCGTATAATACACGCCGGTGAAAATGCTTCACCATATAGAGCTAGATAACAAACATTTGCCACTCCCTCGTGTCTTCTCCCGAGCTCACTCGCTCAGAGGCAGACCTTTTTGAAGCCTTGGAAGCCAACAGATTAAGAAATGGCCGCTTGTGAAGGCGGATTTGAGATGCGGAAGTTTTTGAAAACGATGCATTCCGTTTGCTCAGCTTGCTTCGATGGGAAACCGGCCCAGCTGCAACAATATTCACTCCAATAAATACTTGTCGCCCACGGAATGTCATACTCGAGCGCTTCCAACATGACCAGACAACTCGTTCTACTTCTTGTCGTTCTCGTTGCCGTCAACGCATTTAATGTAAGTTTCCTGAAAATCACGGCTTATCCAAGTAAAGTGAAGTTGTGGATGTGCAAGCTGAGGAGTAGTAGACAGGCTAAATTAGGCTGAATTAAGGAAAACAACAGCATTCTTTGACTGTTGTATTTGGCTCCAATAATGTAACTGCGCTGTGAAGACGTTGCTTAAGCAAACAGAGCCTCAACCAGGACGTGGGTATGAGGCGTCCTCCTTTTCCGATAATAAGTATTCCAATGAAATTCTGTTAGTGCTGGTACTCCTCACATAGGGCTAACAGCGCCGACTCATTGCTTGATATACGGTGGTTCTTCAGTAGGTGCTGTCCTAGCGGGTACCACAACTCTTCCGCTACGCTCGATTTCTGGCGACTCGTACCCAGTCAGCTAGACCGCATTCCCTAAACGAGTTCGATCATGAAACTGCCCATCTTGGTCTTTCCAGCGCCCTCTTCCTGCTTCTTGGAAGGCACTCGATAACTCATAGAGTCCATTGGTCCTTTTTCATCGAAGCAGGTGATCAGTCCAGCGATGTTTCAACTTCTTCATCTACTGCTTGGGGTCAGTCAAATGCGACTTATTCCTAAGCATTAACTTCCTAAGCGGAGCAGCCATTTGAAGAAGGGAGAAGTTGGAGATTATTGGGGCAGCCGTTGTTGAAGCAGGTCGTCCTCAGGGCGCATTTTTCCCGCGATGACTGCATATAACACGATGATGCCTCGATGTCAGGCCAGATTTCACTTTTTTCACAACACAATGCCGGTAGTATCTACGCGGCGAAGATCGTAGCTTCAACTTCAGGATCTACTGTATGGTCGGTCATTTCTATTTCTCGCATCCAACTGAAAGCTACCCACCATCTCCTGATAGATATTTCGGGAGCTGTGTGGTTCACCTTGTTCAACCCTCTTCCCAGATAGATGTAGGATTCGATGAACGGTAGAATGTGTTTTAATAGCTCCACTGTTTTTCCCCACACCACTGGTTATCCATGACTTTCGTTTTACTCATGTTTGAACTTTTTCGGGAGAGAGTTTTATGATTTTATGAGTCTATCAGTTGCTACACTATCGAATGAGAATAAATCCTACTCCGCCTACGTTCCTAATGTTCACATTAGTTCGAGATGACGGGCTCGTTGTTCTACGTCTTTGTAATGATTCCCATTCCCTCTTTCATCCCTTGTAACAATCACATCGTATTGGTTCTGGCGGGTGCTGAGTAGAACTGCTCGCAGCTCTGCTTCGGACGCGATGCAGTTGCATTTGAATATGAACAGGCAGTACCGGCGTTGTAGAGTAAGGAACTTCCAATTGGTCTTCTCCTAGGGGCTCAGCTTCCTTAAACGATTCCAAGAATGAAGGGTATCTCACCAGTTAGGGCTTCATCCGGCGGCGAGGTGGGGAGTATCCGCTGCACTGAGGACGCGGGCGATCTTGTTTGTGTACCTTGTGTGTCGGTCTGGTTACCTTTCTGCTTCATGGCAAAGATACAAGAAAGCCGCCCATACGAGAAATGCCGCGCACTGCATGGTCGATTGCATTGTTCTACGTTCACGGGTAGTTAAAGAACACTACGCACCAACGCACTGCCTCAAATTTGGGCAATTAAACTTCATTGTAGAGAAGAATAAATAGACATTATCACGAAGCAGCGAGAACCGAAAACTTGAGGCAATGTCCAACTGAGTGGTTGTTGAACTGAATAACAACTAGATGCGTATCAGTGACACGACTTCAACTTAGCAACGAATGAGCCGTCCTTTCTGAACACATTGTGAAGAAATAAGCAGGGAAATGTTTTCAGCGCCGGTCTTATAGGCTCACGTAGGCGCTGCAGCTTATCAAGGCTTTCATCGGCTAGAAGAATCTTACAAAGGAAGGCACGAGAACACAGCTAGAGTTACAGAAATATATTTTTGCATACAATAACGCCCGCGAAATGTGCCGATGGCCACCAAATGGTGTACACAGTTATCGCCGCACTGAGGTGGTAGGTGATTACCAATAAACCAGTTGACGCAGACGATCTTTATCTGCTTTCAGGAAGCGCTTTCATTTTTTCCCTACCCACAGTTCTATTCTACACTGCCGTCCTTGCCCTTCTGTCGGAATTGAATTTTTCTCAATTGTCTTCCATGGACTAGGGACACATTTAATATCTCGACGATGATGCGTTATGACTGGTCGATCAAGCATTCTTAACAGACGTCCCTTGTTCTCGGAGCTAATACTTTGTTCGGTGTGACTCCACGACGACTTTGCCTTCACAGTGACGACGGCTTCGTTCTGGGGCTTTGAATACTCGCTGTTTATTGCCGTGTAGACAACGGAGTTTGAAGATGCATTCATTTCAGTTGCCCTTCGGTCTGTTCGGAAGCGACAACTCAACCGAAACTGCAGATGACAGCCATGAAGCTCCTCCCGCTCCCGTTGTTGGAGGTAATGCCGGACCTGGAGCACCTCCACCACCACCCGGTAAGGTCAGGCCTCCCGTTGCTGGAGGTAATGCCGGACCTGGAGCACCTTCACCACCACCCGGTAAGGTCAGCCCTCCCGCTGTTGGAGGTAATGCCGGTCCTGGAGCACCTCCAGCACCGCCCAGCAAGAGACCATCTGTGATAGCCTAAGGCTGCTTTCATGCCTCTGTTCATCTGATGATTAAATTCATGCAGATGCAGAACATTTCAATGCATTTCGGAAATAAAGAGTTCGCATGACTTTTCTTCTTCACAGCATGTAAGGCAGTATTAGCCAGCCTTGAAAAACAGGTGTTAGTCCGACGATGAAGTGATTATGATGATGTAATGTAGCAGTATGTTAGGAAGACGCGATGCGTTGCAGAGAACACAATCGGTTGTATATGTTTGCTTGCAGCCTTTGCACCATAATCAGAGGTGTGCCAAGTGCGCCTCAAAGTTCTACCTCAAGACCTTCTGAAAATTGTTCCATGCTGTTCCGTCTTGTCGTAACTCGAGGAACTCTTATTGTTGAACTGAAATGCTATCACAAAAAGAGCCCACAGAACGTTATACCATGAAAATTAATTTCATGCTTCACTGCAGCGAACCCGTACATAAAGCTCTTTGAGCAAGCGACCCCAATGATATGCTGGAAATTGAAATTCTGCCTGTGTGAAGAATGGAGGGAAAACGATAGCCGTGTCAAAACAATGGTCACAGAGACATTACACAGAGGCTTTCGACCCACCCCATTCACGTTCTCTTCTAGTTGCATTCTGCGAGTTCCTTGATTAGGCCGCAGTGTCATCAACCTATCAACTGAGCGGATATCAACGGATGCTCTCTATGTAGGTGTGAACTGGGTCAACAAGAATTGAGTCTCGTCTCTCGTCTTGTAACAAACTACTTCATTTGTTGCTTTATAAATACGGCATAACACCTCCATCTGCGTGTTCAATTTACTGCTGTCTTTGGGCAGTCGACAAATAAACAACAACAAATAAAATACGCCAGGAACATACATTCTTTAGCCGTGGGGAAAACAATAAAGCAGTTTTGGATCGGTGCCCTGTGCGTAAGGATTCAGCTTAGCAGGTTGCACATAATAAAGGGAAAACATCTAAGGATTTAAGGCACTGAAACCATAGGCTTTGTTGAAGGCACTAAAATACTAATTCAGGCGCTTCAAGAATAGCTAGATGTTTTCCATTTATTATGTGGAACCTGCTAAGCTGAAACCTTATGGTTTCCAGCTCTGATCAAACAAGCTTTAGAAAGCGAAGTTTAAGAAGGTTCAGCAATCAAAAGCAAAGCTTATGGGAAACCATAAAGGTGAAGGTGAGATTTTTTTAAAACACAGGTGATGATGCACGCAGCTTCTAGAGATTTTGATTCTTGCAGGTTTTTCTTACAAGGAGATCAAAATAGCAAGTTAAATTATACAGACTCGCCGAGTGTGGTAGGCAAGGCAGTTTGTGCGCAAGATTGTTCAACTGTCGAACACTGTTTAAGGACTTGAAGGAACTTATTTTTTCTGAAAGAAAATTTTGATTTTTTGAATTTTAATTTCATTTCTTCCATCAATCGGTACCTATGTGAGTGTCAAGAGAGTGTCTCACGGCTCTAGAACTTCGTTTTGTATGAGCGAAATGAGAGGACATGAGAGTGGAAATCCGACGCTGACAGCTGAATGCTGTGGTATTCAACATGATGATATGGAAATGTTCAACATCAGAGATACGCAGGTACAAAGTGGAGGAAGCAACGCACAATACAGGCGGCGTATAAAGGCTACAGGCTCTCACAGTTTGTTTCCCTACATGGACCAATGACCTCGGGAAAAACCATCCTGCTCGGATTTTCAAGTGAGACCAGGATGTGAGGTTGGGGGTGATTAAAATGAGAAACGAGGTCTGTGGATCCTACAAATTAACCAAGACGGTATCGATGCACTCTTTCCCTCATCTTTGCCTGTCACCTGGAAATCAGAGGTCTGCTGAAGGTTTTCGAAAACCTAACACCAACGATGTCCGCCGATGGTCGAGTGGTGATCCACCTGCTCGCGCTGAAGTGTGGCCGAAGTCGCAGGAAAGGTACTCTTTACAGCATACAGCTAGAAAATGCGCAGGAAAAGTCTGAAAATGGTATAGACGTCAGAATCCTCCAAATTTCAACCAGTCAGTCGAAATGCAAAATTATAGCAGCGCACAAGAACCAACCGCGCGACCTTGCTCGCATGAAGCAACCCCACTTCCACTGCGCTCGGAGCCGCTTGCCGGCAGAGGCATCGCAAGACGCCCAAACTCGTGATGAGTCGTATTCCATTGCGACTTCAAGGACCCCCTACTACTGGGTTTAACGACTTGGCAAAAGATAAACACATTTTTATACTAATTGAGGGGTGGAGATTCTCCCTATATGACTCGTCCCCCCCCCCCTCCCCCGTTCAGACCTGCGCTTCAGATCCTTCCTTTGCGAGTTTTCGAGTCGCCACCAACAGCGTCTAAATTCGTCACTCCCAGACTCTTAAGTATTCCGTAAACACGCTCTGAGTGAGCACAGCTTCGATGACTGCTTCATTTCCGACGGAGTCGAACGCCTTCTTCGGGTCTGAATGTAAGGCAAAGCGGAAGCCTGTACTCTCATGACCCTTCAAGGTTCGCAATGCTGCGTATGTGGTCGTCCCGTCCTGAATCCTCTCCGAGATTCTGCTTTTTCGGATGGCTGTTCTTCGTCCAGCGTTCTGCTAATCCTATGCGGGATCACCCTTATCTCCACAAATGTGTTACGTACGCGCTGACAGTGCATCTCAATATTGGACTTTCAGGGTACCTAACTCCTTGGGTTTAAGGACTTTGCAAAAAAGGAACATCCCTTCCGTACTATTTGAAGGGTGGAGATACTCACAGTGGTATTCGTTTTCGCAGTTCAGACATACGCCTGAGAGTCTTCCCTGGTGAGTAGGAACGCCCTGAGTGCGCAGGGCTTCGATGACCGCTTCAGCTTCGGCAGAGTCGAATGCCTTCTTCAGGTCATAGAATGTAAGGCGCAGCGATACTTCGTTGAGCTTTGTAAAGGTGTGTATGTGGTCGATCGTGCTGAATCCTCTCCGAAATCCTGCTTGTTCGCATGGCTGTCCTTCGTCCAGAGTTCTAATATTCTTATTCAGTACGACTCGAGTGAGCAGCCTGTAGACTACGGACAGCAGCAAGATCGGGTGATAGTTGCCAATGTCGTGCACTTCGCCCTTTTTGTACAGCAAGACGGTCCTGCTGGTTTAGCGAGAGATTCTTAGGTTTTCAGCTCTGATGCTGTCGGGACCGGGTGCTATTCGTTTTTTCACCGACGAGATGGCGTGTCGGATTTCGGAAAAGGGGACAAAGTTGAGAGCATATCCCTCCTGCGGAAGTTGACATGAAGGCCATAAGGGCAGGCAGGTGGACGTAGCTATCGGAGGTAGAAGTCGTGGATGACCTTCTCCATTGCCCTTCCGAAGGAGGCGACTGCCCCGTCAGGGCGTCGGAGAGAGCTCATCTTGGCGGGCATTGCGGATGCTCAACCCTCCCTTTGCAGCTTCAGCCAACACTTTCGCTCTTCTCTCTTTAAGATCCACCTTTACTGCCGCTCTGCATAACTACTATCACACCTTTCTCTCTGGTCCGGCGTGCTGAGCGGTCGTCTTACGCCTGGCTCCGACTATTCTCTTGTACTTTCCTGCTCACTCGCGACATTTTCTGCTACTGAATGTCACCAGCGATTTCTCTAGTGGCAGGAGAAAGTAATCATCACTGTGTATTCGAAATTGCCCTGCAAAAGGTTAATTTTGTCAAAGTATTTTCCTTCGTAGCCGTGTCTTATCTGCCACGAGCAATTTATTGGATCAAATTGTTGTCATGTCGGATATTGCCGCTGCCCCTGTTGCTCTCATTGAAGGTGTAGGCTCGTTTACTCGACTCCAGAAGGCCATAATTGAACTGAATCAAGTCACGGAGGTCCCGCAGTGCGTCAAAACGATGATTGATGAGATGGCGAAGCAGCCTGGAAATCTGATAAAGGAGAACAGTAAGCTACGCCAGGAAAATGCTCGAATACCGCTCCTGCTTCGAGAGAACACTGAGCTCCGTGAGACAATTAGTCATTTAGAAGGACGCTGAAAACTCAGCATGCTGATAGTTTGATCTCCGCACATAATGACCATTCGGAGCATGAATCTGATCCATGTCATGAATTTGAACGTCTCAGGTCTGTTGCAATAGGTCGTATTCCGAAGTCTCGTGATCGTGTTATGAAAAATCGTCTGGATCATCACTTTTACCAGGTCATGAATATATTGCCTTTTCTTCATATTGAATATTATCCTAGGGGTATTTATCGATTGGGAAGACCCATACCAGGCGGTTCTCGTCTTCTCAAAGTTGTTTTGCCGTCAACTTACTTCCGGAAGCTTGCTGTTCCGAGAGCGTTCTGGCTTCGGTCCTACCCGGTCAGGGGAGCATTCCTTTGGGAATCGCTCACTAGGGACGAGTTGGAGCGGAGAAAGAAAAACGGAACATTTCTAGAAGTTGGAGCATTGCACAATGTAACCGCTTGTGATGATGCTCGCACTGATACGAAGTGTACTGGTGCTCCTTTAAATCGAATAGGGTTCCTCTATTCTTTCATGTTTCTTTTATTAAGTGCTTGTACGCTAATGCGAGGTGTCTAGCCTGCAAACTACATAAAACATGTGCTCAGTGAAAATTTTGATATGTACATCTTTTGTGAAACCTGGCTCAAACAAAGACATTGCAAATCCTCATTGCTAGGTGATCTTAGTGTGGAGTTCTTTACGATTCGTTATGACAGGTTCAGAAAGGAAGGGGGAGGGGTGGCAATACTGATTCAAAATAAGTCTTCCTATGAATCGATCCTTTCTGAATGTGTTCCAAATGGATATGAACTTCTTGCCACTGATGTCTATACCTTCGTGAGCAGTCTTAGAATAATAGTTGTTTATAGAACACCTTCCTGTCCCTCTCTAGTCACAGAACAGTTAGTCAACACCTTGAGCAATTTGACAACTTGTGGAAAATCTGTTATTTTAATTGGAGACTTTAATATGCCTGAGATCAATTGGGAGGATACGAGTTCTATTAGCAGTTCACAGTACTCAAGCTTCACGGACTTCGTCAAAAGTCATGATTTCACACAAAAGGTTAATTTTCCAACCAGAAGACTTAATACTCTAGATCTTTTGTTTACCAATGATCAGGATTTAGCGAGGTGCGCATTTCACCTCCAAGTGGAAACAGTGTCCATTCCAGCATGTCGTTCATGATCAATGATGGTATCGCTGAGCCTGTTATTGTTTACAAATGTATTTAAAGGGAGATTATACTAAAATATGCGATTACTTAGCTTCAGTAATGTGGTTAGAGTCCTTTGAAACGGTTGACAATGTCAACAGCAAATATGAGATGTTTTTGGATATCATGTTTCATGCGATTAGTATGCTCATCCCGTGCGGAAAGGTTGTTGCTGGAAAAACAAGTTTACCTCAATATCTGAGAAATATGCTAGATCATCGTGAATGTCTCTTTAATATTGCGCGACAGTCAAACCTCACTTCCGACTGGGATAAATATAAAGAATTCTCAAAAAAAAAATCTTGAAAAAGATTGAGAAATATAATGCTCGTTTAGAAAAACAGGTTATCGACTCAGGGGATACGCCTAGTTTTTATCAACTGTTGCGTAAGAATCTGAAACTCACTGGTGGACTAGTGTTTTGGTAAATGGAGACAAAACAGCGGTATCAAATATTGATAAAGCTAACCTGCTAGCAGACCACTTTTCTCAGATGTTCATAGTTGATGATGGTAATATGCCAGAATATGAACCAGTCATAAGTAACTTCATGCATGCCGTGCCTTGGTTTCAGGAAAAGGAAATTTATGGCATAATAATAATAAAGTGGAATAAATCGTATAGTTTGATACCAGATTTCATACCGGTGTTCTTTGTTAAAAGAGTTGCACATGTTATTGCTAAACCATTAGCTTATCTCTATAATCAGTCTCTCTTGTTTTCGGAGATTCCAGAAAGATGAAAGCGATCATTTGTAACACCCCTTTTGAAAAAGGAATCTGCTAAAGAACCAGCAAAATTTATAGGCCAGTCAGCGTGTTATCCTTTTTGGGAGAGTTTTCGAAAAGATTATCAAAAATTGTATTGTGGAGCACGTCGAGAAAAACTTCTTAATTCCTGAATCCCAACATGGGTTTCATGGAGGAAGGTCCGCAAAAACAAATTCACTAGAGTCTTTCAACGATTGGACCAGCTTAATTGACGAGAAGTGTTGCGATGTGGTCTTCTTCGATTTCTCGAAAGCTTTCGATAGAGTAAGCCATTCTAAATTAATGTTCAAGCTAATCAAGATTGGATTACATCCTCTTTTACTGAAATGACTAGGTGAATGCCTCACTGGCAGAACTTTGCAGGTGAAAGTTAAAAACGCGTTCTCTATCATTAGAAATGTAACTAGCGGAGTTCCGTAGGGAGAGCTCTATATCCCATTCTATTTTCTATATACACTGCTGACCTCCCAAACCTACTGCGTAACTCTAGAGTGGTATGCAAGCAGTTTGCAGACGATTTAAAAATATACTGAGAATTTGTTGATGATGATTCTTAATGTCTTCAACAAGCTATCGACATCGTTGAAAAGCGGTCTAAGTCATGGCAGCTACCGTTAGTAACAGAGAAAACCAAAATTATCAGAATTGGAAAATCCAATTCTATTCCCAATTATGAGATAGATGGCCTACCTATAGCTGTGGCAGATAAGGTTGTTGATCTGGGTTTTCATTACAACAACAAACTGGAATTTTCACTATAGAATAATCTGCAGAAAAGCGCTTAATAGGACTTACCAGATATTCAAAGGACTCTCTACTACGAATAAATCAGTTTTGCTGCAGGCGTATAAGTCGTTTGTGAGGCCAATTGTAGAAAGAGGGACAGTCTTGTTTTCGTAAGAAGAAGGATATTCAAGAGATTGAACGTGTCCAAAACAACTATTCTAGGGGACTAGTGATAAGGTACAATGGATTCTTCCGTTCTCGAATTCCTAGAGCGGAAATACGCTATAAATTTCTTGGTCTTAGCTCTTTGAACTCACGAAGGTTGTTGACAGATGTGTGCTGGTTGTTCAAAATTCTGTCGGGGCAAGTGCGAATAAGATCGACGAAATTTTACAAGCTCATTGCATCCAAGACCAGAGGAACTAGCTACAAAATTTGGTGCTCCAAACCGAAATCAGGAGCTAGGGTCACTTTTTTACCGTTAGGTGCGTGTCTGTAACCCTGACATTAAAAAGTGATCTACACCCCTTTCGAAAACTTTTTGAACCTTTCAGACGAGTTGCTAAGAAGGCTCTCCTGAAGTGCTAATTGTATGTTTATTGTTCTGTTGTTTTGAAGTGTTATTTGTTGTTGAGTAGTGATGTTCAATTAGTTGTCACACGACTGTCTTAAATAGTCGTAGCAAATAAACAATAAACAATAAATATTTCGCGACGGGATGAAGTGTCGACGATGGTCAAGATCGTCGCAGAGCGTCGGAATCGTGTGAATCTACCGAAAAGCCGACTATATGAAGTAGATTTTTTCTACTATCAAGTAGATTTTGAAAATCGAAACGGAAATGATGTGACATCGAATCTGCCCTAGTTATCATCATTACCATATATAATCGAGAGAGGCATGAGTCATTGTCCGACGACATGTTTGCACTCTTATGTGAAGCCAATATGCACTCTTATGTGAAGCCAACATGCACTCTTATGTGAAACCGGTCGTGCACACTGCGCTGAAGCCCGCCGCGTCCGCTGCGTCCGCTGCGTCCGCTGCGCCTGCTGCGTCCGCTGCGTCTGCTGCGTCCGTTGCGTCCGCTGCGTCTGCCGCGTCCGTTGCGTTCGCTGCGTCGGCCACGCTGAAGCCTGCCACGTTCGTCGCGCTCAAGCCAGCCGCGCCCACCGCGTCCGCCGCGCTATGTCCGCCCCGTCCGCTGCGCCCGCCGCGTCCGCCGCGCTAATTCCGCCGCGTCAGCTGCGCCCGCCACCTCCGCCGCTCTTAAGTCCGCCGCGTCCGCTGCGCCCACCGCTTCCGAGGATGATTACTGCTGACGGCGCATGAACTGTCACGGTGGCATGTTGATCCCATCTAATGTGTTTATGAACAGACGGCCAAAGGGATGCAAAACACAGAACATTGTACGTTTGCTCTCCGTACGGATTCACTCACCTTCCCCTCCATTTTCACTTCATTATTGCATCCGTCCCTTACTGCATTTTTGTATTTCCACACTGCCGCTCACTTTTTCCTCACCCATTTTCATTTCTGTTTCAATCTATGCACACCCTATCATGAAGACCTGCGGAAGACGTTATAGAAACACCGTCCAACGTTGGGCTACGTTCTTAGCGTAGCCCGCCATACCCGAAGCCGGCAAGCCTGCCGTGGTCCGCACGTCCAGCGTACGGCGCCGGCGAAGCCGTCGTCGGACGCTGGCTGAGGAAGCATCCCTAGCTAGGTTTCAGCTACGTTCCTAGCGTGGCCCGCCACACCCGAAGCCGGCGAAGCCGGGCTAGGTTTGGGCACTAGGTTTGGGCTACGCTCCTAGCGTGGCCCGCCATACCCGAAGCCGGCGAAGCCGGCAAGCCTGGCGTGGCCCGCACGTCCAGCGTACGGCGCCGGCGAAGCCGGCGACGGACGCTGGCTGAGGAATCATTCCTAGCTAGGTTTCAGCTACGTCCCTAGCGTGGCCCGCCATACCCGAAGCCGGCGACGGACACTGGCTCAGGAAGCATCCCTAGCTAGGTTTCGGCTATGTTCCTAGCGTGGCCCGCCATACCCGAAGCCGGCGACGGACACTGGCTCAGGAAGCATCCCCAGCTAGGTTTCAGCTACGTTACTAGCGTGGCCCGCCATACCCGAAGCCGGCAAGCCTTGCGTGGCCCGCACGTCCAGCGTACGGCGCCGGCGAAGCCGTCGACGGACGCTGGCTGAGGAATCATCCCTAGCTACGTTTGGACTACGTTCCTAGCGTGGGCCGTCACACCCGAAGCCGGCGAAGCCGGGGTAGGTTTGGGCACTAGGTTTGGGCTACGTTCCTAGCGTGGCCCGCCATACCCGAAGCCGGCGAAGCCGGCAAGCCTGGCGTGGCCCGCACGTCCAGCGTACGGCGCCGGCGAAGCCGTCGACGGACGCTGGCTGAGAAAGCATCCCTAGCTAGGTTTCGGCTATGTTCCTAGCGTGGCCCGCCATACCCGAAGCCGGCGAAGCCGCCAAGCCTGGCGTGGCCCGCACGTCCAGCGTACGGCGCCGGCGAAGCCGTCGACGGAGCTGGCTGAAGAATCATCCCTAGCTAGGTTTCAGCTACGTCCCTAGCGTGGACCGCCATACCCGAAGCCGGCGACGGACACTGGCTCAGGAAGCATCCCTAGCTAGGTTTCGGCTATGTTCCTAGCGTGGCCCGCCATACCCGAAGCCGGCGAAGCCGCCAAGCCTGGCGTCGCCCGCACGTCCAGCGTACGGCGCCGGCGAAGCCGGAGACGGACCATGCTGAAGAATCATCCCTAGCTAGGTTTCAGCTACGTCCCTAGCGTGGACCGCCATACCCGAAGCCGGCGACGGACACTGGCTCAGGAAGCATCAATAGCTGGGCTTCGGCTACGTTCCTAGCGTGGCCCGCCTCACCCGAAGCCGCCAAGCCTGGCGTCGCCCGCACGTCCAGCGTACGGCGCCGGCGAAGCCGGCGACGGACGCTTTCTGAGGAATCATCCCTAGCCACGTTTGGACTACGTCAATAGCGTGGCCCGCCATACCCGAAGCCGGCGACGGACACTGGCTCAGGAAGCATCCCTAGCTAGGTTTCGGCTACGTTCCTAGCGTGGCCTGCCATACCCGAAGCCGGCGAAGCCGGCAAGCCTGGCGTGGCCCGCACGTCCAGCGTACGGCGCCGGCGAAGCCGGCGACGGACGCTGGCTGAGAAAGCATCCCTAGCTAGGTTTCTGCTACGTTCCTAGCGTGGCCCACCACATCCGAAGCCGGCGAAGCCGGACTAGGTTTGGGCTACGCTCCTAGCGTGGCCCGCACGTCCAGCGTACGGCGCCGGCGAAGCCGTCGACGGACGCTGGCTGAGAAAGCATCCCTAGCTAGGTTTCTGCTACGTTCCTAGCGTGGCCCGCCACATCCGAAGCCGGCGAAGCCGGGCTAGGTTTGGGCTACGCTCCTAGCGTGGCCCGCCATACCCTAAGCCGCCGAAGCCGGCAAGCCTGGCGTGGCCAGCACGTCCAGCGTACGGCGCCGACGAAGCCGGCGACGGACGCTAGCTGAGAAAGCATCCCTAGCTAGGTTTCTGCTACGTTCCTAGCGTGGCCCGCCACATCCGAAGCCGGCGAAGCCGGGCTAGGTTTGGGCTACGCTCCTAGCGTGGCCCGCCATACCCGAAGCCGGCGAAGCCGGCAAGCCTGGCGTGGCCCGCACGTCCAGCGTACGGCGCCGGCGAAGCCGGAGACGGACGCTGGCTGAAGAATCATCCCTAGCTAGGTTTCAGCTACGTCCCTAGCGTGGACCGCCATACCCGAAGCCGGCGACGGACACTGGCTCAGGAAGCATCCCTAGCTAGGTTTCGGCTATGTTCCTAGCGTGGCCCGTCATACCCGAAGCCGGCGAAGCCGGGCTAGGTTTGGGCTACGCTCCTAGCGTGGCCCGCCATACCCGAAGCCGGCGAAGCCGGCAAGCCTGGCGTGGCCCGCACGTCCAGCGTACGGCGCCGGCGAAGCCGTCGACGGACGCTGGCTGAGGAATCATTCCTAGCCACGTTTGGACTACGTTCCTAGCGTGGCCCGCCATACCCGAAGCCGGCGACGGACACTGGCTCAGGAAGCATCCCTAGCTAGGTTTCGGCTACGTTCCTAGCGTGGCCCGCCATACCCGAAGCCGGCGAAGCCGCCAAGCCTGGCGTGGCCCGCACGTCCAGGGTACGGCGCCGGCGAAGCCGGCGACGGACGCTGGCTGGGGAATCATCCCTAGCTAGGTTGCAGCTACGTCTCTAGCGTGGCCCGCCATACCCGAAGCCGGCGACGGACACTGGCTCAGGAAGCATCCCTAGCTAGGTTTCGGCTATGTTCCTAGCGTGGCCCGCCATACCCGAAGCCGGCGACGAACACTGGCTCAGGAAGCATCCCCAGCTAGGTTTCAGCTACGTTACTAGCGTGGCCCGCCATACCCGAAGCCGGCAAGCCTTGCGTGGCCCGCACGTCCAGCGTACGGCGCCGGCGAAGCCGTCGACGGACGCTGGCTGAGGAATCATCCCTAGCTACGTTTGGACTACGTTCCTAGCGTGGGCCGTCACACCCGAAGCCGGCGAAGCCGGGGTAGGTTTGGGCACTAGGTTTGGGCTACGTTCCTAGCGTGGCCCGCCATACCCGAACCCGTCGACGGACGCTGGCTGAGGAAGCATCCCTAGCTAGGTTTCGGCTACGTTCCCAGCGTGGCCTGCCATACCCGAAGCCGGCGAAGCCGGCAAGCCTGGCGTGGCCCGCACGTCCAGCGTACGGCGCCGGCGAAGCCGTCGACGGACGCTGGCTGAGAAAGCATCCCTAGCTAGGTTTCGGCTATGTTCCTAGCGTGGCCCGCCATACCCGAAGCCGGCGAAGCCGCCAAGCCTGGCGTGGCCCGCACGTCCAGCGTACGGCGCCGGCGAAGCCGTCGACGGAGCTGGCTGAAGAATCATCCCTAGCTAGGTTTCAGCTACGTCCCTAGCGTGGACCGCCATACCCGAAGCCGGCGACGGACACTGGCTCAGGAAGCATCCCTAGCTAGGTTTCGGCTACGTTCCTAGCGTGGCCCGCCATACCCGAAGCCGGCGAAGCCGCCAAGCCTGGCGTTGCCCGCACGTCCAGCGTACGGCGCCGGCGAAGCCGGCGACGGACGCTGGCTGAGAAAGCATCCCTAGCTAGGTTTCGGCTATGTTCCTAGCGTGGCCCGCCATACCCGAAGCCGGCGAAGCCGCCAAGCCTGGCGTCGCCCGCACGTCCAGCGTACGGCGCCGGCGAAGCCGGCGACGGACGCTGGCTGGGGAATCATCCCTAGCTAGGTTGCAGCTACGTCTCTAGCGTGGCCCGCCATACCCGAAGCCGGCGACGGACACTGGCTCAGGAAGCATCCCTAGCTAGGTTTCGGCTACGTCCCTAGCGTGGCCCGCCTCACCCGAAGCCGCCAAGCCTGGCGTCGCCCGCACGTCCAGCGTACGGCACCGGCGAAGCCGGCGACGGACGCTGGCTGAGGAATCATCCCTAGCTAGGTTTCAGCTACGTCCCTAGCGTGGCCCGCCATACCCGAACCCGTCGACGGACGCTGGCTGAGGAAGCATCCCTAGCTAGGTTTCGGCTACGTTCCTAGCGTGGCCTGCCATACCCGAAGCCGGCGAAGCCGGCAAGCCTGGCGTGGCCCGCACGTCCAGCGTACGGCGCCGGCGAAGCCGGAGACGGACGCTGGCTGAAGAATCATCCCTAGCCACGTTTGGACTACGTCCCTAGCGTGGCCCGCCATACCCGAAGCCGGCGAGGGACACTGGCTCAGGAAGCATCCCTAGCTAGGTTTCGGCTACGTCCCTAGCGTGGCCCGCCATACCCGAAGCCAGCGACGGACGCTGGCTGAGAAAGCATCCCTAGCTAGGTTTCTGCTACGCTCCTAGCGTGGCCCGCCATACCCGAAGCCGGCGAAGCCGGCAAGCCTGGCGTGGCCCGCACGTCCAGCGTACGGCGCCGGCGAAGCCGGCGACGGACGCTGGCTGAGGAATCATCCCTAGCCACGTTTGGACTACGTCCCTAGCGTGGCCCGCCATACCCGAAGCCGGCAAGCCTGGTCTGGCCCGCACGTCCAGCGTACGGCGCCGGCGAAGCCGGCGACGGACGCTGGCTGAGGAATCATCCCTAGCTAGGTTTCAGCTACGTCCCTAGCGTGGCCCGCCATACCCGAAGCCGGCAAGCCTGGCGTGGCCCGCACGTCCAGCGTACGGCGCCGGCGAAGCCGGCGACGGACGCTGGCTGAGAAAGCATCCCTAGCTAGGTTTCTGCTACGTTCCTAGCGTGGCCCGCCACATCCGAAGCCGGCAAGCCTGGCGTGGCCCGCACGTCCAGCGTACGGCGCCGGCGAAGCCGGCGACGGACGCTGGCTGAGAAAGCATCCCTAGCTAGGTTTCTGCTACGCTCCTAGCGTGGCCCGCCATACCCGAAGCCGGCGAAGCCGGCAAGCTTGGCGTGGCCCGCACGTCCAGCGTACGGCGCCGGCGAAGCCGGCGACGGACGCTGGCTGAGGAATCATCCCTAGCCACGTTTGGACTACGTCCCTAGCGTGGCCCGCCTCACCCGAAGCAGCCAAGCCTGGCGTCGCCCGCACGTCCAGCGTATGGCGCCGGCGAAGCCGGCGACGGACGCTGGCTGAGAAAGCATCCCTAGCTAGGTTTCTGCTACGTTCCTAGCGTGGCCCGCCATACCCGAAGCCGGCGAAGCCGGCAAGCCTGGCGTGGCCCGCACGTCCAGCGTACGGCGCCGGCGAAGCCGGCGACGGACGCTGGCTGAGGAATCATCCCTAGCCACGTTTGGACTACGTCCCTAGCGTGGCCCGCCTCACCCGAAGCAGCCAAGCCTGGCGTCGCCCGCACGTCCAGCGTATGGCGCCGGCGAAGCCGGCGACGGACGCTGGCTGAGAAAGCATCCCTAGCTAGGTTTCTGCTACGTTCCTAGCGTGGCCCGCCACATCCGAAGCCGGCGAAGCCAGGCTAGGTTTGGGCTACGCTCCTAGCGTGGCCCGCCATACCCGAAGCCGGCGAAGCCGGCAAGCTTGGCGTGGCCCGCACGTCCAGCGTACGGCGCCGGCGAAGCCGGCGACGGACGCTGGTGATGCTATAAGTGGATGTTTGGTAATTTCTTTCAAAATGGTTCCAGTTTCAAATAACGCACATATTCGGAATACAGGTAAAGTCAGCTTTACAATGATCTAAAAACTATTTGTTAATTATCAAAAAATTCGTTTCAGTGATCTTTACACCTAACTCAGCGACCTTCTTGCTCGCTGAAGATAATTACGCTCACAGAATACGGCTCCGTAACTGCTTGAAATCGCACACTTCTGCTGAATTTTTCTTCGGAATACATATTCTCCATTTCTGGTTTCCAATCTGAAACCACACTGTTTCTCCTTCTTTTTGTTGTTCTTCTTTTGGTATCAGTCCCGCTTCGTAGCGGGTTCCGCTATTCTGGTGTCGTGACCCTTTATCGACCCGGCGCTAAATCAGAGTGACACGAGCAACCTTCATGTCCAAATGTAGCGTATCAAACCAGCGCTGCTTGAGCGCCCTCTAGGCCGCTTTCCTATTACCTCTGAGTTAAGACCTATCCTGCGAACACTGTCTTTTTTCCCACGCTGAACGTGGGCTTACCATTGGCGAGGAATCTCCGCGCATCTTGGTCAGCCTTCGGCGCGACACCGAACTTCTGCCGAATGGCACCGTTTTGTATGCGGTTCACCTGCGTGACTACAGCCGTCCAGCGCAACATCTTCGTCTCCATGACGCTGAGGCGCGTTTCAACTTCCTTGGTCACAGGCGAGCACTCAGCGCCGTACACCGCTACTACCGGCCGCACAACTGCTCTGTAGATCTTCGACTTCAAGCGCCCTGGTATCTTCCTATCGCAGAGAACCTCAGTCAACGAGCGCCACTTGGACCGAGCTGCACTCACGAGTGAGTTCACTTCAACCCGCCGTCAGACGCTATTGCTGATCCCAGGTACTTAAAGGCCGAAGTGTGTGGGAGCCCGATGCCGTTAACCTTGATTGAGCCGTTAAATACTCGGTCTTCTTCACGTTCAATCTGAATCCAAACCGCTCCTACCGATCACATTAAGCTTGCACCTCTCGCATGAGTTCACCTTCATCTTCATTAGCGAGCACTACGTCGTCAGCATAAAGTAAGATCCAAGGGACGGGGTTCTTAAGACCTCGTGTGATGGCATCCATTACGACAACAAAAAGGAGTGGTGAAAGCGCAGAACCCTGGTGCACTCCGACAAAAATGGGAAACCATGGAGGTTCCAGCTGCAGCTTGAACTCTTTGGACAAGAGTAGAGAATTTGCACCCAATAGATGAGCTCTTCAGGTGCCCCATGATACCGTAGGGCGTACAGTATCACTTCACGCGGTACGCGAAAAACTTCTCAATATCCTGGATATATCGATGGCGATTCTTCGCAAGTCGGTGCCGCTTACCATCGCGAGACTCGAGCCCCGTTGACATCTCCATAGTGAGTGGCTTTTGCAACGGCCTTCTTTGCAGCTTTCCTCGCTTCTTGGTACTTCTGCCAGATATCGGCTGTCTTGTCGCTCAGAAACACATGATAGAGCGACTTTTTTCTCTTTTGCAAATCTGAATTCACACTGCAAATCCATAAATTCGATAATGCCCAACACCATCTTTGGTGCCTCCAGCTGTCTGCCATTCAGCATAAAAACGATTTTCCTCAACATCGCTCCCTCATTTCCTAGTTTACAGCACGTCCCAAGGAAGGCATAACTTGTGAGGGACACAAAGTACTCTAGGTGTTCAACATATCACAATTTCTCTTTTTGAATATTGGATAGCCATTAGAATTTTCTGGGGCAAGCCCACAGTATGCCAATATTTTTACTGCATCAATCTTCGCCATTGACGGACAACAACAAATTTCTGTAGGCAGTTGAGAAGATGAGCTTGCTCTAGTGCAATGTCAACTTACTGTGTTTTACAACACGATGTCTTTCAAGAGTGAAGGGGCTTTGTTTCGTTTGGAGCAGTCACTCAAAATGCCTGACTGCGATCAAGTTTTAGGGGATTTCCTATTTTCCTCGTTCACTTTGTTGTACCATTTCTGTACAAAGAATAACCTTTTCTCCGTAAAATAAGCTTTCCACTAATTCAAAGCTGTGCAGAACGAAAATGAACGATTTTTACCGCTTTCCTCCGATAGTCGAGTTCGAGGCCAGCAATACGACCTGATCGCAGCATGCGCCGGTAGAGCGGCCCAGGGTTCCCTCTTCCGTCTAGATGTGAGGCAGATTGGTGATTATCCATCTAACGTATACATGGGAGTAGGGACATTCGACCAATTAACTTTATTAATCAATCTTGAGGCGTTCTGTTGATTTTGTCCACTTTTCTACACCACTTCTAGTTATTTTTGATTTTTGTATTTATGTTTTCAAAAGCCTCTGTAGTTAACGACCTGTTGTTATGCTTTATCAAAAATATTTTAGTTTGTTTATCAAATAAGTAGTTTGTCAAATATTTTTTGTAAAGAAGGTTTTGGCTAAGGTGGTTCATTAATATCGACCTTTATCCTTATTTATCCTAACTCTTAATACGGTCTTTTATACAAATAATCTAGATACCAGGTTGGAACAAAGGTATCCACCATTTATTGCTTTGAGTGTTTCAGAATTCCTCAGCCTTTGTATACCCTGCTCTAGTAATAGTCTAGTTTGAGTGGAACCAAGCTGTGTCTTGTCTCCCCCCTACGTCACAAACAACAAGGTACAAAGGGTCGAACCTTTTTAAAAATCTATAACAGATTGTAAAACAAATTAGTTATTACAAACAAAATAAAACACGAATTTGCAATACAGAACATAATACAACTTAATCGTTCTACACAATCACTACGTAGCGACAAATGCCCTAGACGAGGCTAATGAAAGCACCTTTTTAAGTGGTGGTCTGTAAGGTCTTAATGTAAAAATTCTCCGCGATCCTAGGCCTCAGACTAGAAGCACGCTTGGCAGGTACTTCCAACCGGCAAAAGCAACGTATCGAACAACGGCAACGGCTACGAGCAGGCGCAAAAGTGGCTGAAACGGGAGGATACGAGGAAACCCAGCTCAATCAACGACGAGCGTCCGTCAGAGGAGCCAAAAGAAGAAAACACAGCTCGACCTCCGCCGAGCATCCATCCGAGGAACGGGCATGAACACGAAAAAGGAAAACAACTGTGGGAACCCTCCTGTCCTGCGACTTCCCGCGCTCTACGCACCGAAGTAGCTTGACTGAGTATCTAATCCTCCACCGACAATTGCGCTCAGCCTCTTGCCGTATGCCATAATTTAATTCCGGTTTACTTTTGCATCGCTACAGGCCAGTTTAACAATTGGCAGTTTTTTACCTCATAGTAGCTAAGATGAAACAAATGCAAATTGCAATACAAATCAAAGAAAATGCTTTGCTGCAAAGCTTTTTCCGTATATTTTCATTCAAAATTTTTGCAGTCTATAAAATTACTAAACCGGACAGCCGGATTTTGTTGGAATGCGATTTGCCAAACTCGTTGCCACCTATTCTAAGCATACCAAAACAGTTTTAATTGATAAATCAATATTGGCACATGATAGCTCAGTCGGAGGAGAACACCGGCTACCGCGTACACCCAAATCAAGGTTCTTTGGTAGAATTATGTACCCAGGTCAAACAGGCCTTCCATCTCTATAGGGTCAGCGAAATACTACTAGATTTGTCTAAATAGGATGCAAAGCCGGCTTGTACAACGGCTGATCCGCAAAACATTGTATAGGCCTTAAAGCCTATTCAAATTACCACCACAACATCTCGTAGAAGCAGAACGCTGATGCATCCCAAAAGGTTTGTTTAGAGGCTGGACATTCTTAGGTGATAATTGGCGGGCAAGTCATAGAGACGCTGGTCGTGATTACACTTGCCGGAGTAAAGGCCAGAAAGTTTGCCAGTTGGAAACCAGAAAAAGGTTAAAGTGCTTAAAAACCAGAATCAGCCTATCATTCGCTTCAGTACTTAAACCCAATCAGCAGAAACTTTCGAAAATCGGACAAGATTTCAAAGTGGCTTCCGAGGTAATTCATTTTGTTCTTTCGAGCAACTTTGAGTGCTTACATGAAGAGGTTGCGCTCTTCATAGTTAGGCCAGAAAACAGAGCTGAAGCTTAAAGTATATTTCGGGATGATTTTTCTTTAGAGGTGGTTATCTCAAAGACAACAAATCAGGAGCAGTTTGAAATTAGGGCATGTTCTACCCGTATCTGACAGTATGCGACTTTTGAGTATTTCCGTTTTAAAGAGGTCCACTCTTAAGGTGGTCCTCTTATCGAATCTCTACACTGCTCTGGACTGTGAAGATGCACTATAAGTACCGTTAAATACTATGTTGATTTTGAAAAGGGTAAGACTTGGTGTTGAAAACAATAAAGGTAAAAAATTCTAAGCGATCACTGGACTATGCCTAGCTGCGAGAGCGACTCAAGCGGCTAGCGCATGGCCGTGGTTGTTACTCGGCCTGAGAGCGCAAGTGAACTGCCTGAAACGTAAAATTGTTGCTAGCTTCGGATCTACGCCGTTCTTCATCACCGAATCGCTCATTCTACGCTGGAGAAGCCTGGGTAGCTTAGAATCAAAACTAGTAAAGCAGAGTAATTAATGAAAACAGACAAATCAAAAATTTCAGCCGAAACTGAGCATCTATAACGAACTGTCCAGAGGGAACAAACTTCCTCAAGTCGGAGCAACAAGGCTCCTCACTTTAGAGACATGTGGATTGCCCATGTACCTGAAAAAGATAATCGTTGCTCTTAGACAAGTGCCGTGATCCGTCCAATATAAGAGCAATCCTCCTTGGCCATCAAAATAGGGCAAACAGCGACATTGAGGAGGCATGATCTGCGTGATTCAATTTTTAACAGCTACAACAATCTTGCGTTTCCCTGAACAACTGAGTCAGCTTTACCACTTAAAAACGAGCAACAAGCGGGCAATGCTGACGAATGCACGTCTTCATAAAGTTGATGAGTGTGTTAGAATTATTTAAGCATGGTAGTGTTGGCATCGATGTGATGGTTATTACAAGGCAGGTATAGATTTAATAACTAAAATAGAAAAGTCTTATGTGCGAAAACCCAACGGAGCGCACCCTGGAGCAACCGTATCCCATGGGCGCAATTATGTCAAGCGAGCACGACAAGCGGAGTAAATACGTCACCGAAATGAATTTTGATTTGACGCCGCAAGAGGGGGGGGGGGCGGCCACCTCCGCGACATCCGGCGGTCGCGGCGCGGTCGCGTTAGAGCATCGTGAATATGAACAGTTTCTATGAATGACTTCGAGGCCTTCGCCTGCGCCCATTCCATTTTACCGGTTCGATTTCCCGTCCAGGTCAATCAATCATTGGATCCCTTCGGGTTAGTCAGGTGCTAATAGACTTGTCTGGGAAGGATGCTGTACTGAATTGTGCATCTAGTGGCTATCTGAATTCGCAGTGCACGTCAAATACGCATTGACATTGTCTTCACGACATTCCGCTGAAGCAGAATGCGTGGAGAATAACAAAAGGGATTGGTTCTCACCTTCCATTATCCGTATTTGTTTGCTTTGGTATCAACTCTCCTATCCACCATCCGTCGTGGACCAGGTAATTCCGAAGCAAGCGGACTGAAATCTAGGTCTACAGTTTCAGATTCCTCCTCTGTATTTTCACAGCATTTATCAATATTGTTCGTTCACACTGTTCTGTCATCGATGGTTCAGTAATCTCTTTATCCTTATTACATCTGTAGCCAAAAGGCCCTGAGCTCTTCTTGAGGGGCCTTAAATAAGCAGAAACATTACAACAAGAACGTTCCCAAGAATCTTCCCATCAAAGAATGCAACACAGATCGAGGTAAGCCGAACGAAGGTCGCGCTTGCCACAGCTGCTGATAGATATTTTATGTTATGTGGATGCTCTAGAGTGTTGTAATTGTTCTGAAGAAACTCTACAAAGGTGATTATAAAAAAAACGAAACTGGTCCAACACCTAATAAGTCCATTTTGGGGCAAAAATTTATTTTTTCAGAAGTGTTCACAAAGTACAATGCATCAATCGTGGGAGCCACTATTTCTGCCGAAAGTCAACATCCTATCGAAGATTTTGTCGATGAGTCTTGCTTTTACGCGGAATTAAAGCGCAATCTTCCTTCTGTCGAGTGCTTATTTGCTCTCTAAACAAAGGATGGGAAACCAGTTATGGAGCTGTTTTCATATGAGTTACAAAGCAGATGCATTGACCTTTTGAATCTCGGAGGCATGAAATAGTTATTGGCCAAGGAACATTGTTCTCTTCTACAGGCTCTGAAGAAGTAGGGCCAGCAGAATAAACTGCCAACAATTTTCGTACTACAATTTGGAGTCAATTGCTATCACTGTTCATATGCAAGGAGAAAACGTTCCTCTGAAAACAAACTTGATTCTTCCTCAAAACATTAACAATACAAATTGTACGAATTAACAAGGCTAACCTAATGGTGCTTCATCCATGGCAATATTACACAAAGGAAATGACGCGCAACATAAGATTCTTTATTCCAATATCATTCGATCGCATACATAATAGCATATTTCCACCCACATGAACTCGACGGCAGAAAAATATTTTCATTTTTTCCCGCACTTGCTCTGCTTCGTTTGCGATGCTGCCTACCGCTCTCCATCCCTCCTACGATCATAGGCGCGATTGAATCCGAATCGCTCAACGGCGGCGCTCCTTCCGAGCGAAGTGAATATGAGATTGTGAAGAATCTGAAAAGAAATTTCGATTTATTGTTCTAAAGCGATGTCCTACATTGCCCTCATCGTTATTGCAATATGGTAATTTTCACAGTTTCCGAAGTTCCGTAAATTGGCTTTGTAGAAGATGAAATCTGGTTGCAAGCAGACCAAAGAGTTCTCCACTAGCCGTCTAGCCCTAAATCGTCATGGTTTCGTACAAAACTAGATTAGAAGACCAATTCGTCGGCACAATGCCTTGACAACCTGAGGTTAAAGTAAGCTTTTTTAGAATCAAGCGTAACTTTAGCGTTTGTATAGTGGCGAATGAAACGAGTGGTTAGACGAGAACCTTGGCTGATGCGGCAAGGGACCTTAAACCCATAGCTAAGCATGTATTGCGCGTCTTAAGATCACAGTTACTCATCCACCCAACGTTGCTAAGCTATATGGGAGCAGGGAAATCGCCTTCATGCTGATCAAGAAAAGCCTTAATAGAATTTCGTAAAAATCCCTGCATCAGATGTTCTACCCCGTGTTCCTATAAGATTTGAGCTGCTCAGTGAATTACGTAATGG
Organism: Heligmosomoides polygyrus bakeri; assembly: GCA_947359475.1. Classification (NCBI taxonomy): domain Eukaryota; kingdom Metazoa; phylum Nematoda; class Chromadorea; order Rhabditida; family Heligmosomidae; genus Heligmosomoides; species Heligmosomoides polygyrus. Next base: position 34,489,736 of record OX375869.1, read on the forward strand.
GAAATAGCTTCTAATATTATCCAATACTTATAACTGAAATGTCTTGAACCGCTCTTAAACGGGCACTGCAGCAGATATTTCGCTAACTGATATCTCTGCTGGTAGCTAAAAAAAGGTACTGAAAACGATAAATGATACTACCTACCACGCTTGATATATGTTTACGATCAAGCGCGCCAATGGCGGCTGGATAGTCTCATTGTAAAGAAAACGATTCCACGGCAATTGACCATGTTTAGTTCTGTAAAAGACAGCACTAGATCAGTTACTTCAGGAAGCATATTAATATTAGCAACGATCACCATCGACAATGGCTTGAGCGACTTCCTTACGGGAAATGGTCGAGTTTCCTACAGCGAACTCCCCTGACATATGAGTATATGAGTAGCCATGGGCTATGAATCTAAATTGCAGCACGATATGTCGTCTCCTTCTAGCAAACAAGCAAAGAAGACAAAGTTGCAGGCCTACTTACCTTACAAGTATGCATAATCTGTGCCTCGTCGAAATGGGAGATAAGTTAGTTGGTAAATGTGACAGCTTTTAGCCTAGAAGTCATGCAATCTTTCAAACTTGCTTGGTAGAACTTAAGAAATAACGACGGATTATTGCTAGCCAAGTATGAGTCGAAAATTCTGAATAGTGTAACCAAGTGAGAGGCATGGGCTGGGTTGATGTCCGATCTATAGTCATCCAAAATCAGCTGCAAAATAGTACTCAATAATACGATCACTGCAGTAATCCATGTGGAAGAACTAAAGAAATCGACAATAAAAAATGCAACAGCCACAGCATGAGCAACACAAACTATAAACGACTACAATGGCTAAAACGAGAAACGAGAAAACAGCTACATGTATTAGGCTTCAACAACCGAGCAAAGCAAAATGTGCAAAGTGTCAAGAAGTTTATTCTTGTCAATCTTCAGTAAGTTGAACAATTGCGTTGCGTGACTAAGCGACGCAGTTCAGTTCAGCAAGTGAACAAGTAAAGCCTTCAATGAGTTAGTTGAGCAACTTTATTCAGTGAGTGAGTATGAGATGTTTTCAGCGATAAAGTTGAACAACTGGATTCAATACGTGGTTGAGTTAAATCTTCAAACGAGCATTTACAAGGACAATAAAGTAGGAGTATCTACCCCAGATGATTCTGATTGGAAACGGGGCTCGGCTTCGACGACAGTTTCGGTAAGCCTGATCTTCCGCCACCTCTCATATTCCAAATTTTTAAAATACGGCGTGTTGTCGTAACTACATAGTCAATAATAGGGTTTCACCGTTATTTAGCAAATGTTGTTTAACAGGTTCAAGGCGCACCTAAAGCCTCGAATTCGTTTTTTTTTTATCAAGATCATGGGACCGACTGCTTTTCTGCATGTTTTCGATGGTGTCGCAAATTCTTGTCAGTATTGAAAAGCACAAACTTCGAAACAACACCAAAAACAAGAAAAACCAGCAAGAGAAAAGCTACCTCTTTCTTTTGCGGTAGTGGTTTCGGCGCGCTTCGTTGACGTAAACACTCTCCTGCATCGGTGTTCCATTGTACCCCTGGTGAACGTGAGGGGTGAAGATAGAAATACGCAGAAAACTCAATCAAAAGTGATTCAAAAACGAACTGGCTCGAGAGAAGGTGAAATAGTTTCCGTACCGCCGAAGAAAGCGCAATTAGTCATCCTATTTCTAAAAAAGACTGAGAGGCTTATTGAATGTTTGTATCCAACGGCTCTTAATTTCCCTCACCCGGCGTCGATGGCTCCTAAAAGGAGCTCCATCCGGCGGAAAAATCTCCATCACGGAAGATCGCCGGTTGAAGAGCCCGTTATGACTTCTTGCTATTGCCTGCTCCTCTTCAGAAAACTGTCTCGCAGTTTTTTCCACTCTCTTTTTTAACGGATTCCACTGAAATGGAATAGAATAATCAAAATGTAGAAAGTAAGATACAGGGGCAACTACGTGTTTGCCCTGCCATCACAAACTGTACCATGTTCCTGTCCTCATGTTCCTTAACTACTGCATCTTTCATTTATGCCGATTAGCAGTCGTAATGTGCGTATTCTTGTGTGATCCCATTGATTTGAGGTCCCACAGTGATGGACGCGCTATTACTTCGTTTATTGGCATATACTTGTAAGTGTCGGTCCAAACATCATCAACAACATCAGAAACATCAGCATCAGGGTTCACTTCACCTTCGCCCATTTCGCTATAAAAGCTACATTGAACTCAGAACATCAGATCCAGTGAAAGCACAGTGATATCATGTCTTCAGCTCTCACAATACTGATACGACGTCGACGTCGTCCTTGTATCGAAGAGGTTGCTGCCACCCATTGGACATGCGAGAAACGCTCTACGAGAAACTGTGAAATCTCAGAGTAAGAAAGGGACTAAATCAGGACGACGAAGCGGAACAACAGGATAGAACACATGAAGAAAGCAAAGATCTGTTCAATTTTCATGTGGCTATATTTTCCACGCCTAAAAGCTGGTGGTACGTGATGCAGCCGAGGCATCGGGACCGACGTCCCCGTGCATGACGAGACGCCAAGAATGGTTTGGACCATTCCAGCACACGGGCGTCACCGCCGTGCCGCAAGACTCTGCATGACCCCCTGCGGCACGGTCGCAGTGCCGCTTCGCGGCTGTTGTAGCCCTTCGCTTCATCTTTGCCGCACCACGCTGCCGCAGCAGTGTGAATGAGCCTTTGCGATACAGCTTTGGGACGCGAAATGCGACACTATGTAGTTATGAGCGCTACTGTAGCTTCGCAAGTGCGGACGTCAGTTGGTAGTTGCCTTATGATCGTGCTGCTCCACGCTTGCGTATCGGCTAAGTCCTGAGTCCTAGAGACTTCTTTTATGGACCCCTTTTTGAAAACTGCCTCTATTGTTTTTCGGATCTATCCTAGTCCGGGGGCACGTAATTAAAAGGTATTATATGTAACAAATTTACTTGAGACTTACCGAGCGGCTCCTACAGACAACACTCCAAGACCTAAACAAGAAAAGTCATGAAGAAAAAAAAAGACGAAAAATTACATTTTTTGCGGTGTTAAGCAGGTACAGTTGTGTGCCCTCCTCACCATGTTGGATCCTGGTTATAACATGTCAAGCGGCGGTCAGCACGCGGCATTCGGCTTCATGCGCCCTCCCCACCATGTTAGATCTTGGTTATAACATGTCAGCCCGCGGTCAGCACGCGGCATGCCTCCATTCCGTCGCCCTTTGTCCGCCGAGACGGTTGTGAACCGCGGCGAATTTTTATTTTTTCGTTTGTCTGCTCGTTCTCGGTTTCTTTTAGGTTCCAGCTCGTTCTCTATTAGCCGCTCGGTAAGTTTCAATTCATTTTGTTGCCTACTTTTTAGTTATGTGCCCTCCCGGACTAGGATAGATCCCTGTTTTTCTTCTATTTTTCGGAAAGATGGCGGGTTTTCGTAATTCGAAAACTCTACCGAGTACTGAGTTATGATCACTACTTCAATGTTTTCGGTAAAATTTGAACACCCTACACCGCGAATAAAGATCTCACTTTTGAAAACCTTTTTGTAGGCCACTCTTCTTCTATTTTTCGATAAAACTAGAGACTTACCGAATTGTGATCGTTTTTGTGAAGGTCCAATTTTGGTGCTTCAATTATGTTGGTTGATCCTACATGCGGTCGATCTTACCTGCTCGACTAAGAGATCATAATTTTTTGTTAAGACGAAGTTTCGTTGCGATCGAAACTATGGCTATCGGGACTCGAACCCGCATCTCCTGCTGACCCGACGGGAATGCTCTACACCATTACATCACCGGCGTGGTTAGATCAAACGCAGCATCCATATCGTGGGACCCATCAGCACTCACTCGTATACCGAGATGACCCAGCCGCGCCGCTGATCACACAGCGCCGGTAGTGCAATGGCGCAGAGCATTCTCGCCCAGTCTTCCGCTACTTTCGCTCCCTTAATTTGTGAACCGGAATTTCCCCTATTTCATGACTCAGAGTCGATCGATAGTGTGACTCATCGCTTAGTGGCTTATCGTTGGTTGTCGGATTATAAATGTCGTTTCTGCTCAAGAAGAAGGTTCGCTACAAGAAAAGAATGACCACACTTTAATGCAAGAATTAATTTCCATTATTATCAATGACATGTCGCCAACGTTCTCGCAAAGAATGGGGGCCTTTTTTGAAGAACTCCGATAGCTGCGACTCGAAGAATTTGGACGCCCAAATTTCGACTTCATCACGGTTCTTGATTTTTTTCTGCGCGGAGGCGTGCTGCATCGACCGGGAAAGATGGTAGTCTAATGACGCAAGGTCTGTGCCATAAGGCGGGTGGGGCAGAACTTCCCAGCCCAACTCCTCAAATTTTTGCCGCGTGATATTTGCGGCTTGCGGTCGAGCATTGTCATGGAGGAATTTCACAGTTGCTGTGTTCACTCCTTATTGACGCAGTGCTTAGTTCACACGGTTCATTTGTTCTTTCTAAAAGTCTGTCGTAACAGCTTGGTCTGTATCCAGCATCTCAACATGCACCAGATCTCTAATGTTCCACCAAGCCCAGAGCATGACTTTTTCCGTGAATGTCAGGTATCGCCGTTGTCTTCGGAACCTTCTTGTCACCGGGGCTCAACCATTGCCGATATCGTGTGGTATTGTCGTAGTGTATCTATTATCATCCGACGTCACAATGGAGTCATACAAATCGCTGTTATTGGTTTTGAATTCCAGCGGTGGCTACTCGTGCTGCTTTGTTTTAGTAGCTGAGCTGATGTGGCGCCCATTTTCCACACCGATTTGACTTTCCGATTGTATGCATACGATCAGCAATGGTAGAGTGGTGACAACCGAACCTATGTGCGAGCTCACGTGTGGTTGGTGTTGGGTCCGACTCAACAGCTTCCTTTAACTCCTAGCTATCCACAACTTGAGGACGCCATTGATGTACATCGTCTTCAAGGCTCGCATCACCATCTCCGAAACTTTGAAACCACCGCTGGCACTGACGTAATGATGGAACTTCGTTACGTCAGACTAGATGTGATGGGATTCTCAAGCAGCTCTTCTTTGCTTGAAGTCGTACAGCAAGCAAACCCCCACTCGGTATTTTGGTTCCATCATTGCTAATCTAAAAAAATATCTTCAAGAGGGCCGACGAGTCGAAACCAAACCTTGCGAAAGATGCCTTCAGAAACGTTTGTTAACCACGTTAGCCTACATGATCCAAGAAATAACAATAGCAGAGAAATGTCTTCCAAGGCGGAAGGCGAATGAATTCACTCATTCTTTTCACTCAGCATTTCCCTAATTCTTTTTTCTGTTAAAGTTGCCGCGAAACAAAGAGTCCTTGGATGGTAACTCCTCCAGCGCTACTTGTCTTTTCCACGCTGTGAAGAATCCGGTTGTGCCGAAACGTCAGCCGAAAAAAATCTGCTCAAAATCTAGGTTCCACCACTGCTCGAGAACTACTACTGTTGTTCGACAGTATCCCAGGATCCAAGGCAGTCGAATGTGTTATTATTTGGGATAGATACAGTGTGAACCAAAATAACGTGGACAAGATTTTTAAAATCATAATTATAAAACAACCAACAATTCGAGAAAACGACGACTAAACTACAACAATACAAACATTAGTTCAAGTGGTTTCGAAGTGGCTCTCTTGGAGCGGATGCAGAGGGCCAAACTTTCCGCGAATTTTTTGGGCGATGGGCTGCAGATCATCAGGAGACAACCGTTCCCACTCCTGGCACAAGAATTTCTCAAGGGACTCGAGACTGCGGTGGTGTTTGACGTCGACCCCAGCCTCTAAAATGCCGCACTGTACACCATCGGATTCAAATCCGAAGAATACGGCGGCCATTCCGAAGGCGTGATGAAGTCGGGGAAATTGACCTTGCACCACGCCTGCGCGCACTATGCGTGGGTGCAGAGTCTTGTTGGAACGTCCTATGGACATCATCGAAGTGCTGGCGGGCCCAAGAAAGAACTACGGACTCAAGAATGTCTCGCTGGTATAATCTTCGTCAATTTTCACTCCTTTATCCACGAAAACTAGGGGTCTTGCCGCTGGCGCAGATTGCGCCCTAAACCAGACAGAATGTGGGTTTTGGACGATAGCAGAGGTGCTTGGAGCCTCTGTAGACCACATCCTACCATTTTGGCGATTGTACGCCTGCTCCACGGTGAGCAGCTCCTTATCCGTGAACAGAATCTGTTTCCAGGTAGGACCTGCGGCCCATCGTCGAAATATTCGCGAAACGTTTGGCCCTTTGCATCCGCTGCAAGGGAGGCAACTACGAAACCACTTGAGCATCACGTACCCTAATGTTTGTATTGATGTAATTTAGTTGACGTTTTCTCGAATTGTTGGTTGCTTTATAATTATGACGAAAAAATCTTGTCCACGTTATTTTGGTTCACCCTGTAGAATATTAGCTCAGTACTGGTTGCCATTGAAGCCCGTTATGTCGTACAAATGCACATTCAAAGAGCTACGACATCCAGGACAGTAGGAGCAGAATATTCGTCGCACCTCAAGAAGGAATCCACTATAATGGGACGGTTTCAATAGAACACTCACATTCAAATTGCCTGCATCGTGGAAAGACAAAAGATATGAACCAAGGTCGGTATCAAGCAATTCTTGTTGGGACGCACCAGGCCCACCATCTCTATCGTAATATCATTGAGGCAGCTTGTGTGTGTGTTCTTGGTCTGAACATGAGTTGCGCTGACAAGGCGATGAGCAGTTCTACGCATAGTTGCCCTAGTAGAGGTATGGCACAGGTTTTACAATCCGGGGAGCAAGCTGAACATACAAAAGCGCGCGGCAGCCGCGGCTACTGCTGCGGCAAGCGCGACATCTACATAGTGTGTGCTGCTACAGTTACGAAGTCTAACGCTCTTTCAACTGCATAAACTGCTATAGATACCTCTGATCAGCTATTTGAGGGTCATCCGGTGCACTTAATTAGAGGAAATGGTTACTTCGGGTGGGAACTGGATGACCTAATCTAGGCAATGGAGAATTGCTGCTATTGTGAAACGATTTTGGGTTCTTCCATGACACGAAGCTTCATTTCTAAAAGCCACATATCTAGATACAATACTGCATAACTCGGGAGTTTGTTAGAGCTCCGTTTCCACCATAGCAGCCCACCCAGGAGCGATGCGTCAGTGGCGATTCCTCGCGCGTGCGGCAGAGGCCGCCGCGCGCGCGGCGAAAACTTGTATGTTCGTATTACCAGCCTTACAATCCCGGAGGGAGGGAAGGTGGGACTACTCCCAATTATGTCGCCTGATCCCAGTGAAGAAACGCCTCACCTCCGTTAAACGTTCATTAATCTGAATGTCTTCTGTTGCTGCTCAAAATCATTCCTATGGTTGTAAAAACCATCGAACACCACGTCCAAACACGAGGAGTCAGCTAATTTGTTTTCCGTTTTGCAGCCATAAAATTGCAAGATAACAGACAAAAAAACGGATAGGCAAAAACCCTCTGGAAACCGTATAACAGATAGTGGTTTATCCGCTCACCCCTGGTCCCCGTGTCCACTATTTTGACACAGCTATCAGTAATCTTTCTCTCCCCCCCCCCCCTCTATACTTGACACTGGAAGAATTTAAATTCTAGCAATGGAGCTTTTGTTTGGTAGTTTGCAGGGGTGGGCTAGAGAAATGAATTCTCATAGAATAACGCTCTAAATGAAATGAATTCTCATGGAATAACGCTCTATTACGGCTAGTATCGTGATAGGACTTTCTAATTAAAATTTACCCAACTTTCCTTGATGAGACGAAACATCTCGAAATGTGCAGACTCCAGTGCTTTCTGAAGTGTAACTTTATAGCGAATTTCGCACATTTTTCTGATTGTGGACATATGTAACCGATCGTATTCACTGCGGTGTATCGCGCCTTCACGTATCACTGCATCACAGCGTCACCTCATCCTCGGACCACCATATTTTAAGGATGGTCTCCTGTTTCTAAAAGCTGGCTTGAGGTGCCTCATATACATATATACATCAAATATCTTTAGGTCTTTAGCAACTAGGCAAAAATCTATTCTATTGAAGGTACCAGGCTGTCCAATAATTCTTGTCCGAAAATTTCACAATTTTTAATTTTTTTCAACTCTATTGAATTGGGCAGGTCGCCGATGCCCTTCGCCCAGAACTCCGGGGGCTGCGACTCGAAGAAGTCCGCGATGTCGGATTTGAGGTTGTCGTAGTTGGTGAATTTTCTTCCGGCCAAATGGTGCTTCAGCGGGCGGAACAAGTGGTAGTCGGAGGGGGCGAGGTCCAGGGAATACGGCGGATGGGCAACCGTCTCCCAGCCGGCCGTCGTCAACTTCTGCTGGGCCTCCTTCGCCACGTGGGGGCGCGCGTTGTCGTGCAGCAAGAGGACCGAGGCCCGTCGGGGACGCTTTTCTCGGATGGCGGCGGCCAGTTTCTCGAGCTGATCGGTGTAGATGGAGGCGGTGACCGTCCTGCCTTGCGGGAGCAGCTCGAAGTACTGCATACCCTTGGCGTCCCACCAGCAGCAGAGCATGATCTTAAGCGGGTGTTCCCTGTCCTCGAGGCTTGTGTCGCCGCTCCCGAAGCGATTGAACCAGCGCCTGACTGTGCGTTGGGACACTGCATCTTCCATGCACGCTCTGCAGATGTTGGCGACCGCGGTGCCCGTGTCGTTGCCCAGCAGCCACTCGTAGTACACGAACGTACGAATTCCACCTTGGTTCATTTTAGCTTGTACTGGGAGCTAGACGCGGCGACTGCGCCTTATATACCTACCGTGGAACTCTGGAGAACCTTCTAGAAGGTTTTTACACTTGCCTGATATTATAACACTTTTAAGGAAAATTATAGAATTTTGAAAATTTTCGGACAGGAATTATTGGACAGCCATATAAAACTTATATACGTCCTCTTGTTGAGTCTAGTGTATCTGTTTTCTCGCCATATAAAAGGAAAGACATCTTTGCCATAGAAAAGGTGCAAAACAACTTCACCCTCAAGCTTCTTCTTCGAACAGGTAGTTTTCTACATACTCGAGTACCGAGAGCGTCAATTAGAAACAAATACCTTGGACTTCCGTCTCTGGAATCTCGCCGCAAAGTTCTTGACGTCTGCCTCATTCACAAGCTTCTGCATTTTACAGCTGATTCCGGACCTTGCAAATTCTTTAAGATGAAAACTTCCAACGCCAGAGGCGGTATTGCCAAATTATGCCTGCCTCGTCCTAAAACTAGATCTCGAGCAACGTTATTTGTCTGCAAAGCGGGTACTCTACTCGAAAGTTGCTAAGAACATTCAGTCCTTGCTAACACCGGGACAGATGAAGAGCCGTGTGAAAACCATCTTGTATAGATACGATTTTGTCTGAACATGTTAATTGCCTTGCGTCAAGATGACTTCTTTTTGATCACTTATGTGCGTATTCTTGCTTTTTTTGTTGTTGTATCTTTGAGCAAATGTTGTGATCTTCCTTCCTCTAACGTTTGCCTTATGCATTCGCAATAAACATAACATAACATATGCTGTGGAGGGGCAACTTCATGCGAACTCTTTATTTTCGAAACGTGTTGGAATGTTCTGCATCGACTAGTGCATGAATGGAATGAGTAAGTGAATAGCGGAATGATGACAGTCTCATGCTATCACGGCTGGCCTCTTCGGTGCTGGAGGTGCTTCAGGTCCGACATTACCTCCAACAACTGGAGGAAGAACAGCCTCATGGCTGTCACCTTTGCTCTCAGCGCTCTCAACGCTCTTGTCAGCTGTTTCGGTTGAGTTGCCGCTTCCGAACAGACCGAAGGGCCACTGAAATGAAGGTATCTCCAATCTGTATTGTCTACACTATAACAACGAAGGAACAAATGGATAACGTCGAAACTGCAGGCAAGCACGTCCCGATGGTGCACAGGAGAATGCACTAGCTCGGAGAACAAAGGCAGTTTTTTGGGGTCATGTGAGCGGCGTGCGCTTTAATCGTAGCGTATCACCGTCGAGATATTAAATGTGTCTGTAATAGGTGGAAAACGATTGTAGAGAAATTCAGTTCTGGCATCAGAAACTACGGACAGCAGCTTCCAGGCTATGATGTAGAATCAAAGAATGGGCACAATAATAGATGAACGCCCTTCATCTAAGCAGCTGAAGGTTATCTACGTCATCCGGTTTGTTCCGCAGGAATGAGTCGGCGTTATAAACTCTGGATGAGGAGACTTTAAGAAAATTTTTAAAGAAGACTGGTATGAAATTACTGGTGCCGGTGAAATACGTACTACTAGGAAGATGGTGCTCTTACCCATCTCCTTGGCTGAGGCTTCCTTTCAAATATTATACCTCGAATCCTGTGTGTAATGCAGCATATCAACGACTTTACAGTGCATCTACATTATTGAACCACGACAAGTTAAGGAATCTAATTATTTTCCTTAGACAAGCAGGCGTATAAATAAAACTGGTGCCCTGCTAATTATATGCCGTCTTCTGTAGTCATGAGCTTGCAGCTCCACAACTTTACATAAATTGAAAACGATTTTTTGAAAACTTACATTAAATGCGTTGACGGCGACGAGGACGACAAGAAGAAGGACGAGGTGTCTGGTCATATTAAAAGCGCTCGAGTGAAGGGATTCCGTGGGCGAAAAGTATTTATTGGCGTGTAGCTGAATATTGTTGCAGCTGGACTGGTCCGCTATCGAAGCCGGCTGAGCAAATGGAACGGAAGGGATCGATTTCAGAAATTCGGGACTTCAAAAAGGTCTGCCTCTGAGCTAATGAACTCAAAAAAAGGCAAGGCGAAGTGGCAGCTATGTATAACTGCCATAAATGAGATGTATAAGATTGTCTAAGATAAAGGGTTCACACCGCTGTATACCTTTATGGGACAAAGCAACTAATCAACAACATCGGAAAAGGTGATCACCACTGTCACCTAGTGCTTCGCCTAATCTCCAAAACTTCATAGAATTTCGGTCTTGTGGAAATTCAACAGCATCAGGATTGTGCACCATCACTCTATGTAGATCTCTACAGAAGACGTTGATGAATAATACAACACTATGAAAGTAGGGAGAGTCGACGCCTTCGTCTGAAAATCTGAGAGTATTTGTGTCGGAGATGATCCCTGTTTAACTCATTTCCTATGGGAGAGTAGAACTGCATTGAAGGCGGTCGCAGCGGTAGTGTGGTGAATCGCAGCGCCCTATCGATGTCCACTCGTCATATCGGGAAGAAGGTGTGGGTTCGAGTCCCGCGTAGCGCAAGAGTTTTGCTCGCAGCTCAGTACGTACTACACCAGCTTGATAAAAGGCTACTATAAAGCTTCTGCCTTGACAAACCGCTAAAAATGCATAGATGACAAGGGTCTAAAAACAGGTGGAAAAGAAGGAATTTTATGGAAATCTGCGAACGATAAATGCCAACGGACGTTAAGCATTGCATCTCTAAAACTAAGATGAAACAAATCTGAAGTAAGGAACGAATGATTTCTATCCAGTAGACCCTCTGATGCCCTGCGCTAGAACAAACTTTTCGGATGAACAGAAAGCATTCGCAGTTTCTATGTTATATGTTCCTTCTTCCGCTATTGTTCGACATCATTGAGATTTTTTCGAATTTCTAGAATGGTCGCTCGCAGAATGATTTCTAGTTTTTTTTTTTTGATGTGTGTGCTTTTAGCAGCAAATATAAATGGAAACGTGATGACAAAATCCAAAAATCCGTAAGAAGGGTGATACTCATCTAAGTATAGAAGTTGTTAGCATTTTGAGTGACACTGCGAGTAGCACAGTAAGGAGAAAATGACGGCGATAATTAAGGCATTTGGGATGCGCCATTCATTCTACTTCCAGGAATATCGTGGTGATTTAGGTGCATAGTATGCTCACCTACTTGATATAAGCAGCCGAAGGACAAGTCCAGGAAAAAGGGTATCTAGGAAGGAAGAGCGTCCAGGATGAGCTTATTAAGGTGCTCGCAACGAACCGCGCTTTTTACGACTGCACTATCACGCACCTACAAAACGGAAAGAATCACAAAAATAGCAAGACCTTCTCGTCCAGCACCGTTCTGCTTCAACAAGAGCAATCTTCATCATTCACATTCTTTCACATCTTCGAGAGAACAAAAACTTCCTATGGTTAGTTTGAGGATGCTAAAATACCTACCAACGGATTGCAAAATTAAGCATCCAAATCAGGGATTTCACTTATATCAACTGCCTTGTGGCAAGAGTGAACTAAAAGAAAAGTTCCGACTTCTTTACGTTGGTGCATTTTGTCTAGAACCCTGATCACTTAAATTTTAGAGTAGAATAAGTAGAAAAGAAATCTTCTGATAATTTCGGAGTTTCCTAGTATGGGTGTTAAAAAATCTGGCTGATATTAAATAGAAGCGTGTAGAGACGCCTTCTGTCGCGTGCGCTCCGAACGTTCTTGGTTGGGCTCCGATCAGACAAATCAAACCTTCCATCCCCTCGCAGTTGGAGCATTGGTACCACCTCCGTGTTCATGTCACATGCCTCAGAAGGTTAAGAGAGTGAACTGTTTACCGTCTGGCCACTGTAGATCATTGCGTAGGGCAAATACGCATGCAATTATCCTTTAATCTACAACAGTACTAATTTAGGTAACGAATTCAGTTTGCTGAAGTGTTAAAATTAAGGTAGCGAGAGTCACGGGAAACTAGTGTGGTGGAAAGTCTAGTGAGTGATGGCGAATGCAAAGCATTCGTTTCATTCGGAAAGAAGCTGCGCATATGTTCAGAGACGGCTTTCTGTTTTCGCAACTCTCCGTAGGCCCATTTCTCGCTAGTTGCATTTTCCGTGGGAAAAATTCCTTAAACTGTTTGTTCCTTAATTGACATGGTCACTTAAGGTGAGCTGCACTCCTGTCCTGCCTCTGGTAGCTGTTCTTGACTGCAGATGAGCTGCAAGCGAGTACGGAGCGAAGGCTGCGATGCGTCCATCGGCAGTGGCGACGCAGTTCTCACGTCCCACCTGCCACGAAAGAAAACCCGGCTGGTCGTACAGTGCCGCCGGGGCGGCCGAAGCACCTGTTAACATTATTACTGCTTCAGCAAATGATAACGCGTCGTCGAATAGGCGTGGAACCAGTGCGCGACCAACTTTTTAACCCCTGATTCCTCTTGAACGACAATCCCTGGCACATGATCGCCGCATTGCGAGATCCTGGATCTCCGGTCGTATAAAAGCCGCCCCGTACAGTCCCTGCCCACCTTGAACACGATCTCCATTATACCATGGTAAGTTGGCTAGTCGGACTGTATATCTGCTACACGAGCGTTGATTCATTGCATCGCTGGAACGCCACCTTGCTGATTTCTCTAGGCTTTGAATTCTTTGAAGCATCTTTAGTAAGAATGGTAAACCTTCGACTAATTTTTACTACTAGCGTCTGTGGCAGTTGAAAACGTAGAACAGCAATTTTTACAGTCTTCTAGGGCCCCTGCTTCACTTCCTTCCAAGAATTCTGTGGGCTTAAGTAACATTAAACAATTAGCTTTGAAAGAAAGCCCAGTCCAAATAGTGCCCTATTTGCATTATCTTGTTACAGCTAATAGCACAGTGGCGTGGTTCCGATTCCAGGTTCCTGGTTGGGCAGCCAGACCAACCAAGCCTTCCATACTTTCAGGGAACTATCAACAGGCTGGTCTGGGAAGAATAAACACTGACTTGTTCATCGGCTGGCCATCATCGTATGGGCCAAATACGGAATCTAACTGCCCCCCCCCCCCCCGGCATCCCGCTGATGTATTTAGAATGCGTGGAGCATCCCATGAGGGCTTGAATAACGTCGTCCTTTATCATTTCTTACAGCTGATTAGGACGCAACTGCCCTGATTTACTTGTTGTTGCACTAGGTGTGCTGGAAATACATGCATATATTTTTAACCATCGATTTCTTCATATTGCAGAGCCGAGCGCTCGACTTTTCATTGCCTCTTGGTACGACCTCCTTTCCATCTTTGAATTGGCTTACAGTTATCATCGTTCGCTTGGAATGGATGGTCCTCATACCAACAGTACCACGATTGTGTCCTTGCCACCGCCGTTCGTAGGAAGAAAAGAATCGTTGAAACGTTATAAGTGTTCGTAAGGGCTGAATATGCCATCTCCAACGGTATAGACTCTTCGATTTTTTGTGGCCGTGTATATCCTATTTCAGTTTTATTCTAGAAGGGATTCTTCCTAGCAGTATCTAAGGGTGCCCTTTCAAAAAAAAAAAAAACAAGGTGACTCTTCTCTTTTTCACACCGTGAAGCACCGTTTAGATGTATGAGGTGCAAGAGTGTGAGAGTCAATTGGGTTACAATAGTGTCGTTGTCGTCTCTATTAGTATTTGGAGACGAACAGTAGTGGCTTAGGTCCTGCACATTATCCGAAGTTCGCTTTCCACCCTTGGCCGTTATGAGGTGGCAGTTTGCAGATGTACGCCGAACACCTCCTCGTCATTCTCGTGACGACGACGACCACGACGTTAGCATGCATCGGCGGTGGTGGGATGGCGTGCTGTTCGAGTGTCACCTGCGTTCCTGCAACGCCAAACTGCTTCGGTGGAGGGTGGGTTCCTTCACAGAGTTCCAATAGAATTGAGCAGGGATGTGCGGAAATTCCGTTTCCATGTTTCGAATTCCGGTGTTCGGCAGTTTCTAGTACTTCCGTTCCGCTCCGTTTTCCGCTCTGTTTTGGGTAGGAAGACGTAATGGAAATTATGACTCGCTACTGCCTTCATTCTCCTCTGAAAAGATGTATGATAGTACTGAAGAGTATGAAGCCACAAAAGCTTTCATGAGTATTTGAGTCAAGAATCAAATCCCTTATCTTTTTTCCTGCTTATCTTCATGCTCTCCTTTTCCCCAATAATTTTAAGTCTGGTATGAAATACAAATTCTAGATCAGAGATCAGAGACTCAAGCACTCTTAGGTTCCTAACACTACCTTCCATTGGAGACATTGGATGTATCCCAATCGGAGGAGGGCAAGCGGTCTCTGGCCTCTCCACCCTCCTTTGAGTTTCTTCCAGAGATTCAGCTGCTGCTATATGATAGTATGGCATCCATGCGATCTCGGAGACTGGATGTCGTTTCGTGGGATGCTGAGCGTAACTGAAACTATGGCGCTTCCCCTTCCAATTAGGATAGAACGGGGTATTAAGTAAAACCGGTTAAGTGTCGTGAGTGGCAAAATCTCTGGCATCCTACTTGCCAGTTGTGTTCATTGCATTTAAAACACTTTCTTCCTATTTACAGAAAGGTTTCTCATAAAATCCGATTTGTTATTTTAGTAAAGTTTGAAAAGTCATCTTACAAGGAAGGTTCCCAACTCATGGTGAGCTTTTGTGATGCTATTTTGTCAGGATGTAGGGCCCTGTGAGCGTAGTCCAGAAGCAGAGTCAGTCTTGTTGAACGATTTTTTAAAGAACTGAAAAGGAGTCTGAAAGCGAAAGCGTGCGCGCAACTATCATCAACCCCTACCACACCCTGCGATGTATGCCTCGGCGGCGCATTTGGTAGGAGCGACGCCTCATAGGAGCACGCAGGAGGGGTTTTAAGTTCGAGTCCGCGTACTGCCGAATAGAATAGTGCTGAATTGCACATACTACATAGTTTGTTGTTATCACGCTTTCTCAAGCTCACAGTAGTCAATCTTGTACCATCAATGTTCATAACAAACCAAGTCTGTCTATCTGCACCTTCATGTATACTAGCCTTTCAACAATGCCTACCTGCACCATCACCATATACCACATCACCAATAATACCGTAATCGCAATTGCACACAAATACGCGTACCTTATGGTTGAATATTATGGATTCGGGCCATATCGGTGCATAAGTGCGCTAAAAATGTCGCTATCACCTGAACGTCTTGTTGGCCGACTAATTTCCACCTTCACACTGGATCTCACATCTCCGACAAGGAGAGAGATTGCCTCCTCGTGGACGCCATATGTTGAGATATCGACTGTCAGGAACGGGAGGCGGTTCAAGTTAGAGGCAGTATAATGAGAATGGGACTTTTCTATGTCTGTCATACGCGTGGATGGCAGATGGGTACGTCGATGTTCACCCAGGACCTTTCTCTACACCCACGGATTGCGCGTTCAACGGAGAAGAAGTGGTCATTCCTTGACATGGAGAAGATTGTTCCTTATCGGCTTTGGTGTGACAAACGCTTGTGTTCTACTTGTTTCATGGATTTGTACCATAGCTGTTGACTAGAAGGGAAGACAAGACAGGGCTTTTTACTCCCACAGAAATGAAATGGTGCAGATAGGCATTATTGGGAAACTAGCACATATGAAGGCGCAAATAGACAACCTTGGTTTGTTGTAAGCATTGATGGTCTTAAAATTGACTCCTGTGAGAATGAGAAAGCGTAATAACAACAAACTAATATGTGCAAAAATTTCGGCAGTACGCGGACACGAACTTAAACCCCCGATGTGCTTCTAGGAGTCGTCCCTCCTACCAACTGCGCCGGCGAGGCCCACCTTGTGGAATGTCGTACGGGTTGATGATAGTTGCGCGCACGCTTCCAGACCTCCTTTTCCGGTCTTCAAAAAGGCGTTCAGCAAAAACTGATTGTGGTTCTGGAATCCGATCACAGGGCCATGCACCCTGTCAAAGTAGCATCGCAAAAGCTCACCTTGAGTTTGGAAGCTTTCCTTGTTAGCTATGAAACGAATACTAGGATTTTTTGTTGTTGCATGCTGCCTTGCCCGCTTCCTAAATTCGTTAACGGCAACTTAGATATTACTACCATTACGGATGTATAATTGTTTATTTATATTACATTTATGAGAAATTAAGCAAACTAGTGAGATTTGAGCTATTTCCGTTTCCGTGTTTCGTATTCTGGTTTCCGCCCATTTTTTGAGCTATTCCGCTCCGTATTCCTCTTTTCTCAACAAAAAAAAATTCCGCACATCCCTGGCATTGAGTAAGCCAGACAACCCCGACGCTCGGTAGAAGGTCGCCGTTTTCAGATTTTCGTCGATGATGGGCGGATATGCGACAGCGCCTTCTCTAGGAGGATCCTACGCAGTCCCTCCAGCGTCCTATGCGGCTCCACCGCCATCCTATGCGGCGCCTCCGTCCTACCATGCACCACCACCTGCTCCATCCTACCAGGCTCCTCCTAGTTACCAGGCCCCTCCCACCTATCAGGCTCCTCCAATGCCTACATACCAGGCGCCACCGTCGTACAGAGGAGCACCGGCACCGTATCAGGCTCCTCCGTCTTATCCCGCTGGCGGAGCTGGCGTTATTCCTCCTGTTCCACCCATCGCATCCGGTCCTGGTCCAGTCGCCTCGGCAGCAGCAGTGGTGCCGTTCTCCGCAACCTTTGTGCCAGTGGCTTCCGAGTCCAAGGCTTCTGAAGAAGGCGTAAGAATCAGAAAGTTTTCACATGTTGCGCAGTATATCACGCAGAAGCTGCTCTCTTCAGGTGAAGTCGGTCACTGGCGAGCATGACGTAGCGGCTGCGCAGGCCGTAATGAAGGTATGGTTCGACTTCTGGATATAAGTAAATGACGTAAAGAAGATTCGTTATTGATTCGAACGTACTAAAGAATTCGCATGGAGCGAAATGCAACTCTTACAGATGCCGGCCTCCAAAGCGCCTGCCACTATCGTTCTAATTGACGGGGAAGAGTTGAGCAACTAAACTGAGCCTTGCCCGATCTTCTTGCATTTTAGCCTATTTATGAGGTTTTTTATGTTGTAAATAATGTTGAATAAAGGTTCCGTTATGAATTCCCTCTTTAGGTCTGGGGACGGATCGACCTCGACCGGTGCATTCCGTCAGGTGCACCCCGTCAAGAAATACGAGAAAATAGCTCTGTGAAATTGACATATATGAGGAAAATTGAGACCTGCTCTAAGATGCAAATCCTGCAACTTTTTTGCGGACGATGAACGATTTAACGATGTGTGTAATTGCCGCTTGGAAGAGTGGTACTTTCTTTTGATCAGAGCAGGGTCCATTTTCAGCAGATTTGCGTGCTTTGATCCCAGGTTCTCATCGGAATGTTCTGGGTCTCATGCTATTTTTATCCGACATAACTCAGCAGCGTCTTTATCTAGTGGTGCGTGTAGCGTGGTCAGACGAGACGCTGGCAGTCGCGTGCAAACGATTCCATGTTCTTCGTTCGGATTTCCCTCCTAAGCCTTTCATCCTTCCAGGGTCGGCGAATTGTTCTTTACTCGTTTTTTTACTCCCAACGCCGAACGAAGCGATGGCATGTATAGTGACTAAATTGATCGATCGCGTCGCTCGATCAATTTAGCCACAATACGTGCCATTGCGTCGCCCGGCGTCGGAAGTATAAACGGGGCTTTACAAGGAAAGGTTCCCAACTCATGGTGAGCTTTTGGGATGCTGTTTTGACAGGATGTAGGGTCCTGTGAGCGGGGTCCAGACTCACAGTCATCTTTGGCTGAACGCTTTTTTAAAGACCTGAAAAGGAGGTGTGAAGACGAGTGCTCAACACTAATCGACCTCTACGACACCACACAAGATGTGCCTCGGTGGAGCAGTCGGTAAGAGTGCCACCTCGTAGGAGCACACCGGGAGGCCTATCAGTTCAAGTCCGAGTGCTGCCAATATTTCTGCACGTTTTAGTTTGTTGTTATTACGCTTTCTTATGATGACAGGATGCAATTTAAGACCATCAGTGCTTAAAATAAGCCAAGGCTGTCTAATCGCGCCTTCATATGTGCTAGTTACTATTAGGTACTATGTATTACAATTCTCGGGGAATAAAAGGTTTATATATTACCGCAACCGCAACCGCAATCTCTTTCCTTGTTGTGGAAGTGAAATCCGGTGTGAAGGTGGAAAGTAGTCGGCCGACAACACGTTCAGGTGAGAAGTACCGATATGGCCTGTGTTCATAACGATTAACCGTAAGATAAGCGTATTTGTGTGCAATTACGATTACGGTATCATTGGTGATAGGGTACGATATGGTGGTGGTGCAAATGTGAATAGTCGAAAAACAAGCACAGATGAAGGCGAAAAAGACAGCCTTGCTCTGTCGTAAGCATTGATGGCCTAAAATTGACTCTTGTGAGAATGAGAAAGCCTGTTAACGACAAACTAATATGTGCAAAAATTTGGGCAGTACGCGGACACGAATCTAAACCCCCGATGTGCTCCTAGGAGGCGTCCTTCCACCAACTGCGCCGGGGAGTCACATCTCTTTAGGCGTCGTAGGGGTTGATGATAGTTGCGCGCACGCCATCATACCTCTTTTTCAGGTCTTTAAAAAAGCGTTCAGCAAAAACTAACTGTGGTTCTGCACTCCGCTCACAGGTCACTACATCCTGTCAAAATAGCATCACAAAAGCTCACCATGAGTTAGAAACCTTTCCTTGTTAGACTCTGGGAAGGATAAAGCGCTTAGTTCTCCATCAGCTGGCCGCATCAAGCTATTGTGTAGGTCAAATACGCATTCAAATCTCCACCTCGAAATCCCATTGAAGTAGAATGCGTGGCGTAAACAAGGAGGGATTGACTAACGCCGTGCCTTGACCTTTTATCCATTAACTTCTAAAGCATCCGACTACGCTCGCAAAGGAGCAATGCATTAAGGCCTAAAACACAGGAATAATTGAATTTATCGTCAAATCAGGTCGCATGAGTCAAATGAAAGTATTTATTATTAGGAGACTGTGACAAAATCTCGAAGGCTCAGACAACTTAGACAACTGGAACTGGTAGGCAGGAAGTTGCAGATTATGCATACTTCAAGGATGATTTTCCAGTTGTCTGTGCAAGTTCAAGAACACATTAGTAGTGTTTGGAGCAACATAAGCTTCCCTTGCTGTCAGCATACTAAAAGCACCTTTGAGTTAGAGTGTTGCCTAAGGTTCATTATCATTAGCATCTGTCCCGCTTAGTAGCAGGGTCCGCCCTTTTGGCATGATGACGGCAATTCTCCCAGTCAAGCATCGGATCGGGAGAATTGGTGATGAAAGGCTTCAGCGGATGGTCGCAAACTCTCTCTAGAACAAATGCAACGTCGTCTAGTCGAAGTTGCCCCGCGCAACACCTGTACCACTTTCCAGGCACATCTGGATTCAGGCCAACTCTAGGCTTGCAACAGAGTTTTACGGCATGCAGCCATTAGCGAGGCATCGATCACATCCCTTACATTGGGAGGATCAGTTCTCGAACGTTTGCGGTTAAAGTTAATGTATTAGGTTGGTCGGAAAGTTGGTTTAATACTGCATCAATATTCGACTTGCATCGCATTTTTATGTAAGGAATTCTTCGCTCTATCTGACGTAATAATTTGTAATTCACATATGCTCAGTAATTGTTTCTTCGATGACTTATTGAACTACAATACCGCTCAAATTCTTTGCAAAAAAGACGCTTTGCGACGGATTAATCCGTCGCAAAGCGTCTTTTTTGCAAAGAATTTGAGCGGTATTGTATGTCAAAAGAGTGGCTTCGAACGATAATTTATTTCAATTTCAAACTAACTCTATCCGCCGTCGAAACAGCCCTGCAAATAAACCACGAGTGGAGGCCGAATAGTGTTGGAGAAAGGACCGTGCAACGGCGGTTCGACTTTCAGATTTCAACGTTGAAAATGCACCCTGAAGCGGCGGACCACCGGGGTGATGATTTGAAGACCTTCTTGGAAGCTAAACCATCACAAACAGCCCATGATATTGCGAAAGGTCTAGGAGTCAGTACAACTGCTGTTGTAGATGTTTTGAAGTGACTCGGAAAAGTGAAAAAGCTCGAAAAGCGGGTGCGCCAGAATTTGAGTGATCGCCAGGAGTTGTCGCGTTCCAAAATGTGTTCTTCTTTGCTTCTTAGGAATGAAAAGACTCGTGTTGGATAGAATTGTCACATGTGATGAAAAGTGGATTCTGAACGATAAAGACAGTAGGCTAATGCCGACAAACCCCCAGGCACTTCGCAAAGCCGAAATCCCACCAGATGTTACCAGACAGTAACAAGGTGGTGGACGGCGGCTGTAGTGATTCACTACAACTTTCTGGAAGCAGGCTGAACCATCACAGCAGAGTCCTAGTGTGACGAAATCGTCGAGTTGCACCGAGAACTGCGTCAACGTCAGCCAGCATTGTTCAACGGAAAATGTCCCATTCTGCGCGACAACGCCCGCCCACACGTTTCGCAGATCACCCTGCGAAAATTAAACGAACTAGGAGTTGAAGCTCTGCCTTACCCGCCATACTCACCAGGCCTTGCGCCAACTTACTACCACCTTTTTAAGTACTTTCAAAACATCCTTGCTGGCAAAACCTTTGCAAATCGGGGGCAGCAAAAACAGCCTTTTGAAATTTGTTGCATCTCGACCACCCGTTTCTTCCGCTGATGGAATTAATCAACTCTTATCACGTTGGAAGAAGTAATGATTCTACCGGTGCCTATTTCGACTGAATCCGATAACTACAAAGAAAGTTACGACCGTTTGAAGTGGACCGTCCAAACCGCCAGAACCTTCCGGCCAACCTAGTAGAGGTGGTTCCTAGCAGCAGAATGCAGCCAAGAACTTTTGCTCACCAACGTGCCGACAGGGCTCCCGCCACGATAGGAGGGAGAAAGAGCGGATCGCGTTGCGTGCCGCAAGGCTGTTGCAAGCCTCAGGCCGGAAGCAGAGTTTTGCAGCATGCCGCAGTGCCGGCATGAATCTGGAGGTGTGCTGCGTCCTTCATTCCTTGTCTGTTCGCTGGTGGTTCAGAAGCGGAAGAGTTTTATGCCGTCTGTGCGAGTTCAACATTCATAGGAAAAATGAAGGTCATGGTGGGAAGTCCTTGGTATACGTGATGACGCGACACTGCCTCCCACTCCCAACATGGCCCTCTTACAATCGAATGAAATTAGGAATGAAGATAATACACTACATATTGTAAACAATATTCTGGTTGGTAGCGTTCCACCGTTAACACTGATGATCCGTGAGAGTTGGAGCTGTACCGTTGAATCCGATGCTGTATCGTGGCAGACGTCTTCGAAAAGCCGGCGTTGCCACAGTCGTATAAGCTAAGATCGGGATGGCAACGAAGACGACTCAAAAGCCAGTTGCAGACAATATTTTAGAAGACAGGCAATCTAACCGCTGATGACACTGACGACCAAGCCATATGACGATTGAAGACTGAATAGCGATGACCATAGAACGAATACTATCCGGTCGTCGTACTTTGATGTACAGTACCGGACATGTTCCTCCGTTCATTCGCCGGAAATCCCGGAAAGGTCAACACAGAACGCTTTAGAACGGTCCAAAGCGACCTTTTTATATAACTTTTTTAAAAATCAAGTACTTGTAAAAAGAAACATATATTTGAGCTTAGCAACTCAAGCTCTATCTTATGACCTACATATCTCAGTAGAGTTGAACAGTGCATATAGCCCCGACAGAATTAATCGAGTGGGCGCGACTACTCGTAGAGCGATCGAGCGATCGAGCGACAGCCTAAAGAGTGAGCGTTTGGAGAGTTTTATCACAAATTTGTAGCCGTCCTACTCAGGAATTGCTCTATGACTGTCCAGTGAGCCTTTGGAGTGTGCTGTGCACAATGCAAATTGCACGCGCGGCCGTGTTCGGAGCGCAATAACTCTGTCAAGTCCGAATCGTTTCGGCTGCAACTCGTGGGTCTTGTAGGCAGTGAAACGCTGTAGTAGTGCGCTGAAGTGGAACGGTGTAGCTTATGATTAGGTAAAGTTACAGGGGCGCGAATTTGCAGGTTAGCCTTGTGTGACACGATTCTTTTTGGAATTCAGTCGTCCTCTGCAGGAAGAAGCGGAGACCTAACGGCCTACAAACGCGTAGGCGAGCAGGACAATTACTGTGCATCCCGATGACATGCTCACAACTCCCTAGCTTCCTCAAGTGCCTTAGCCCATCTGCCAATTTAGAGTGGCGGAAGATAGCGGTTAGAGTTTCTTGAGTTCTTGCACGTCCAGATTTGAGTTTTCGACACTCGTAATGGCACCGCTCTGTTCAGCACTAAAAGCGCTATCGAATGGCGTCAATTCCGGTCGATTTTGGAAACATCGACTTTTTGACAATTTCGTATCGAGGACGAGACCGCTCCAGGCCGTCGCAGACGGACGATGACGTCATCGAAAACCGGTGTTTTCGAAAGTGGCCAAATTCCCTCGTGCAAACTTCGTCCAAATTCGTCTAGGGGTTATTTGGGGCGCTGATTACGAATCCGACGTCCGTTTTTGAAAATTCCGTCGACTTCGGTAGGTTTTGGATTTTCTTCTGGATACTTGAAAGTGGTCGGAAAATTTGGACGAAATTTGCACGAGGAAATTTGGCCAATTTCGAAAATATCGGTTTTCGATGACGTCATCTCCGCGGCCTAGGGCGCACGGCCTAGGGCGCCCACGTCCTCGATATTGTCAAAAAATCGATTTTTTTGAAATTGGTCGAGAGTGACACCATTCGATAGAGCTTTTCGTTGTGAACAAAACGGTGTTACCGGGAGTGTAGGAAACCCAAATATGGGCGAGTAATAGGGCAGGAAACTTCAACCGCTAAGTCCGCCGCCCTAAAACGGCAGATGGGGCTAAGGCAGCTGAGAAGTTCTGAGCCCGTCACCGTAAAGTACCTTATGTGCTCTGTCCGCGTAAGCATTTTGAGGCCATTAGCTCGCCGCGTCTTCTCGCAATGGTCCACCGTTGAAAAAATGTGTCACGCAAGCCTCACCTGCATATTCGCGCCGCTGTTACTTCGTCCATTCACAAGCTATATCCCTGTTCTTTAGCACACTATAGAACGTTTTACTGGCTACAAAATCGACAAGTTGCGGCCAGATCGATTTGATCTCGACAGAGTTACTGCGCTCCGAACACGCCCTTGCGTCCTATTTGGCACAACAACGGTCGCTGTTCTCCGCGCTCTTAGTCGACAAGGTCACAGTCCTCGATACTCCCAGTAAAGGATAAGGATAAAGGACGGCGTTACTCAATCCCTTCTGGGATGCGCCAGCGCATTCTACTTCTACGGGATGTCGTGGAGGCGACATGAATGCGTATTTGGCCATACAATGACTTGCGGTGGCCAGCCGATGAACAAGTCAGCGCTTTATCTTTCCCAGACAAGTCTGGTACCAATTCACCGACCCCGGAGGGATGGAAGGCTTGGTTGGCCTGGGCGGGAAATCCGAACCAGGAACCTGGTATCGGGTGCACACGACAGTCGCGCCTCCTCCGACTGCGCTACACGCGCCCGTCACTCCCAGTAACATCATTGAAATCAGCAGGAAAAGTTCTATTGAACGGTATCAAGCTTGGCCAACTTCGAAAATACCGGTTTTCGATGACGTCATCGTCCGTCTGCGACGGCCTGGAGCGGTCTCGTCCTCGATGCGAAATTGTAAAAGAAGTCGATGTTTCCAAAATCGGCCGGAATTGACGCCATTCGATAGCGCTTTTGGTGGTGAACAGAGCGGTGCCATTGCGAGTGTCGAAAACTCAAATCTGGGCGTGCAAGAACTCAAGAAACTCTAACCGCTATCTTCCGCCACTCTAAATTGGCAGATGGGCTAAGGCACTTGAGGAAGCTAGGGAGTTGTGAGCATGTCATCGGGATGTACAGTAATTGTCCTGCTCGCCTACGCGTTTGTAGGTCTCCGCTTCTTCCTGCAGAGGACGACTGAATTCCAACAAAAAAAAATCGTGTCACACAAGGCTAAGCTACATATTCGCGCCCCTGTAACTTTACCTAATCATAAGACACCGTTCCACTTTAGCGTATTACTACAGCGTTTCACTGCCTACATGACCGACGAGTTGCAGCCGAAACGATTCGGACTTGACAGAGTTATTGCGCTCCGAACACGGCCGCGCGTGCAATTTGCAAGCGGTTGCTCCCACTCGATTGATAGGTTCGATCCTATATGCATTGTGCACGGCGCACTCCAAATGCTCGCTGGACAGTCTTAGAGCAATTCCTAAGTAGGACGGCTGCAAATTTGTGATAAAACTCTCCAAACGCTCACTCTTCAAGCTGTCCCCCCCTCGATTGATAGGTTCGATTCTATATGCATTGTGCACGGCGCATTCCAAAGGCTCGCTGGACGGTCTTAGAGCAATTCCTGAGTTGGGCGGCGGCAAATGTAAAACTCACCTAACGCTCACTCTTCAAGCTGTCGCTCGATCGCTCTACGAGTTGTCGCGCCCACTCGATTAATTCTGTCAGGGCTACATATATGCACTGTTCAACTCTACTGAGACATGTAGGTCATAAGATAGAGCTTGAGCCGCTAAGCTCAAATATATGTTTCTTTTTACAAGTACTTGATTTTTAAAAAAAGTTACTTAAAAAGGCCGCTATGGACCGTCCGGGATTTCCGGCGAATGAACGGAGAAACATATCCGCTACTGTATTCCACGACAAAGACTACAAGACAGAGTACACAGATTGAGGCCCTCATCAGGATAACGACTTCATGGCTGCAGCTCTTGCACCCTCACCGCATGGCTCACTGGGTCTGCGTACCCATGCCATCGCTCTGTGAAGTTTGCCCCTAGATTGTGAAGATCAATTGTACTAGTAGTTCTCTTTCGAGCTCATCGGCCGTCGACGTTGTCATTGATGGTGCAGAAGACTTGGTAGCGGTTCTGGAGCACTGATGTCAGTCTTCATGTTCATGGGATCAAGTAGTAATGAGGATCAATGGGAGTATTGATGGACTGCAAGGTGTTGTCTACAGATTCCAAGGAGGAGTGCCGCTCGTATTCCATCAGGTGTAGTTTTCTTTCGAGATCGTCAATTATGAATGTGAAGAAAGGGAATGGGAGTTTTTATACACGGTGGAAGGGAAGGAACGGTGTGTAATCCGACGAGCGCGAGCTGTTATCGAAACATTGTTCTACATCGATAGATTCGATATTGTAGAACAATGTTTCGTTTCTGTTTCCGAGAACAACAAAGAACGAAGGAAGTGGTTTCAGCCAAATTAGAAGAAACTATCGATACTGAGCCTGGTCCTTCAATTGACCTCAGCCGCTTCAGCTGCTTCAACAAAGCGCTGCATTGCTGATACTGGAACTGGAGATGCTGTGTTTGGAAATTCATAGCTGAATGAGAAAGCTAAATGAGAAAGCATTCCTAGCTAAAAACAATAGAGATTCCCAAGAACACGTACAATGTTTTCTACTGCAATGGAAATTACAGTATCTGAGATCACTGAAGCAGAAGTCCTTCTGCTTCAGTGATCTCAGATACTGTGATGCCCATTGCAACTTGAGCATGAAAATGTGAATTTAGGAAAACCTCCAAGTCCTCGATAAACGATCACATCGCAACGAAAAGTGTATCATACGCTCGAATCGCGTTTACAAAAAGGCTAACTTGTTGTATAATACCCGCAACCCAATCTACATTCGTTCTCGCTCTGAGACGACGCGCTCCATGGAATGGAGGGGAATAGAAAGCAATGGTGCAGCCAATAAAACTGGTCTTTCAAAAAAAAATGGGGAAAGGAAAATTATCCCTTACTGACATGATGACAGTGCAACAGGAATTGAGACATTTCTGAACACGAGATCTCTAACAGCAATCACTACAGCCGACATTTGCGTCTATCCACTCCGCTCTCTCGATTTCCTAGTCGGAAATATCAGCTTGTCTCTCCCTCCTTTAAACTCACCAGGGAAGGGTCTCAGGCGTAGGTCTGAATGGGGTAAATGGATAGTACTGCAAGAATCTCCATCCTTCATACAGTAGAAGATCATGTTTCGTTTTTGCTGAATCCTTGAGCCAAAAGAGCTACGTGCCCTCGAATGTACCGTCAGCCCGTGTCCACGTGCATACGTGCGCGCGCTGACATATGGGAATGCTCTTCGGTAAGCGAATTTTTGACTCAGCAGGGTGCGACAATGCTTCACAGGTGCTAAAGGGCTAGATTCGTGATGAACACCCAAAATAACCCCTAAAGACAAAGTTTGGACGAAAACAGTGATGACCATACCACTGGTCACCCATACCTACTGCACTCCAGCGTAATACTACAAACGGATGTCAGATTCGTGATAAACACCCCAAATAACCCTCTTATGGTTAGACGAAGGGTCGACGAAATCGGTGATTATGATCTCGACAGCTCTAGTTACCTGATTTGACCTACCGTAAGCGGCCGAAATTTCAAAAACGGACGTCAGATTCGTTCCTGATCAGCACCCCAAATATCTCCTTGGGCGAGGTTTGGGGAATTTTTTTTCGACCTCTCCTCCACCTCTAGAGTCGTGAAAGCACAATAGTGCCTTAATGGCGGCTTAAATCAGTTTACTTCCTACACATCTCCTACACATTTATTTCACTCTAAATTGTCAAATAAGGGTTTACTATGAGCTGTGGTCCACACACTTTTCCCAGTCTTTGAATTATACAACGTTTTGTGCTTTCTGGTCTGACTGGTTTTTCAGCGATTGTTAAACATTGACCTCACAGCAGGTACGGGTTGCAGCAGGTGACAAGGGCTGTTGAGGTCATAATCACCGATTTTACCCGAACTTCTCCCGAGTCGAACGACGGGCCTAGCACCTAAGAAGCAGCACCGCACCCTGCTGAGCCACCGATTCGCTCACCGAAGAGCCTTTCACCACGTCCCATACGTCAGCGCTCGCACGAATGCACGTGGGCACGCGCTGACGGTGCGACACTGTGCCCCACCTTCGAGGGCCCGTAGTTCTTTTGGTTCAAGGTCTCCTCAAGAACGTATCTCTATCTCCGCCCAAGGAAGCGCTGCAATATTCTGAACTACTTGTGTACAAAAATTTTGAGACATGTTAAATGTTGAGCACCTGACGGCGCTGAGAGACACACAAGAGCCTTTTGTCAGATGGCCACTGCACACTTGAAAAAAAATTACGGAGCTTGTAAGAAGCGCTGTCTGCTCGCGTCGGCAATGATCAAGCTTCCGCACAAAAGGGTATGCATTCTGCGCCCAGTCACCAAACTTTACTCTCTTCAGCTCTGAACGCACACAATCAAGAATGGAAAAAAGAAATCAACAATACCGTCTTAAAGCATCTTCCTACAACAGAAAATAACAGGCGTTTCAAGAATCCGCCGCATCGGGGACAACAACATCCGCACTTCACAGAAACAAAAACATATGAAACTCACAGCTGAAGCAACTCGAAAAAAAATCGAAGGGAGGACGGCACTTCCTGTTCAAACGACATTACTCCAAATTAGATACTTACTCATCTCTGCCTCTATCGCTCGCTGCGTGTGAAACTTCGATAGTCATCACCTGTAAAGAAGGGATCGCACTCATCATTCCTCCTCCAACATCGTTCCAACTCTATTTCAATGACGTCTATTAAACCTTCAACAATAGCGCGCAAAAAATTTTGTACGAGTTGCACCTTTTTCCCATTTGACTACCTAAAGAATAACCTTGCGATCTAAAAACCTCACCGCTGAACATGCGTGCACTGCGGCACCATTCTGTGTCCATGCTGCTAACATTCTTTCTAAATCCTTAGTCGGAAACAAGACTGCTATCCGCTCCATCCAAACTTCGTCTACATAAGTTATTCATGATGCTGAACACGATGTCGATGCCGGCGGAGCCGGCGACCGACGCTGAAAGGTAACTGATGAAGAACTGATAACTGATATAGCTGAAAGGTAACTGATGAAGAAATCTAGAATCGCTGTCGAAAATTAACATCATGAGCGTTCCGAATCCGGATGTCGCCACTGCGTCCTTACACAAGGCAGAACGGTCATCGCCAGGGTATGTGATCGTAGGTGTGCGGTGGTGAGCGTTACCCCTAACTATCGCAACATACCCTCGCTAGTTGGCTGAAATTTTAGAATCGGACGTAATTCGTCATGAGCACCAAAATAACCTCCTAGGCGGACTTTTGGCTATATCGGATCCATTCCTCCCGTCTCTTTTACCATCCTGATACCACCCTTGTTAACGGCGTGGGAGGATAATCGGCCGTAACTGTTGATACCAGCATTAGCGCCGTGTTTTACATCCCATCCCATTCAGCTTAGACGAAGTTTGGGTCACGATATGTCGTGTCACGTTTGCGCGGCGCGCTTTGTCCCACGGGTAAGGCACGCGAAAATCGCTCTCGTCGTCAACATGTTAAAGGGCCGCAACGCCCTAACTAGCCACTAGGAATACGTGTTAGGCGCCTTTCGTAAATAGTTATGCCGCCGCGCGGCGCGACGTAATAGTTGGCACAGCTATCGACTTTTCACACCGCTCGGCGGCGCCGTACCTCTTTCATAGTCCGTTGCCTCAAAATAGAACATCTGACGGAGTTTTGAGCTACGGTATTTGAAGATTCGCGCAGCGGAAGGGAAGAGCGCGGCGCAGCGCGATCAGCCTCGAAGAGCTCAACAGAGATCCACGGAACGGCAGGATCCAATTCCAAAAAGACCTTATAATGGGAATTTCTCTGTCTCCTCTCTCCTTCGACCGCACATTCGCACACATTTCCAACCTTTTGCTCGAAAAATAGCTCAAGGAGCGGTAGTTTTAAAATCGAGATTGGAGGAAACAAAAGAAGGTATTAGAGGGAAACGTTGGCGCTGCTCAATATAATCGTGGGGTGAGCCATGTGGTTTACTTCTATACGAACATTGATTTTGCATGATGCCCACAGCTCTGGTACCAAATCCTCGACCTTGTGCGGATGGGAGACTCTCCTAGCCTAGGTGGAATCATGGTCTTGAACCAAGCTGGTGCGCAAGAGCCGACGACTCCTCCAATTGTCAGGGCTGGAATTTCTTCTGTACAGCATGGTCATTGTAACAGTTCTTCTGTCATATGAGTAATTACCGGGGTTCATCGTTACCTATGCAAATATATCACGTTCGGAACTGCCCACAATTTAATCAATTTGGAGAAAAAGAGACCTATTCCATCACATGCAAGCTTCGCTCCCTAAATGTCTCACTACTAGGCGGGCAGTGCACGTCCATGACTGCCAAGCTGTGAAACTATGTGTGTTCAAATGCTCTATGTGAAGCTACACCTGATCGTTTCGTGTTGAGGCGGATGTTCAAAGGCAGTTCTTCGTCGTCGGGACGTCTCCACCGTTTCCGGCGCACAGTCCGTAATACGCAGAAGCTCAACGCTGCGCGTCGCTGACGCTACCCTTTCTTGCCCGCGTCGTTGGAGCTGCGATGGCAATAGCGATTCACATAATTATCGCCGCGGCCGCTCGCTCGCCGCTCGACGGCAAGCTCTGCGTCCCTGCCCTTGGTTAAGGATAGGGCAGCGGCAACGCCGCAGAAGTGTTCGAGGGTACGCGATTGCGGTAAGGGGTCGTTTATTGTGCGCGCGAGGGCGCCACGATGCCATGTGTGGTGGCCGAATTGATCAATTGCGTCGCTCGATCAATTTGGCATACACGTTCATCGCGTCCCACGTCGCGCGCAGACTAAATGACCCCTACCGCAATCGCGCAACGGCGCGTCAAGTTCGCAACGCCAGTCGCGCTGCTCGGCGAACGCGCGGCGCCGCGGCGGGAGTATAAAGGCCCCCACAGAGTTCTGCGGCAACGCCGCTCGCCGCTAGGATAGGGCAGGGATGCCGCCGGCGGCGAGCTCTGTGTCTCTGCCCTATGGTTAAGCATAGGGCCGCGGCGCTGCAGCAGAACTCTGTGGGGGCCTTAAAAGCCGCCTTAAGGGAAGCGTCACTGAAACTGAAACGATTTGGCATAGAATAATACAAAGCTTAAGATTTTGGCGTTGGAGGCGGAGACTTCATTGGATTCTTTCCTGTTGTCCCTGTTGGAAGATTAGAGAGAGCATTAGAGATGGTCAATACAAATGAGCGTCTGTCCAGTGCAGATAATTTGCTAACGTTTGAAAAAACAGAACTGAATGAGCCCAAGCGAAGCGGATTTTCTTTTACTCGAAATTCGTCATTGATATACTTGCTATTATCATTCGTTTTAAGCCTTTTTGCTTCACTTTTGAATAAATGCTTGGTATCGACTGACCTTCATGTCTCTCCATTTGTCTTAAATTGAAATCGTGTGTCCGGTAACATATGCTGCTCACGACGTGAAGAAAGGAGGGAAGATAAACATCTATCCTTCATTCATTTACTTATTTAATACACGAGTTACTGTAACATGCGGATATCATTCGGCAAAAAAGGTGAAACAGTGTTATATAACAGTAAATACAACTAACGTTGAGACTGCGGTCAGAATTCTGGGTTTGGGATCAGACATCACTACGCGAAAAACCTTTTGGATTCACTCTAAAAACCCAAAAATTGGCCGTAAAGAGGAAAGTTTTGCGATCACCATTGAACTTTCCTCGTTTTTGGGATTCTGTGGGCTGCTCTAGGTTTGTACCGCGGTCATGGGTCAGGGCTAGGGTAGTCACTGTCCTACCGCAGCTTGCAAATACAGTTACGCACAACCTGAAATACTGACTGCCTAGCAATTGGTCTCCTCAACAATCCACGTCTGTGGATCCACCTAAGACCGGTTTTTGCAGTCTAGTGTTTACTGTGTAGTATTTCGTTGGCTTTTCCGTGGTGCTTTGTTGAAGAATTTGTTCGTTCTACTTTGTGAGCGTTCTCTCGCATTTAGACTCTTGAAGAAGACGATTTTGCCAATAGGTATTGGAAAAGTACCTCTCTGCTCCATTTTGCCGAGTCGCTCTGACCTTTCATCACCACTAGGAAATTGAGTGTAATTCAATCTAATACATCGCATTGCCAGCTTATGTTTAGTTATTTTGAACTCTTTCCTGCATGCAAATATCTTTCTTTTTGAGCGGATTACGATCACTCCACTTTTAACCATAGTGCGCACATTAATCTTTTATGCTCGCAATCACAATTGGGAATCTCTCGTTCAAAGCACTTTGAATAAGTTGCACATCTAGTAATTTGCTTTTCTTCAAAAAAAAAATTTGTGGTGGTTATCAAAGCTTACACAATTCGAATCTGTGAAACGTAAATCTCAAACTCATTATCTAGGTTTAAGGATAATCCTCTTAACTCGTACTGCGAATCTTGACATTGTTTCTGGACCCAACGATCTGGTAGTTTGTTTCTTCATCTGCTAGGTAGAGATTCCATTTTACAGCCAACCATCAACATAATCGCTTTTTTCTTGAACAGAACAACAACAATGGGTTTTTTAATGGTTCTATAAATCTTGATATTATTCGCGTGAAACTTCTGTAACCACTTATTAGCATTGGATAGAGGACACATACATTTCGGTAACATGATGTAGTACGGCAAGAAAAATTTCACAATTTTCAGAAAAATTTCATTGTTCACAAAATATCCGCTGCCAGGTTTGTCAATCTAATCTGCACTTACCAAGTGTTTCTTTGTACTGTCGTTACCCGCATTCTGCTCCCTTTTTCACTGCGAATTTTGTGATTGACTTCTATATTCAAATGAAACATAATCACGGCATGATTGTCTCACTTTCGTTTTAGTGAAAAACTTTGGTTTGCTACATAAGACCAAATCATAAATTGAATTACTTCTAGTGGGTGTTTGTACCTACTGTTGGAGTTCATGTGCTTCAAAAACATCATAAGAAGTTCTTGATTTCACACCAATGTTTTCATACATTAGACTCCGAAGAGTAAAGTCTCCTAATAGAGGGTTCGTCATCGTGCCGATTGAGAAATCGCTTATGGCTTTAATCAGTTTTCTAGATCCACTTGAACTGGGCTCAAGGGCTCTATATGCTCCGTGATATGAAAATGTGCTTAGTGTTTACAACATCGCGGAACAAAATCCTATGCGAGTCTTTTTCTTACAGAATCCTAAAAAATACATAAAGCGTTTCTTAAGAAGCAGCACGATGCCCTTCCTTTATCAAACTTCTGTCCCACCTAACACTGGTATGCTGACCGCTGGCTATTTTCAGTAGAGGAGTTAGCTTGTTACTGCTACGGAGCTAGTACTTTTGGCAAACAATCGAACGTTGGCTATCGCACATGATAGTCTGAAAGTTTGCGTGAGACGGCTCAACAGTTTCCCAAGAAAGTGCTCAGCATGGTCAAATCTATGGTGGTGTTCAGTAAATAAATAGAGTTATGCATTGAAGGTACATTAAAATTTTTTTCATTTTTTTTTGCATTTATATCCCGTTTCACCTCTAGGCCATATTTATAGGTTTTATAGTTTTCTTGTGGTAATATCAAAATGTTGTTTACTACAGCCGTTTACTACAGCTGTTGTGCAGCCTGCACGATTAGAGGACACACGATTAGCATGGGCGATTTTGTAGGTTGGAATTGCGCAATCTGTGCTATAGCACTTCAAAAAATTATCGCAATTAATTATGCTAGAAATGCCACATTTGCTGTTACATTTCATAGATATTTTAAGGTACCAAAGATTTTAGGTCGCACCTTCAATTAACCTTGCTTTTGTTAAGCTTTTGAACCATTAGGTAAGAATGCCTGAGTTGTAGCTTGTGTTGTTTTTGGCCTAGATCAAACGTTAAGGGCGGCCAAGTCTCTAGTTAGTTGGAAAGTTACCAAGAGGTTTTGGACGGAGTGCCTCCTGGATTTGGCGTTCCCAAAGTAAATAGCTATCCTGGACTCGTTCTCAAGTACTTTTCCTCCATTGCCAGTAATTACATGTGTAATCCCATCGGTACAACTATGTGCAAAGGACGTGTACTAAGAGGTGAAAAGAGAATGAAAAGAAAAACCCACCTACGGCTGAGTAGAGTACTACCTGCATCAAGGTTAAAATTAACTAATGGTGTAATGTAAACGCCGAAATATAGAAGTTAGGTATGGAACGACCAACGTCAAGGCATACCGGCTACAGCTCAGTAAAACGATTTGTTCTGAGAAAACCAGACACAATCAAACAGAATCAGATTGGACAATTACAGCTACACAAAGAGAACGGCGAAACAAACGTAATCGAACCGAAGGAAGCGTTGACCCCTGCGGCCTCCTTCCCCAGCAACACACTGCGAAAACCCGCCACCTAAAAATTGGGCACGAAAACGGAAGTGTGCTTGCGGCAATGTCGTCTATGGCACCATATTCACGAATGGCACGCGCTCGATATTCTACCACCAAAAATCGATCAGATCACCATTGGAGCGCGCTAACACTTAACAAGAGGAGATCTCTCGATTGTTCCTAACATAGGCACTTAAGGTGGGTAGAGCTTAACTACCATTATAACTATAATCAATAATTATAATATAATAATTATTAAACTTATATTAGAGTGATCGTAAAAGACTAACAGACCTACTAGTGTAAAGTGATAGTATTAACCTAAACAAAAATCTAAACATTTATAAATTATTTGTGTAAAGTAATGTAGAATGGTGTAGTATAGTAGAGTTATGAATTGATTTAAAGCTGTATATCAAAGAAGAGAAACTATATTACCATATGAAGCTAACAGATTAAGCATTTTGGTTAATATTACATATCGTGTATTATGTGGGAAGAACAATGTTATGTATTTGTTCTATAACCTATAAACCAATCCTAGTTTATTCTACAGTGTGTATTGTAAAACCATACTGTTTTAGTGATGTAGAGTGAAATGGTAAAGAGCTATATAATAAATGAGTAACGAAGGAATACGCGTTGTATTTATATTTAAAGGGGCGGATGCGTATGTTACTGTATTGCGCATGAATTTCTAAGAAAAAAATTTTGGGCGAGTGCGACACATCACTGCGGTGTTTCTTTTATTTGTTTGTTTGTCTTTAGTATGCTTGCCGTTACTCTCATTAAATTGTTTATCAATACGTGAGTAATTTTTGTTTTTAGGAATAGAAATCTGTCTTTCGTATAGGGTCTTACTCAGACCAAAAAGCTCGTCTTGTTAATATTGTCCTGCCCACTAAATTCCGCTGGCAAGAGGCTATAGCTAGTACTCGTCTTTTGCGTCTGGCTATACCAATGTGCTTGCATGAGAGCATGACGGATGAGCGAGAGCAGGATTAGAAACTTTGACGGCGAGCACGCGAATTAAATGAGAAGAGCTCAAAAGAATGGGTAGTTTATAGAAGAAAACACAGGCGTGTGCGCAAACTTGCACCTAGACGGTCAGTGGGATTTGCAAATACATAAAATGCATAAAACTTTAGGTTAGTGTTGACATTAGTTATTATTATATGCCTTACATGAATTATTTTTGTATCTCGATCATTGCCTTTTAATTGGCCTACGTGTAATTTAAAAGTGTAACATTTGTAAATATGCGAATACCTAAAATGTATAGATAATGTAGGTTAAATGTGTTGCTATTAGTTAAAACTTATTGCTGCCTATGTTTTAATTATTATGTATAACCTTATATTATTAAGTTTTTATATATGTATAAAATGCATATTAACTCAGATGTGGTAAAAGTGTACTATAGTATGTACTTGTAATGTGAAGAGTAAAATGTGAAAGTGTATTTATTAAAGTAGTGAATTCGCTGGAGAGGTTAGGTTATTACAGATGTCGTCAAAGTGTTGACATTAGGCAACCAGAATAGTGATGACGAGGCATATAATTTAAACAATAAGTTGTAGAATTGTATATAAGTTTATTAAGAGTCAAATTAATACCAATTAACACTAGAGGTTTATACTTCAACCATGACGCTGAGAGAGCTGCAAAAAACGACGATTCCTTTCGAAGTCAAGTGTTAAAGGAATGCGTACACATAATCAACATACCTAACTCAGCCGAAAAGGAATGCGATAGGGTAATAAAAGAATCCCTGGAATGGATAAGGTGAGACATAGTTTTTAATAAATTGTGGTGAGTTTATTGACGGAATATGTTTAGATATGAGAATGCGCTTGCCGAGTCGCAACTGAAGTGGCCTCCATCAGCCGGACGGAATAGCGGATACTATCGCAATTCCTGTAAGTATAATTTGCGCGTACAATAATTTACTTATTGTAAATTAATTATTAACAGGTGCTGCTACACGGATGTCGGCGTGTCTCGCACTTGCGCGTTTCGCGCTACTTAGAAAGTCGGTAAGCCAAGATCACTCACTTCATGTAGCTGCTCTACCCGCGCAGCTTTTTCGGCACCCTAGCAGTACAAAAGGAGGTATTTGAAAACCTTAGTATTTTCAAACCTTGGTGGTGGTTTACCTTCTCTAAGATCAGGTGAGTAGTTTTTCGATTGAAGCCGTCCAGCTCTCCCACCCTCCATATTCAACCTCATCTCAACGGCGAAACGTCATCTTTATCTTGAGATATTTTAATAACGTAATTTATTTGCCTCAATCAGTGCTTTTGTTTCCTAATCTGTTTGCCAACCCCTAATGCCAACAGCACGGCCCTCTATGCAAGAGCCAAAATGACTGCAGGAGCATTCACTCCTAAACTTAACGGTCAACGTCACGCAAAAATCGACATTAATGATAGGTACTGAGCGAGTGATCGATTTTGTTCATACGAAAAAGCCTTTCTGTCCCAAGAGGCTCTGATCGGGGATGCGGAGCCGTCATCGACATAATACGCGATTGAATACTTCCAGCTAATTCATTCTTACTGATATTGATTCCGCGATGAAAGCTGTAACCCTGCCGTGGGCTCATCCGCCGGCAAAAATACCCACGTGTCTCCCACCCGATCAGCTAAACCTGGGAGAAAACGAATTCGCCCGTCAGATCGGTAGTATCGATGTATCGATCGATATTGGCATTCCCATTGAAACTTTCCATTTGATATGAAGCACTCCGTTGGCAACAATACACGCTATAAAGGCCATTAAGGAGCTCCTTTTCCAAAATCGGTCTCACAGTCATATCGATATTTAGCACTCAAGCGACCTCGGTTGGCTCCAGGGCTGAAGTTCCGGACCGCTGAACGACATCCACAAACAATCGATAATATCGATCAATATCGATTGGCTTCACCTTCAGTGAAGGCTTTCCGTCGATGATCATCTGAATACCCAGGCACGTTTGGTGATGTGTTTTGCCTTTCTACTGAGTCGCCAGGTACGTTGGCGACGTGTTCAGCACGTGTATTGAGTTACCAGGCACGTTTGGTGATGTGCTCCGCACGTCTACTGAATCGCCGGGCACCTAGAAGACGAGTATTTTCCGCTATTTTTTGCCTTACATTGTGCCCCGTAATTTCTCCTATCTTATGGCTCATCGTCGATTAATAGTGTCAGTATTAAATAGTGTTCTTGTGAAGAGTTTTTGTACATTTTCAACTTTTAACACATCTTTTTTTGAGAACAAGGTACTAATCCTGCATGCCATACTCAACAGAGGCAATACATACGCCTTATTGAGTCGTATTAGTAATAACACTTTTGAGCACTTAATTTTGCAAAAAAATCATAAATATGGCCTTATATGCTTTCGTTGTTGCACAGTCGATATACTTGGAAACTTTGAGCTCAGCATCAAATGTTGTTCCTGGGTC
The DNA here is from genome assembly GCA_947359475.1 of Heligmosomoides polygyrus bakeri. Classification (NCBI taxonomy): domain Eukaryota; kingdom Metazoa; phylum Nematoda; class Chromadorea; order Rhabditida; family Heligmosomidae; genus Heligmosomoides; species Heligmosomoides polygyrus. Next base: position 34,527,145 of record OX375869.1, read on the forward strand.
TTTGATTATATTACATCTCGGCATGGCAACAGCGTTGAAGTAAGAACCCATGGTACCAGATTCACCATTATGCATAACTATACATTTGTTTACGTTGAGTTGAACGTTGTATTGATTAGTCCAGAAGTTCATTCCCTTCACTGCATTAAGAAGAGCCTCATGCACCTAGGACCTATTCAAGCTGCCGTATGTAGCGTAGATCTTTATATCGTCAGCGTATCCTACAATATATGATAGAGGGTTTTTTGTCTGTTCCTAAATTTGCGGAACTTCGTAAACTTTTCAGGCTCGATGGTTTAATCATCCAAGTTTGAGGCACGATCTCGACTTCCCTCTCCGAAGGGGAGCGCCAGGAGGTGACCAATCGCCGCTGTCGAGGAGTAGGCGTGACACGCTGAAAGAGGTCCGCGCCGCGCCTCTGTCTGCGCACGCCGTCGATGACTACTGCCTCGTAATGGCTCCATTGAAGGGGAGGGGGGCGTTTCGATGTCATGTCTTCGCTACTTTACAATTAGTGGACATGCAATATCCTGACGTGCTGCTGCAGTTGTGGTGCCGTGGGCACTGCTCTGTCTCCTATGTGCCGAGGTCACAGCTCATTCCTGTTGCTGCTACCTGCGTTGTTTTCGAGATCCTTTTAAGTTGATGTCAGTGTTGTGATGAGTATTTGCGGCCCTATCCTAGTGCTCTCACTCCACATGTTAGAGTAATCGCCTTGGTGGGAAGGCATACGTATGCCCATTCACAGCAGAAGTGACCTAACTCAGTTCACCATAGGGCTAGCAGCAGTGCTATTTGAAATTTTGAATTTTGTACAACAGAAAATGTCGTAAAAGGCGTTTCTACATCGTGAACCTCCCGCCCGAGCCTATTTCCGCCCGAGTCAATAGATGTCGTAGTACTTATGTTCACCCTCGAGTGCTTCTTACCAAGGCTGACAACCACTTAACGCGATGATTCCTTCTTCCCCTAGCCGTTTTGCGACAAATTCCTATAGGCTGTAGGTAAGATTCTCTCATTCGTGGTTTGCGCGTCAGTCTCTCCCGCCCAACCATGCTTCCTACTTATCTCTTGGACACTCTTTCAAGATGCTGCGATTTTTGTTCGTTTCATAGCGTAAGTTAAACAACAAATACAACTGTGAGGAACACACATATCCATTTTGGCCATCAAATGTCATTTACACTATCAATCAAATAGAAGCTGCGGTAAACTTTTGGACTGCATGACGCGATGCACTATATGCTTACTTTTTAGCTGCGAGCCGTCTTTATTGAAACGACGTGTTTTGCATTTTCAGTTGGAAGCCAATTGGACACTTTTCAAATCACACTAGACCCTCTTCTAAACTAGCCTGCGACTTTTTTGAAATCAATGATTCAGCGAACTCTGAGCTCTAAATCCCCTTGCTGTAATAACATCTAACAACTGATCACTTTTCAACGCCTTCTCCGCCGTTTCGCTTCATCTACAACCGCTGATTCACGCTGCCATTGTACCTCAACTGCGAACTGTGAGTTCCTTCTCCGCCGTTGCATTTCTGTTTCTCACCACCGTTTCTGCCACTTACCTCCTTCCTACGAACAGTTCTGCTCCTCCACATTTCCCCACACTCTACAACCTTCCACGCTTAACTTCCACGCTGCCATCGCTGTACACCCTTTCCATCACATTTGCCTCGTTTAGCTTACCTAGCCGATGCCGGCGCACCCGGCTAGCTGGCGTGGCCGGCACACTCCTGCGCCAGCGCCGGCGTAGCCGGCGACCGACGCTGGTGTCTTAATATTGAAGGTAAAACGAAACATGAGGGCTTTTGGCAAATCACGAATGTACATAAAAAATTAGGGATAAGGCGTGGCTCCAAGAAGGACTTCTGGAGAGTCAACACCGATATGGGGTGTTGGGTGCTTAGTGCCCTTCTGACTAACGTTTTACTCCCCCTAGACGAGTGGACCTCCACCCAGTAGATAACTCTGTAACGGGTGTGATGCTGTGATTAGCCTACAGCGTGGGGGTTCGGCTAACACTACCTAGCCGAATAGGACCGCCACCGGCTGTGTTACACGAGATGAGATGTAACTTGACGGTGAGGAAATTTAGTTCAAGTCAGGCGAAAGAACGGGAAGGGCAACGAAGGGAGGCAGGGGAGGTGAGCGAGGCACACGGAGGATATCAAGAGCCGCAACTTACCCTTGGACGCTAATGGTAGTGTTGAACTAAAATACGCGGGAAATTAAATCGACCCGACTGTTGATGTGCACGTCCGAATGCTTTCACTACTCCCCCTAAAGGCCCCCACAGAGTTCTGCGGCAACGCCGCTCGCCGCTATACTTATGGATAAGGCAGGGACGCGGCGAGCTCTGCGTCTCTGCCCTATGGTTAAGCATAGGGCCGCGGCGCTGCCGCAGAACTCTGTGGGGGCCTTAAGGCCCCGTTTATACTTCGTCGCGGCGCGACGCGATGGCCACGAAATGAGGCCAAATTGATCGATCGCGTCGCACAATCAATATAGTCACTATATGTGGCGTCGCATCGCGCCGCGACGAAGTATAAACGGGGCCTAAATGGAGTAGTACCCAGAAACAGAAACTTCGGGAAACTCAATCGACCCGTTTACGTCTACGTATCCTATCACTAATCCTTGTGAATCAAGATAACGACAAGATAAAGTGCCTTCGCCGCAAAATGAGATAAGAAGAAATCCGAATAAAAGAGTTAAGCGGCCGAGTTGCCGCGCCGGCCGTATCCTGTCGACGACGAAACACCACTGTTTCTGAGACTCGCGTCGCAGGCGCTCGACCCTTGCGCGGTGCGAGGTCTTGGTTATATATTGGTTATCGGTTATAAATAGCAAATCTAGGTCGTTAGCACATCAAAACTAATGTGATCGATTTTGTTGCAGCAAAGTACATTTTAATTCAGAGAGTAACATGCGCGGTTGAGAGTTTTACGAATAATTGCCATTTAATTCGAATCAGTTTCTTTAAGCCTCAGGTGGCTGGTATCGAGGTTGTAAGCTGTCACAATGATGTTTTGTTGCGATCAAAACTTCTAGCGCCAGGCGGGACTCGAACCCGCACCTCCCTCTAACCGGGCGGGAATGCTCTACGCCTTTACACCACCGGCGCACAACATCCACACCTCGTGGGACCGATCAGCACTCACCCGTATCCGGGTTGCGTTCGATCAAACGGCGCCGGTGGTGTAAAGGCGTAGAGCATTCCCGCCCGGTTAGAGGGAGGTGCGGGTTCGAGTCCCGCCTGGCGCTAGAAGTTTTGATCGCAACAAAACATCATTGTGCCATTTAATTATTATTAATTACCAAATTTCTGAAATACAACAAGTTTCTCCCTGTATTCAACCTACTCTTTATAACCAAGGCTCCTATTAGGGTGTCCCGAACGTATCTGGTGAAAACTTCGCAATGTTCCAGATTTGTTCTAGAATGTTCTGAAGATTTCAACTCAATGCTATATAAAGACACTATCCTGCTGTATCTGCATAGCATCTCCAGTTCCGTCTTCCTTGCCTATTTCATTGTACGATGGCCAAACTGTCTACCCATAATAGACACGTACTCCTTTACGTGTTCGAATCTGGGCACTCCGCTGCAGAAGCCTATCGAAACTTGTGTCGTGTATTTGGCTCTGAAGCTCCTTCTGTACGGTCTGTGTATAGCTGGTTCGAGCGCTTCAGAAGCTGGAACAGGAGTCTCGAAGATGAGCCTCGCTCTGGTCGACCGACATGATATCTTTAGATGAACTGAGGAAACTGGCGGAGCAGCATCCATATGAAGGTGTGCGTTATTTTGCTGCTGCTCTTGGCTGTTTTCGACCCACCATGGACAACGGACTGTGATCTCTTGGAATGGTTAAAAAGCTCCGTCAGTGGCTCCCACACGAACTGACCGACGACAACCGGCGAGGACGTCTGGACATATGCACTCAGCTGCCCTCCCGAAGTCGCACCTTCAACTGGCTGGACACCATCGTCACAGGAGACGAGAAGTGGGTCCTCTACGTCAACCACGCTCGCAAACCTGCATGGTGCCAACGCGATGAAGTGCCGAAATCTTTCGCAAAGGGTGAAATTCATGCGAGGAAAGTCATGCTGAGCGTCTGGTGGGGAGTTTATGGGATTTACATTGCGAGCTGCAGCCTGACACGGCTGTCACTGCCGAGGTCTACGCTACCCAACTGCAGAGACTGGCACAAGATGCGCAAGGAACAGCCCAGGCTTGACAATGTTCGCTTTCTGCACGATAACGCGCGTCCACACATAATGAAGACAACTTCTCAGAAAATTCTGGAACTCGGATGGGAAGTTCTGCCCCATCCACTGTACAGCCTAAATTAGGTCCCAAGTGACTACCACCTCTTTCGATCACTTCAGCATCATCTGGAAAGGGAGCGTTATGAAGATCGTGACCACCTCGAAAATGACCTCCGAGATTTTTTCGTCTCCAAGTCGCCGGATTTCTAGGCCAGAGAAATTCGAAGTCTTGTGGAACGTTGGCGGAGAGTAGTCGATATTGATGGAAATTATTTGGTTAATTGATAAAATGTTGATAAAAATTGTGTTATTTTGAAAAAAGCGTCGTATTTTGCAGATACTTTCTGGACACCCTTTTATTTCAGCCGTTTGGCATAATTCATATTCTCTGCTTTTAATCTGCTGTCGTACTCCTTCTTATATAGACATTTTATGGACCGGATTGACGTGGCAAGCGAGCATTCGCAAGCGGGATACGCTAGGGCGTATGCACTACCTTGACTAAGCGTGGACGCTTACGATCAACTTTTCCATACCATAGATCTCGTAAGGGCGGTATACTATGTTGATAACATTGAGAATCCTGGAAATTTTCTCTTCTAGGATGCGTTGACGTTCAGCGTCCCGCGTCTCCGTCGGTTCTTCCTCGATACTCGTTACAACAATAATTCCTTGGCGTATTCACTCTCAGAACGTCGGAGAATTCGCTCCGAATCTTTTTTAGCGGCAATGATAAGTTGTTGAACAGTTCGATATTTGGCAATTTTTAGTGCCTTGTTAATCGGGAGGCTACCGGTCATATCAGTGAGATTGCCAGAAGCATCAATTTTCTCTAGCGGCGCAGTGGGAATTGGGGTACAAATGAAGAGACGCCAAGCTTCGGTCCTCGATGCCTCTTGGCATCAATCGTGTTGATAGATAGGGCAACAGATATTGAAAGCAAAAAAAAAACACTAGAAGTACCAGATTTGCAACTGACGAAGCGAAGCACACACGACCGCTCACAGTCAAGGCAGCAGTGAAATGATGTACCTTCTGTTTGGAGAAAAGAAGCGCAAATACGGGGCCTTTTCGAGTTTGCTTACTGGAAGGGCAGCTTTAATCCTCTGATCAAATTTTCTCATACGGCAAACAGTTGCCGCTCTATATTCTACATTCAAATAATCGAGTATATGATTCACACATGCATAATCATTAGTTATCCTTTGCGCGACTATAGAAGCTAGACACTAAGGGCACTTCTCAACGCAGTCGAACGAGATATTTTGCGATTTTTCCAAGACAGATGCTGCTGTGCTAAAATTTGCAACACTCCCTATGAAGCTGATTTCGAGGTTTCCAATGCACACTGTTTTGCTTTGATAGAAAATTTTCTTCCCTTCGCAGGCGTAGCCCCACAGCCAGCACGGTGTTTCGCTGATTTTCATCCTTGACCTCTTCTCTGCTTTCCATCAGCACGTCAAACACCAACTTCGGATACTTCGACGCAGGACCATTGTTAATCATAGCTTGCAGACGGTCCACCGCTCCTCTTTAACTGCCAAGCATCGTCAAATCTTGGGAGCTTGAATGGTACCTTGAGCTGCAAGAGGCGCAGCCACACCAAGAGTCGCCATGATTATCTATATATTCGAGCATGAAATCAATAGCAGTATCTCTTAGAACGGCAAATTCGACAACTACAGTCCTTCGTCTCCTTGCAACTGGAAACGAAATGACGAGCTCTTCTTAGTGAGCAGTGAGTAGCACAAACCAATTCGCCGAATAAGGACGAAAGCCACGTTCGAGAAAGCGGGGCGGCGGAGCTGGTCAGGAACACAGTCGCACGGGAACGCGCGCGAATGATTCGCACGTGTGGGCTATTCCCGAAGGCAACGCTGGGGATGAGAAGGATGGGACGAATTCAAGGTAGTGAGTAAGAGGTTGGTAGAAGCCCTTCCTCGATACGATGCTCATCTTGAGCGGAGAACGGTTACTTCCAGTGATAAGGCAGCCTTTTATAGGTATACCAGTCGTTCAGCGGCCTAGCGGCCGCCTCCGACTGGTTGGGGGCTTCGCCCCCAAACCCCGAGAAGAGAACACTCCGACCATCTTCTTTTCCCAACTTTTAGACCTTCATACCTCAAAAACAAACTTCAGATTCGTGTTCAGAGACCTCGATTACCCCAGGGCCAAAGTTTCGCGCCACTTGAGCGCCATCCTCAAAAAATCGATAATATCGATCGATATCGATTGGTCGACTTCAGATTCGTGTTCAGCGACCTCGATTACCCCCAGGGCCAAAGTTTCGCGCCACTTGAGCGCCATCCTCAAAAAATCGATAATATCGATCGATATCGATTGGTCGTCTTCAAATTCGAGTTCAGCGACCTCGATTACCCCCAGGGCCAAAGTTTCGCGCCACTTGAACGCCATCCTCAAAAAATCGATAATATTGATCGATATCGATTGGTCGACTTCAGATTCGTGTTCAGCGACCTCGATTACCCCCAAGGCCGAAGTTCCGCGCCACTTGAACGCCATCCTCAAAAAATCGATAATATCGATCGATATCGATTGGTCGACTTCAAATTCGAGTTCAGCGACCTCGATTACCCCCAGGGCCAAAGTTTCGCGCCACTTGAGCGCCATCCTCAAAAATCGATAATATCGATCGATATCGATTGGTCGACTTCAAATTCGAGTTCGGCGACCTCGATTACCCCCAGGGCCAAAGTTTCGCGCCACTTGAGCGCCATCCTCAAAAAATCGATAATATCGATCGATATCGATTGATCCGACTTCAGATTCGTGTTCAGCGACCTCGATTACCCCCAAGGCCGAAGTTCCGCGCCACTTGAACGCCATCCTCAAAAAATCGATAATATCGATCGATATCGATTGATCCGACTTCAGATTCGTGTTCAGCGACCTCGATTACCCCCAAGGCCGAAGTTTCGTGCCGCTTGAACGTCATCTTCAAAAAATCGATAATATCGATCGATATCGATTGATCCGACTTCAGATTCGTGTTCAGCGACCTCGGTTACCCCCAAGGCCGAAGTTTTGCACCACTTGAACGCCATCCTCAAAAAATCGATAATATCGATCGATATCGATTGATCCGACTTCAGATTCGTGTTCAGCGACCTCGATTACCCCCAAGGCCGAAGTTTCGCGCCACTTGAACGCCATCCTCAAAAAATCGATAATATCGATCGATATCGATTGATCCGACTTCAGATTCGTGTTCAGCGACCTCGATTACCCCCAAGGCCGAAGTTTCGCGCCACTTGAGCGCCATCCTCAAAAAATCGATAATATCGATCGATATCGATTGATCCGACTTCAGATTCGTGTTCAGCGACCTCGATTACCCCCAAGGCCGAAGTTTCGCGCCGCCGACGTGTTCGGCACGTCTGCGGCTCGCCATGCACGGTTGTCGACGTGTTCGGCACGTCTACGGCATCGCCATGCAGGGCTGCCGACGTGTTTGGCACGTCTACGGCTCGCCATGCACGGTTGCCGACGTGTTTGGCACGTCTACGGCTCGCCATGCACGGTTGCCGACGTGTTTGGCACGTCTACGGCTCGCCATGCAGGGTTGCCGACGTGTTTGGCACGTCTACGGCTCGCCATGCACGGTTGCCGACGTGTTTGGCACGTCTACGGCATCGCCATGCAGGGTTGCCGACGTGTTTGGCACGTCTACGGCTCGCCATGCACGGTTGCCGACGTGCTCGGTACCTCTCCGGCTCGCCATGCACGGTTCTCGACGTGTTCGGCTGCCGCGCCCCAACTCAGTGGGACGGACGGACGGTGTGACACACACAGTGACACACACACACAGTGACACACGCTTGCTGCTTTATATATAGTAGGATAAATTTTAGAGGTAGACATAGAAATAAGTGTTCTTATGAACGAAAATGGCGAGGCTCTCCTTCCTACCAGAATTACAGGGCAAACTTGTTAGCACTTGACTTGAAGGAGTTACGCGAAGCTGAATGTCCCTGGAACAACATTGGCTTGCCGCCATAGAGACGCTTGGTTGTATAATGAGAACCCGCGACTTGCAAACATGCTGGGAAGTATCTTCTGTAACACCTGTCGTCTCGCTGATCATCCAGTTGCTCGAACGGGCGCCAGAGTGCTCCAATGGCTCCTTCTCGCTCTAGGGAAACGAAGAGCGTCGTATCATTCGTTCAGGGCTTCTATGAAGAAGTCCAACCAAGGCGTTGATGGGCGTCCTGGTGTTCACCTGTCATCCCGCGGAATCCAGTCGGTGGCGGCTTTCGTCCAGCGGGTCTTCGAAGCGCATTACGTGGCCGGTCCACCTAACTTTCGAAAAAATGCTGGACAGCAGGCACACCAAAAGCTAAGCGAAGAATCCGTAGAAGTTCTAAGACACTCAGTATCTCCACCTTGACGCATCTAACCATCACATCTTTGGCAACAAGAGCCTCTTCAACTCACCAGCGATGAAAACCAGGCACAGAACAAAAAAGTACTAGCTTGCAGAAAACTTGTCGAGTCTTGGAGCCGAGAATGTTATAGTTGACAGAGGTTGCTTGCTTGCTTTCCAACAAAGGTGTATGGATTCAGATATTTTTGCATGAAGATCAGTATGTAGCTCTTTTCGGAGACTTTAGTTTAAATGCGGTTTTTAAAATCAGGCATTGCTTTGGAACCATCTTGGCAGCGGCTGCTTATTCAACGTGTCCGATGTTGATTTGGAACAACGCGGCACCTTAAGCAGTGTCCGATGTCCTTTTTCCAGCCATCATATAGCGGCGTCTTTCTTCGGTGTTTAGTTTCGAATCCACACCCAAATCACTGGGTGACAACGACATTATATTTCATAGTGAGCGCATGCTCCATGATTTTCTAGACGCTTCTGATTAGCACAGGCCGAATCCGAAGGTTAGTCGGAGTGTATAGGACCACTTTGTCAGACCGCTGCTATTGTGTTTTGCTTTTGAAATCTTCCGCATCTCAAATATTCAGCTAACCAATCTGATTACCTTCTCTTTTTAACCTTGGCTTGGCAAAGTCAACTTATTGAATATAGTCATCTGAAGAGCATGTGCGTCTAGTCTTATTTAACTTATAGAAATTAATATTTATCAATAGATTTGTCTCTCGATTGTAGCGCTGATAAGCACTTGATGTTATATGATTCTGAGCAAATAGGAAATGTATCCAGTTCGCGGCAAGCATGACTCATACAATTATTGCCTAACAATAACACAGTATATACAAACAGCTGAGGTCATTCAGCTCAGAGGATGAGTAGAGAGGAAAGACGCTTCCACGAGACACATCTCTTCGCAGCTGGCTAGTCGACTATGATAGGCGTCAAACGACGAATTGTCTCCTATTCCGCAGCCGGAGCCTGAAAACCGAATATCGCCAGAGAGTTTGAAAAAGTGGTCTGCTAAGGTGAAGCACAAAGCGTCGCACTGGCACCGGTCAGATTAATGGGCAGTGTTTTCAGAGCAGATTCTCACCTCCTCAATCAAATTGGCTTTCCTGGCGACGGTGCGAGCTGCTCCGGTCACGTCCTGCAACAGGATTTCAAGTCGAAGCCGCATGGTTTTTCCTCTAAATGAGGCCGGAGAGGCCATTTCAACGACTCACGCTTGGAGCAGCGAGTTGCGGCGTGTCGGCATACACTCCTCCTCCGAATGTGGGTCCAGCACCTCCGCGTATGTAGCCGGCACCACTGTCTTGTCCTAGTCCGAGAGATGGACCGGGCGCCACGCCTCCGGCTGGTCCAGAAGCGTAGGTAGCACCACCTCCTCCGACTGGCCCCGCACCGTAACTAGCACCACCTCCTCCGAGAGGCCCCCCAGCGTAAGAACCGCCTCCTCCCGATCCTACGCCGATACCTCCTGCAGGACCTCCGACGAGAGGCTGGGAGACGTATCCGCCCTGCTGTCCGACCACGGGTCCGAATCCGCCGCCTGGGCCGCCGAATGCAGGGCCTTGCAGGTATGCTCCTCCGCCACCGCCCAAACCACCTGCTGGACCAATGCCCACTCCTCCTCCTGGCGCGATGCCTGCGCCACCTCCACCAAATCCTCCTGGATAAGGAGCATACGAAGGAAGAGGTGCGGGGAGGGGAGCTGGAGCTGGAGCTGGAGCGATAGCGTAGCTAGGTGGAGGTGGCGGCGGGGGAGGCGGTGGTGGTGGTGGAGCTGGTCTAAAACGTATTCATGTTTGAGACAATCTCGACACATCTTAACCACATTAGACTCACGCTGCGCATCCTGGGGCTGGAGCCGGTGCAGGTGCGCATGCAGGTGGAGGAGGTGGTGCTGGTGGTGCACATCCGGGAGCCGCTCCGCACGTGCCTCCGAAACATGCCTTCAGAGGGGAGGCTGAGAGACAGACGAGAATCACGGTTCGTATCTGAACATTTTCGAACTGTCTATACAACGTGAGATGATGAGACGGTTTCTTCTAAATCGTTAAGGGAGGAAGTGTCCTCTAAATCTTTGTTGTTCTTTTTTTGAGCGTTACAGACTCTCATGCAGCTGAAGAAGTAATAGAAGAGTATCAAGTAGAAATTCGGATCAGTTCCTAACAAAAATTTTTCAAGCTAACAGATCCATAGGAAAAGGAAAAGACCATAAGCCACGATCAGCACGAAACGAACCATCACTGCACAGCGCTAGCCGCTTGGCCACGAGAGCGCACAGAATACTCAGCTGAGCTGTACCGAGAGGTGCTGTCGCTGATGCTGCTGCTGTTCTAAGCTGGTGCTGCTGGGCGACTTGAAGCATGTCACCGCAGCGCTCCTTATATAGAGACGCGGTGGGGCCGGATTTGAACGACTTCGCGTCTCGCTCCGCCCTGTTTTATCGTCGGCTGCGTGCCAGACGGCTCACCACCAGCGATACCTGTTAAAAGTGCACTCATCCACAACCGCTCAGGAAGCGGCTGCCGGCCGGCCGGTTCCCTAGCTCAGAATGGCCGCTTCCGCCGTGTTTACCCTTTGTTTTCACCTTCGCTCGAGAGAAGTCCACCGCTCTTTCAACGCCATCATCCAAACTTGCTGCTAAGGTCTCCTAAGATGTATTGATGGACCGAAGGCTAACTCTCGTTTACCTCACACTCCTCTAGCTTTAACCAGCTTCAATCATTGCACAGTCCCTGTGTTTCTCCCTCTGTCCGATAACCAGGAAACAGCTCTGCTCGACTCTACGGTCTCATTTGTATCGTCTGTTCTTGTCACTTTGGTCGAGCGGACTCCTGCGAGATCTCCATCTGCCTTTGTAACGTGCCAACATGAATTGTGTGCCTCCCACTGGGTCACTCTGGCACGTAGAAATGACAACAAGGGATGAGAAATATTTCTTCCAGGGCTTTCACTATAACGGCAATTTTCTTCACGACATCAAAACTTGTCGTCCTTTTCTTAGGGAGCAACATCTTGTATTTTTGATTACGAACCTATATACTCCATTTATGCTGGAGGGTCCAGACACATCCATCTATGCTGCGTCCCCTCCTACAACTCCTTCAAAGGGGCGCGAATGGCACAATCGGAGCAGCACGGACTCTCAGGCACAATGAATTAAATTTTTAGTTTGAGTTCTGCCCAGCCAATCAATCCTTCCACCTCTCCGGATTCATAAGTTGGTACCAGAGTTGTCTGAGGGTAAAGCGCGAACCGTTCTATCGTCTGAACTGCTCAAGTTGTCATATAGAATATGCATTCACGATGCCTCCAAAGCATTCACCGAATGCGTGGCTCATCCCGCAGGTGGAATAATTGACGCTGACGCTCACTCTCATGGCATCTACAAAGAGCAGCCTTTCGAAACCTCAGCTTGACTCCCACACTTTATTTGTTTATTTATTTATAAAGATGGCGTGAATACATGGGACACACACATAATACATGGAACATATCTACTTAAACGACTATTGCAGACACTAGTTGAACTGTCCTTAATATCGTTCGTTTCCTTCGCTGCTATAGACCAATCATGGAAGAAAATCGGCCGTCTCGGTTATGGAAGTCCCCATAATAATGCCTATTAGGGGTATGCTTTCCTGGTTCCAGAGACTTGTGCTGGCTTCCAGAAACACAGAACAAGTGTATTGTTAGCAACACGATCGTACTCATCTTTCTTCGTATGCGCCATGCCTATAATTGCCTCAGCTTCCGTATGAGCTGCAGTTCTTACCTTAAACTGTTCCTTAACGTCGAGGAGGATTTTCATCTGGACAAACCACAGGGGTCGGTGAATTGTTATAAGTCTTGTCTAGAAGGAAGCAATTTTGACTCGTCCATCGGCCGCCCGCCACAAGTCATTGTAGAGGTCAAATACGCATTCAAATCGCCTTCACAACATACCGTAGGAGTAGAATAGTGGAGCATCCCAAACGGGACTGATTGACGCTGCGCTTCCTACTATACTATGTCAGTTCTACGGGAAATTTGTAGTTTTCTTGAAGCAAGGTGAGAACAGATTTACTGCCTACTGAACGATACCCATGGAGAATACCTACTGCGGGAGATCCAAACATCAAGGCGTAGCGAAAGGAATCTGGGCCGGATTTATAAACGGCTTACAGCAATTTAACAAAGAAAATACGGTCGAAATCCCTGATAGCGCGGCGAAATGTTTCACCGTGTCGCTTGATAAGCAGCGCTATCAGGGATTTCGGCTGTATTTTCTCTGTCAACTGCTATAAGTCGTTGATGGACCCGGCCCCTGGTCGAGCTCTCTCCTTGGGCGACAGGTTAAGCCCATAATGCATGCTCAATGAAGACAACTCGAAGGGGATTGGATCATTCGCTGGGCTTTTTAATGCGGCGATGATTTATTGGGAGCCCATCTCACCAGATATGATTGGAGTCGTTCGTGGTCACCTTAGTGTGACCAACGACTATCTATCTTAAGGGATGTCCAAGTGGATCCAATCTCGCAACTGCTGGATCTCGTCTCACTCGCTCGGGTGTTAAAGACGACGGAAAAAACTGCAGCAAAATACCGTCAATCATTGTTTCAGGCAAAAAGGCCTAATCAAGGACAGAACCCAGCCGCTCTCAGCTTCAGCCTTTGGCTTGGGTCCCGCTCGCACTTGCAGCTAATAGGGAACGTTGGAGGTCTTCTAGCTTCTGCTCATAGACTTGAATACAAATGAGTTATTCAAAAATGATCACGGACGTTACTCACTATTTTTTGGGATGCGCCGCATTCCACTTCAACGGGTACGCTCTGGCAATAATGGGCATCATCTGGAGTTGGGCCAAAATGTAGCGGAACTGGGGAAATGGGGGTGGGGAGTTTCTGCTGAACGAGAACATCCCTTGGTAATGGCTATTTTGCTATTGCAAAGAAACGAGATCACCCCCAAGTCTCTTCTAGAAAATTGGTACCATGGGTTCATCTCAGCTGAGGTCTTTCAATGTCAGCGAAATTCGCGCATGCTTCCAAACAAAGCAATGGATGTCGTGATAGAAGTTAACCTGCTGACGAGTCGTAGCTGAAGTTGTCGTTTTAAAAAATCGCCGCAGTGAATCAGGCTCTAGGACGCAGTTGACGATTTCATCGTTCAGCTGATTCTAATATTCCTTGCGAACTTTTTTTGAGAAGGCAGTAGCGATGCATTTGCCTATAACACAAAGGATTCTGTTCACCTAGGGTCACTCAGCTTTTGCATGCTGAGTGACCTTAGGTTTTTTTCGCCCTCTGTCGTCCGCATATGGAGAGGCTGATACGAATCCTATTCTGCATCCTATGCATCATATCCATTTCCTCACATAGCATTGAAAACGGTTCCACCTAATAAAAGGCCACAAAATGGTTTATTACAGCATAGTTCAACTCGTGACCACTCTACGTCCCGTAACGGAGGTGCTTAGCGTTTCTATCCTGGCCCAACATATCTCTTTGTTTCCCACCCTATTCGATTAGCCTTCCACCTAAAAACCCGTATTTCAGTCGACCAACTCTCACGGCAGTTTTCAATTCTGAACAGAACAGAACAGAAAACGCTAAAGGATACCGGTCGGAGATAAGCTCTGTAGGATGCGCTACCCACCCTGGGACCATGGGGTATCGTGGGGATAGTTTCGATGCGTATTTAGCCATTGGGCACGTGGTACCGCCGCAGGTAGACCAAAGGCGCATTGAAACTGTCTCTGAGATATCCTACAGAAGTAAAGTGTGTGGCACATCCAGCAAAGTGGTTGACTATCGCCGACCCGGCCTTTGCCCTTTATCCCTACCCTTTATTAGTTACGTGCAGTTAAATGCGGCGATGAGCCGATGAACTGTTGCCACACAAGTGTGGAATCAATTCGCAAACCCACGGATGGAAACTCGCTTGGTCAGGGCCGGAGAGTAATATTGAACACTGATTATGAGTCCGCACGAGAGTTGGCGCCTCCTCCGACTACGCTTTCTTCATGCAAATCTCCGTCTGCTAGGGCCGCCTGCAGTGCTCGTACTTGTGCATGAATCGAGGAAGCTAGCGGAAGTTCAGGTAGCTGCGCAAGAGCACTCTCGACTCAGAGCATCGTTTGAGCACAGCTCAGTCTAGCCCCTTCATTTAACTAAGCTCGACTAGACTTTTCTTAGAGCTAGAACACTTTTCTTGCTTCTACATTCTCAACAAAAGGCTCTATTTCTGAAGATTGGTACCCTCGATATGAGGTGAGTCTATGTTGCTGAGACGCGACGATCGCCGCCTTCAGACATCACTAACCAGCAGTCCTAGCAGAAACAGTCACGTCAGCGATTTTTTTCTTTTGTAGAATTGGAGCAATCCTCTGTCTATCCTAAAGGGTCGCTCGTCTTCTAGTCCTGCGTGGAAGCTCAGGAAAAACATTTGGAGCAGATGCATTCACAATCATTACCGGTTTTAGACAAACGATGGAGGCTTCGTGACAGAGCACTAAGACGAGTAGTGTATTAAAAGCCTTCTTGACGCAGCTATCCTATTTTGAAAATGTAGAGCTCCTTGGCCTCTTCAACTAAGAGAGGACATATCAGCGCTGCGAGAAACGGGTGTAATCCGTTCGAGATAACTATCAGAGGACATCTCACTATGGAAAATTAGAATACTACCAGAATAAAACAGATTTTTATAGGAGATTAGCCTGGGTATTCAGATTATCAGACTTCCCCTATCGGAACATGGCCGTCAAGACATTAGTGAAGGCGTTTCATGACTAGCGTGAGTTAATGTCCCTTGTTTCGAGCTGAAGTCAGCTTTAAATCCTTGCTATTGAACTCCTCAAAGTTTGCTTCATTCTGTGATAGATCGACTCTACTACCACAGCAATGTAAGGGCACACTTCATTCGTAACTTAGGCCTTCAAACAAACAACAACCAACTAAATAGTGCAATACAACAAATTTGTAGTGAATCACACAAAATATGGGCTTCCACAATCCGTTTCTGCTGAAATTGTGGAACGAAATTCTCGTAGGGTGGGAATTCTAGAGGGTGATGCTTCCCCAATAGGTCTTTCTAATTTTAAAGTGTAAGGATAAAAGACGGCGTTACTCGATCCCTTTCGGATGCGCCACGCATTCCACTTCTACGCGATTTCGCGGAGATGGTTTCAATTCGTATTTGGCCATGCAATGACTTGCGGTGGCCAGCCAATGAACAAGTCAGCGCTCTATCCTTCCCAGACGAGTCAGTCTGGTACCAATCCACCGACAACGGAGGGATTGAATGCTTGGTTGGGTTGGGCGGGAAATCCGGACCAGAAACCTGGTATCGGGTGCACGCGCCAGCCACAACCTCCTCCGACTGCGCTACACACACCTCTTGATCTTTCGTTTAGGACAATCTCACTTACTGAAGTCACGCAGAGGAATATGTTAGATAGGATTTTGCTGCAACATATAATGGCATGCT
The DNA here is from genome assembly GCA_947359475.1 of Heligmosomoides polygyrus bakeri. NCBI lineage: Eukaryota > Metazoa > Nematoda > Chromadorea > Rhabditida > Heligmosomidae > Heligmosomoides > Heligmosomoides polygyrus. The sequence continues at coordinate 34,543,289 of OX375869.1, forward strand.
AAGTGTTCCCATTTACTTGTGAGCGAAAGCATTACCGACTCCACGTGAAGAATACTTTAGGAGAAAACGCATTCCTTCTCTACAGAGTTGAGGACCGATTTCAGCAAGACCAGGCCGTTAAGTGGAATGGGCACTATGGTGAGATTAGCTTGCAGCTTCACCGTGAAAACTCGATCGTGCATGATGGTCTGTGGCCGGGACATAGCCTCATTCCAGGAGGCTCTTTCGCATAATCACGTTACAGATCTTGCAACCTAGAGCGATCCTATCACATAGCCCTGATTAGGCTGCTTGGGACTGGGTTTCGAAGTTATTCGCCTCGGATGGAAGCATCATTAGTGGCGAAGCGGAATTCTCTGGGTTATCGCTCGATGGCGAGCGATCCCATCAGCGCTTGATTGTCGTTCCGTCGAGCCATAATTATCCCTGTCGTGTTCCTCTTTTCCACGTTATCTAACAGGGAACGGCTTTCTCCATCCGAGTCATAAGACTGGGCTAAGGCAGAGGACGACTTCCTCGGAGAAGACGCACTCCCCTCTCTTAACCAGGAAAGTGAAACCAAGCAGTACGGTGTGATACAGACGAAATCGCTTTTCAAAGTTACAATACGAGTTGCCGATAGAGAACAAGGAAGGCTTTCACAGAGCATAGTGCCATCTCTCCGATGTCTGACGAGTGAAAGGGATTGCTTGACACGAACGAGGCCTGAAAAATATTCTATGAAACATCACGATATCTCCTATTGACTTAATTACTTATTTACTTACTTTGATACTTTGATAGTCCTTTTGTCGGCTGGAGGTTTTCTCAGCGGGAACCACAACTCTTCCCGCTCAATCTCTGTGGGTCTGCACTCAATCTCTGGATGCTTGCATCCAGTGAGGCAGACTCCCCTCTCTGAAAGGTCTTGAGAATGAGTCATCGCGTTGGCGGTCGTCCCAGTGGTCTCTTATGGTCTCTCGGGAGCCATTCTGTGACACGGAGACTCCATCTATCGTCCTTTCGTTGGAGCAGGTGTCCCGCCCAGCGATATTTGGTCTTCTTCATGTACTGCAGCGGGTCTGCTAATTGCGAGTTCTCTCGTAGCTCCGAGCTTCGTAGGCCTTCCTGCCATTGCTGACGAAGGCTTGTCCTCAGAAGACATCTCTCCAGTGCACGATGCGTAGTTTGCATCGCTCTGGCGATTGCCTTGTTGTCCAGCCAGGTTTCCGTCGCGTAACACATTGCAGGCAGTACAGAGGCGTTGAATATCGAGGCCCTGTGGCCGCATCCTTGACCTGATCGGTGACTTCGCGAATCGAACTGAAGGCTGCCCATGCTGCGCGTCTCCTGCGGGCGATTCAGGAGCGAGGTCGTTATCCATGTTCAGCTCTCTTCCCAGATAGACGTAGGAGTCGACCTGTTGTAGTGCGACTCCATTTAACCTAACGAGTCCCGTGTCACACCACTGGTTGACCGTAAATTGTGTTTTGGACATATTCATGTCTACTCCAATCTTCATACCTGCCACATTGAGCTCGTTCAGCATTTCCTCGACTTCTGCCGTGCTGGTAGAGATGAGAACCATATCGTCGACGAAGCGAAGGTTGCTGATCCGTTTACCGTCGACAAGGTAGCCTTTATCGTCCCAGGACTTAATTACCCTCATCCTAAACAGTAAGGATAAAGAACAGCACTGCTTGCGCCACGCATTCATTCTACTTCTACGGAAAGTCGTGCAGGCTTCATTAATGCGTATTTGGCCTATGCAATGATTTGTTGTGGCCAACAGATGAGCAAGTCCTTACTATTACGTTGTAACGAATTAAATGGCACTGGCTCGCGCCATTTTTGGCGCGTCTTTACGCGTTTGATCAAGAACAAACCGTAACACGTGGCATATCATTTAGAAGCGCAAACTTTGCTCTACCGGTGAGTACCAAATTTTCTATGTGAAAGTGGGAAAACTTTAGAGTTTTATTGACTTTTTTGCAGATGGACAAAAGGGTAATCCGAGGCATTTACTTGTATGAATTCAAGCTGGGCACTACAGCAAAGGAGGCGGACGAGAAGATCAACGCCGCATTCGGTCAAGGATGTTCCACGATTCGGACGGCGTATCGTTGGTATCAGAAGTTCCGGAATGGAGATGAGAGCTTGGAAGAACATGAAGGTCGTGGGAGGCATAGTGATGTTGATGAGGACAAGCTGAGAGATGTGGTAGAGGAGGATCCACACAGAGGTACCAGGGAGATAGCGAAGGTTCTTGGCGTCGGTCACAACACAGCTGCCCGGCATCTGAAGGAAATTGGAAAGACCAAAAAGCTGGAAAGATGGGTGCCTCACGAGCTTCTGAGGAGCAAAGAAACAGACGATATGAGATCTCGTCCGCACTGCTTCTACGGAACGAAACGGACCCATTCCTTGATCGCATCGTAACCTGTGACGAGAAATGGATAATGTACGACAACAGGCGACGATCGGCGCAGTGGGTGGACAGCGATAAGAGCCCCAAGGTTTTCGCGAAGCCGGAATTGCACCAAAAGAAAGTAATGGTGACAGTATGGTGGTGTTCGCTGGGAATTATTCACCACAGCTTCCTCCGTCCCGGTGAATCCATCACGGCAGAGAAGTACTGCATTGAAGTTGAAAAAGTTGAAGGATACCCGGCCGGCCTTGGTAAACCGAAGGCGAGTTCTCCTTCTGCACAACAATACTCGCCCCCATGTAGCACGAATGACGTTGCAGAAATTGAATGAGCTGAGCATTGAAACTCTACCACATCCTCCGTTTTCTCCCGACCTCTCCCCAACAGACTACCATTTCTTCAAGCATCTTGGCGACTTCTTGGTAGGGAAAATATTCAAATACCAACAGGATGCCGAAAGTGCCTTCGAAGATTTCGTCAATTCCAGAACTTCTGATTTTTATGCTACTGGAATAAAAAGCTCGTGTCACGTTGGCAAAGATGTGTAGAATCAGAAGGTTTTTATTTCGATTAATAAACTTGCCTACAAGCCGAGATATTAACTGTTTAAATTTACAGTGGTTCAGTGCCATTTATTTCGTTACAACCTATTATATCCTTCTTAGAGAAGCATAACACCAATTCACCGTCGGCGGATGGATGGAAGGCTTTGTTGGGCTGGGCGCGAAACCCGAACCAGGAACCTGGTATCGGGCCACACGACAGCCAGCACCTCATCCGATTAGGCTCCACGCGGTAATGGTCATTCCCAGGGAGCATTCTTATGCAATCGTACCTTTTGTCATATCCTGAAGGGATGATGCGCACCTCATTTTATGGTATATAATGCTCACTTTGTTAAGAAAAAATGTGTGCATTATTTGAATGATCACAAAATTCTTATCACTTCAACTGCACTAGAGTACAATAGCTTATTTTAAAGGCAGTACAAAGAGGTGTCAGGGTTTTAGAAGGATTTTCAACTGCGACCGAAACTCTTTCACCAGTCGGGACTCGAACCCACAACTTTGGCTTTTGCACGAGGAGAGAATGCTGGATATGTGTGTCATAACTGAATAAACGAATCTTCATTTGTCTTCCGATTCAGGAGGATATCTATTGTGATGATTTGTGACGTAAAAAGAAGCATGGAAACGGAATGAGTAACCCATTCCAAGCGACTGAACTGTGGGAAGAACGTGCCATCAGTTAAGTTGTAGCTGATCAATTACTCGACTATGGGCGTACAACCGCCATACTGGAGCCGAACGAACGATCATGGGACCCAAATTGTGCTAGACGTCTGAGTGATGGCCTGATTGTAGCGTATCGCATCACCCCTGTCTCCGTAAAAGTAAGAAGCTGCTTCGATCAAACAAACAAACCGCCAACTTTAGCTGCCACTTACGCAATTAATCTCAGTCCGCCAACATTGGTTACAAGGAAGGGCTAGGAAAAACAACGTGCAGCGCTCGACAAGGGCGTGGCGGAGCAATTTTAAAACTTGGCCTCTTAAGGTTTTTGCATGAGCCTGAGCGAGTGGTATAGGATAGGTATGGGGTAGAAGCTGTTGGATGGATGTTTACTTGCGATCAAAACACTCTGGCGCCATCGGGAATCGAAACCGTCAACTTCTGCTCTCCGATCGCGCCGTACAACATGCTGTTTGCAATATGACCCCGTCCTGCGGTGACTCCGCGTTAAAGGCTTCCTTATAGGAAGAGAAATAATAGAGCTGGTTAATTTCTCCTTTCAGCATAAACCTGCAGTGTTTCATAAATTTTCCGCATTATTCATTCTTGCTTAAGCCTAGAGCGGCTGTCATAGAAGATAGAAGGTGTAGCAGAATGTCGTCCCGATATCACGGGTGTCGCGGCTGTTCTATTCGGTCCAACCGCCCTGGTAGTATGGGACGTAGCATCGCTGCCCGGAAAGCCGAAGGTGCAGGTTCGAGTCCCGCCCGGCACAAGAGTTTTGCTCACCACTAAACATCTTTCTAACACTTCTCGCATCAATTAGAAACATGGAAACCCTGCAGTCTTTCGTTCAAGGTAAATGTTATTTACTCCACCAACTTGGTAACTGGTAAACATAGAGCGTTGCTGGACAGGTGCATGGCACAACCCCAATAGTTTGCAAGTGTTCCGCTTTCTGCTTTTAACTAAAATAAACTCTCATCTGTGGTGTAAATGAAAAGATAAGAACTACCACTCAAGAATTGTATTTATTTTTTGAGATATCCTGGGTACAAGAGGTGCAATTTATCTTTCAAGTTTTGGCTCTTGTTGTTCTCAAGTTTTCACAAATTTGTCCAAAAGGGGTTGCAGCTCCATCCTTAGCATCTGTCGTTGTCTTAATCATCGATTTGCCAAAAAGGAAGAAGGCAACACCTGAATTCGCCCTCGTCTCTTCTCTGGACCGCAGAGCGGGACCTTCTACAATCAAGTGCGAGCGTATCATGTCTTTCGCTCAGTTTTTGCGAAGCACAGTAACGAACGAGCTGATGGGCATTCTGTAGCTCTTTGACATCCCGTGGATTTCAATCAGTTGGAACCGTCACTAAGAGTGTTCCAGCAGAAAACAATACACCATCAATCAACTATGCTTTGACTGAGTTGTGGAAATTTGATGGCCGGGCCAAATTTTCACAACTCAGTTGTTGGCTGTTTGCAATCACACAGGCCAACCTGTTTGATAGCGCTATCAACAATCACGACAATGATTTAAGTCATTTTCTTCAAGCACCAAATGGCTGATGTTGAGGTTATCGATATTTTGCTGCAGTCAAAGCTCTAACGCCAGGAGGACATCGAACCCGCACCTCTTGCTGACAGGGCGGAGACCAGGGATGAGCGGATAATCAAATTTTGAAAACCGGATAACGGATAACGGATAATTTTGCCCGAAAATGGCCGGATAACGGAAAAACGGATAACGAACAAACAACAAAAATTAAAACTCGTTTTAAATTGCAGTAATTTTAACAACAGATCAGGGCTTAAAGCACTGTTAATTTATAGGCTATCTCTAGCCATTTTAGTAGTGTTTTTTTAACGTTTTGCAGTTGCCGCATTAATGACGCTCTGTGGGGTTTTCTGCCCATCCGTAGGAAGACAAACGCACGGAAACATACCCGCCTTTCACCTGTTTCCAAAAAGACGGTTGGATTGTCTCATTTATCAGCCTTTCTCTGCGCTTAACTTTTTTCAATTAGAGCAGTTGAAAAATAGAATAGTCCTTGGAAGAGCAATTCTTCCGATGTCTCTGGAAAGAAGAAGGCAGGAGACATCCTGCGAAACAAACTTCACATAACGATCTTGATCCTACACATGCTATGAACCGTTATTGTTGTTGCTGCTCGATAGCATCCCAAGATCCAAGGAACTTCAAGGTGGAATTATCTGGGATGAATAAAATGCTAGCTTCTTGGTAGTAACTGCAAGCAATTGTGTACGGCAAACACACACTCAAAGAGTTATGACATCCAGACCTTGGTCTGGATGTCATAACTCTTTGAGTGTCTTTGAGTGGATCTTGAGCACCCACGATGATAAGTTTGTTCAGTAGTTTATTGCTCCCCCAAAATTTTTAATGGAGAAGTTGCTTACTCTATGTATTTGGATTAATCCTATTTCTTTTGCTAATATTCATTGCTGTACTGCAGTATTTTTTGATAATTCAAGACAGCATATGACTAAAAAGGTACCATTAACGCCTGCAATCAAATCGAACAAACTGCAATCGTGTAAGAACAAATGATACGATGGAAAGATCGGCGGTAAAAATTCTTTTCAAGATGCGGCTCTCCACTTTTGACGATTGCTGGTAGCAGTTTGTATGCCTTCTTGGTCAGCACATGATTGGAGATGAATGAACAATGCTGTGCTAATTAGGCCTCATATAAGTATGGTGCAGGCTTAGCGGGCCTTCTGTAAGGCTGGAAGTTAGATATCTTTAAAACTATGTAGCCAGTTCCCAAGTGAAGAAACTTCAATTAACCCTTCTAGATTTGAATACTTCTGTTGTTTCTGACGACCACTCTTATCATCGTGAAGGATCCTGTACATAGTACACCCATCACCACGTCCAAAGCTAAGATTCTGCTTATTTGTTGTTCGTTATCCGGCCAAAAACCACCGGATAACGAACAACAAAACGAATAGGTCAAAACCCCCCGGAAACCGGATAACGGATAACGGATAACGGTTAATCCGCTCATCCCTGGCGGAGACGTTCTACGCCATTACACCACCGGCGCTGTCTAATCGAACGTGTTGGGCTTCCCATTCCGACAGAGGGTGATTGCTGAGCGCTTCCACAGGTGTGAATGTTGCGTTCGATCAAACAGGTCGTGCAATCACGTAGAGCATCCCGTCAGCAGGGTGTCTGGGCTCGAATCCTACTTGGAATCGGGTGCTCACGACCGCCGGCGCCCCTTTCCACGCGATGCCACAACAACATGATGTCATAGCTAAAAAGCAACTAGACAATCATACCACAGTAATCGGGGAAAAGCAGCAACAGTGAGTATCACAGTCTTGACATTTAGAGGAACACTGTATACTCTCCTTAGCTTTTCAATTTTGGTGTCGGCCCTGAAAAAACCTCTGTCTGACGGTTCATTTTGATCTTCTAATGTCCATTTTACGAGCTCCAACCTGTATTTGGCGTTCTTAGTGGAAGTACCATGTAAATTTAATTCTGATTGACCAGACAAATTCTGTCTAGCATAATAATTCCAACCTCCCTCTGGCTAGGATCTCAGGTTAAAACGCCGAATCGTGTTGCATGGAATTCCATGATATTCCTGTAAAAATTTCCCGTGTGAAATTGTTCTGCACCCTCCCTATGTAGGGCTTTTATAGCTTGTGTGGGCTGGAGATTACCGTGCCATGCGGTCTGCCACATAGCGATGTCACACATGTCTTGAATGCCTTCAGAAGAACGCGATGATTCCTTAGGCCTCTGAATATTTCGAAGCACTTCACTCCATCATTCTAACCAGACCTACTCAGTGATTGGACGCACAACGACCTCAAACCCAGTCTCGCATCCAGATGTTCCATTTAGAGTGTGTATTCATTTCATTGCAGTTACGCTAAAGCCGTCTTCATTTCTTTGCTTAGACTAGCGAGACATTCTATTTTGGGGTAGCATACCCAGCTGTATCCTTGACAGGTCCATACATCTACCTGCATCCTCAGCACTTAGGAGAGGAACCTCTTTGTGGCTATGTGGCAGGTAGTGAGCCGATTTCGATTGCCGATGTTTTGATGAGCCTCCCTCACTTACACTTGCGCCTAAAGGTGAAGAAGCGGCCTTGCTACCTTGATAAGCTTGTACGATTCCGTCTTCAGGCAAACCTGTATAACGAAGAGCAGCTACATTCGTGGACCCCAATTACTCGGGAACCGTGTCACAGTTCAGCGTCGCGCATCTGACTCTAAACAGGATCTCATGATTAATGAAAAACGCGAAGTCAGTACACCCCTAAACAGCTTTGAAATCTCATACGCAACTTTCGTAGAACGAGAGAAAATTCATAGCAGCCCTGTTTTGAGTCATTCAGAACGTTTTCGCTTTCGAAGGCCACACCGCTGGGCTCTTTGCCGAGCGCCCCAACGCCAGTTCGCTCGCGTTGCACTCATTCCTTGGTGTACTATCCCCTCTATTTCGATCCTCTTGACGAAAACGCATTAAACGAAGCGCTTGAAAAAACGACCGAAACTCGTCGCTGACGTCGACTTCCTGCTGCAGTTTCGTCCGCAGGATAGCGCTTAGCCGAGCGCGTAAAAAGGAGTGGGACATTCATCACTTGACTAGCGCGTTGTTCCAAGTATGACGCGAGCGATTCGAAAATGGTCGCTCCGTTTTTGCACCTTGCGCCTCTAGCCGTCCTTCCCTAAAAGGTGGTCGGCCGTTTACGAGCGCGTTAATTTGGGCCCCAACATACATGGTAGGGTCCTGTATTATTCTGTGCTCCAGCGTAGAAACCAAAACCACCAAAACCAGACCTCTGTGGCTGAAATTGCCACAACTACAGCCACAGCTGTGGTTCTTGTGTGCTGCTTCCGCAAATAAAGTTGATTCATACACAAGATATGAACTGAATAACAAACATAATTTTATGCATGAAAACATCTTCTGCACGGAAACTGTTCACCTCTCGATTTTACGCCATAATTACGCTTTATTTTGTTTTTTAATATTTTTTTATTTTCTTCTTTTTTTATAACTTCCGCCATATTTCATCCGGAACGTGGCCATTTCAATCTCGTATCCCGTTGATAATATATTAAATGCTAGCTACATGCAAGGTGAAGTACCGTTTCGATGGAGACGCACATTTGCTACTCCGATTTCTATGCCTTATCATTTACCTTCTAATTATTGGCTTTGCGTTTTCGCCAGCGTCTGAAAAAGTTGGAACCTGATCTCTTGGTATCTTTAATTCCGTGTGAGAAGCTGGGTTTTAAGCTTGATGTTGCCAACATGCATTGTTCACGGCGCACTCCAGATCTCTTCGGGACAGAGTACACTAATTCCTGAGTAGGGCGGCTGGAAATTTCTGATAAAATCCTCCAAACGGTTCCAAATAGTCTCGAAGGCTTTACACTCCGCTTCTCTCAGCAGATGCACTCGATTGAAAGGTTCGATCCTATATTCATTGAGCTAGGTGCAGTCTCGAAGCATCGCCGGCATGGCAGAGCACTGACGAACTACGCCATGTTTGAGATACTCCAAAAACATGCAAGTCCTGAGAAATAAGCTGCTCCGATCGCAAAGAGCCTGCTCCAGTCATTTTTTGGCCACCCACAAGGAAATGTGATGACCTTGTAGAGCTGTCTACATTTTTGTGTAGATCTCGACGAGACGAATCGAACTGTGCCAAAAAAACCTAAAATTAGAGGAATTGTGAGCATGCGATGGACAGCTCGTCCGTCGCAATTGAGCACGATTTTGAAAGTAAAATTAAAATTTAACTCGGTTGAATTTGGAAATTTTTGTCATTGCGGCTTTTTCGGGATTTGATCAAAAGCTCCGGTCGTGAGTGTAGAACCTGTAGAGTCAAACTTATCGTCCCTTCAAGATCCTATTCCCTCACATTTTCAGCCTCACTGAGCTGGCAGCGGCCAACAAAGTCATTATCGCATGCCATTCCTCTTCGTCGTGTTTCATTTCGCACGCAGACTGGCCGCTCTAGTATGTCATCTCTTGTGGACACGTGCTCCTCCAGATTTCCATATCAAGGAGAAGAAGGGTGGTCTGGCAGGCTTCTGGCTCTGCCTCTGTAATTGCCTGGCCAGACTATTCCTATTCGTATTCGTGGGATGGAGAACCAAGTAAAACTGAAACCAACCAGCGGGGTGGTTCACACAGTGGTTCAGAGTGAGCGTCACGGCAGAACTGATTTGTGGATATGGAATCTTCAAGTACTTTTACACAAATCGTACCAGTTGTGCATCTTTCTTCTGGTCAGTGACCACCATTTTGCAGGGATATTTCCTTTTGATGAACGGGAAAACGTCTAATGTTATCTACTCCTTTAAACGAACCTGCAGGCCGTAAAGCAGATTTCCGAAAGAAGTCTACCTATGCGATGTATCTATAAACATTTAGTTGCTTATTTAGGGGCGGGGTGGGACGGAATGTTGAGCGACGAATTAGGAAAATGATCGAGGACGCGGTCACACTCACAAGCGCAGGAGTATGTTGTGGCGAAAAAGAGGCGGCTCGACAGTGAAGGAGAAAATGTCTTCTGAGAGACCTCCGACAAGCGAGTCCAAAAAGGGCCAGGCGGTGGCTAATCGAGGAAGTGAAAGTGAGTTTGAAGAAATAGAAAACGGAAGAAATTCGCCGGATGAGAAGAAGCAGGACGAGCTGGCTTTTGCGGGTTCTAAGCCTGGGGAATACGCCCATGCCCAAGGTCGGCCGCTTAAGATTGGATAAGAATGCCGAGCGAACATTAAAGGAAAAAAGAAAAGCGGGTTTTTTACATCGCAAAGTACAATAGCAGAAGAGCTGTCAGAGGCCTCAGCATTGCTTGCCGGCTTCTTCGGCCTAATAGGAGCAGTAAAAATGTTATCGTCTGCATATGCTTCTGTAAAGGAAATGGAGGAAGGGAAAAGGACAGCGTTACTCAATCTTTTTTAGGATCCGCCACGCATCTTCCCTCCATAGAATGTCGTGGAGGCAATCTGAATGCGCATTTGGCCTATCCAATTGCTTGCCATGGCCAGCCAGTGGATGAGTCAGTGTTTCATCTGGTACCAGTTTAACGACCTCATGGGATGGAAGGATTGCTCAGCCGGGGCGGAAAACCCGAAACAAGAGCTTGGTGTCGGGTGCATGCGGCAGCCGACACCTCCTCCAACTTCGCTCCATCGCCGTAAAAAAAATAAAAAATAACTCCAAAAAATAAACGTGTTACAAATCTTCAACCAGAGTGTTGAGACCGGTAAACTAAAAAAAATCCAAAAACATCACACTAAATTTTCTGGGATAGAAATAATTCCAACCTTCTCGGGGAGTCTTAGCTTAGTCTGGAAGATGTTCTATTTGAAGATGACAAATTTTATCATGAAAGCGTCAACCTTGCATGGAAGGGTGTCCAATTTGGTGTGAGAAGGGTATATCCTAAGTGGTGCATGTCAGTCGAACGAAGCTGGTCCCTGCTCATGAGATAAGTTGTTAGCAGGAGATTGTTATATTTCTTCGAGAAGTGCGCAGCTGTTTTTCTCACTGTGCCGAATTGCACTGCTGGCTAGTGCGGCAAATGTTCCGGTAGCATATTCCTGCTCCATTCTCACTTGGAGAAAGTTCGCCCCCATCGTCAGTGCTTGGTGGGGAAAATCAGAGCTGCGCTCAAAGAAGGGATTGCAGCGTTCTCTGCCAGTTCGCCACTGCATAGTTCCTAAAATCACTACCCTCCCAATTAAGATTGCGACTCTGAGAGGATGCAGAAGGCACTGATTTGCTCAGTCTAGCCATCCCTTTAACGGCTCCAACCCATGGTCCCGTCCAGAAGATCACCGCGAAGGAGACTGAAGCGGCTCTGAAGAAGATGAGGTCAGGCAAAGCGACTGTGCCCGACGACGTGGCGGCTGACCTGTGGAAGTCAAAGTTTTGGTACCCGGCTGAGTGGTTGGCGAAGTTCTTTAATCAGGTTGTAGCAGAGAAGAAAGTACCTGACTGTTGGAGCCAAAGTACGACGATTCCGATTTGGAAGAAGAAGGGCAGTCCTGCAGACTGCTCCAATTATCGTCCGATTCGCTTGCTTTCGCACAGCATGAAGATCTTTGAGCGAATTGTCGACGGACGAATTCGTGCATCGTTCAGCTTTCCAGCAATCAGTGCGGCTTCTTGGCTGGCTGTGGCACTGTTGATGCCATTCACGCCGCCCGCCTCCTGATAGAGAAGCACCGCAAGAAACAGAAGCCGGTGCATATCGCCTTCCTCGACTTGGAGAAGGCCTTTGACCGCGTACCGCGTGAAGTGATATGGTACGCCTTGCGACATCATGGAGTTCCTGAAGAGCTCATAGAGTGGGTGCGAATTCTCTACTCTTGTCAAAAGAGTCGAGTTCAAGCTGCAGCTGGGACCTCGATGGAGTTTCCCATTTCTGTCGGGGTACATCAGGGTTCTGCGCTTTCTGCACTCCTCTTTGTTGTCGTCATGGACGCCATCACACGAGATCTTCAGAACCCCGTCCCTTGGACTTTGCTTTATGCTGATGACGTAATACTCGCTAGCGAAGATAAAGATGAACTCACGCGTGAGTGCAGCTTGGTCCAAGTGGCGCTCGTTGTCTGGCTTGTTCTGCGACAAGAAGATACCAGAGCGCTTGAAGTCAAAAATATATAGGACCGTCGTCCGGCCGGTAGCGATGTACGGTGCTGAGTGTTGGCCTGCTACCAAGGAGGTTGAAACGCGCCTCAGCGTCGTGAAGACGAAGATGCTGTGCTGGACGGCTGGAGTCACGCGCCTGGACCGCATCCAAAACGATGTCATTCGGCAGAAGTTTGGTGTCGCGCCGATAGCGGACAAGATGCGCGAAGCTCGCTTACGATGGTACGACCACGTTCTGCGTGGAAAGGAAGACAGCGTCCGCAAGATAGGCCTTAAGTTCGAGGTGGTAGGAAAGCGGCCTAGAGGGTGTCCGAAGCAGCGCTGGTCTGACACGTTACATATGTAGGGACTTGAAGGTTCCTGGTGTCCACCCTGATCTAGCGCTGGATCGGGAGAGGTAGCGTCATGACACAATAATAGCGGACCCCGCTAAAAAGCGGGACAGACGCTGAAGAAGAAGAATTTTCAATAAAAAATAAGAGGATTAAATTAAGTTGACGCGCGTTCATTTGAAACGCTTTCTCAGACGCTGTATGCTCGGGTAGGCCCTTTATGACCACCTTTTAGATGCCTTTTTATTAGATGCCTTAACCTCGGCTGGTACTACGATCAGTAGCTGAACAAACATCTTCTCGAGCAGGTTATTACCCAAGCATACGTCACAAAGCGATGACCATGTAGCACAAATGCATATCTCGGAAGTAATATAACAACGACATCCAGATCGGCATCGCACATTGGATGACACTAGATTAAGCACTGCCTTTAGAATCACGGAGTGGTGCATCCGTCTTCAAAACGAGAAGTAAACAATAATTGAGTTGATTTCTTTTAAGCGTCAAGTGGCCGGGTAATGAGGTTGTCAGCTCATGAATGGATGTTGCGTTCGATCAAACATCACCTGGGCATAGCGAGGTGGAGCATACCCGCCCGGTCAACAGAAGGTGTAGGTTCGACTCCGCCTCGTGTTATGTTTTTGATCGCAACAGATCGTCGTTATGAGAAAAGTAGTTGAGCCCCTGTTCATGTTCGAGGACACTCATTCCATTCCTGCGAAGCTTAAGGCGTGGCGCGAAGCCTTCCATGGAGATTCTCACTGACCATTCTCTTCTAGCGGAACAAAGAAGCGAATCGTCTCTCGCGCCTCAGAATGTCCTTGACGGCGCAGGACAAGTCCATGCCGACCGGCGATGCGAGAAGACGAGTTTCTTCTCCAGAGGGGGGGGGGGGAAGGCTCGACCAAAAACACGACGTGCTGCGGCTCATCGCGTACGCGATCATGTATGGAGCTGGACACAATCGCCGCGATGCGTCGCAGGATTTCTTGCTGCTGAACATGGATGCGGGAGATTCGTTTGCAACATTTTCGCTGCGACAGAATGCGGTTCTAGTTCGGGAATTCCAAAATCCTCACGTAATAGTGCCGATTGATAGATATGTGTCGAACAAGCTTTGCACGAACGGTTTCAGTGCGTAGTCACTGGAGTTCAAGTACTGTTTACTTTCCATCGGGCGGAACTTACGATCCTAGCAGGCAGATGACCACGCACAAGCACGTGCTTACGCAACAACCTCGTCCCAATGGTTTCTTTTCCAGTTTACTGAAATGGCTGGAATCCTCAACTTACTTGGCTGGAATCTACATGATTTGCTCTTATGACTGCGGAACACGCAATAATGAGTAAATGTGCGCAGAAGGAAAAGAATTATCCTATTTTCATTACTTCAGTGACAGATCAATGCTAAGCTCCTTGTTTGAAACGTTCTGGCAAGTGTCTTTTACATCCTTTTGTCAGAGGTTCTTTGTAGCTGAAAAGGGCGCGTGTAGCGCAGTCGCAGGAGGCGCGACTGTCGCGTGCACCCGATACCAGGTTCCTGGTTCGGATTTCCCGCCCAGGCCAACCAAGCCTTCCATCCCTCCGGGGTCGGTGAATTGGTACCAGATGTGTCTGGGAAGGATAAAGCGCTGACTTGTTCATCGGCTGGCCACCGCAAGTCATTGTGTGGCCAAATACGCATTCATGTCGCCTCCACGACATCCCGTAGAAGTAGAATGCGCTGGCGCATCCCAGAAGGGATTGAGTAACGCCGTCCTTTATCCTTTATCCTTTATCTTTGTAGTTGAAAGTTGCCAGTAGCCACTTATCGGACTTTAAATTAAAAGTGGACAGAGTTTGGCGTCCAGATTTTCATGCGTCCTAGAAGTTCTGGAAGCAATTTGAATGAATCCCGGACTTATGAAAGGCTTAAGGCCGCCACAGACTTTTGCGGCGCCGCTGAGCGGCGCCGCTGTCCTATGCTTAACCATAGGGCAGAGACGCAGAGCTCGCCTCCAGCGGCGCCGCCAGCGGCGCCGCTGGGCGACGCCGCTGGCCGGCCGGCGGCACCGGCGGCACCGGCGGCGTCGCTGGCGGAAATGACTTGAATCATTCCACCCGGCGGCGCCGCTCCAGCGTCTGTCTGTCTGCGCTCTGCGCTCTGCCCTTTCGCGGCGGGATCCAGAGCGGAGACGGTCGATGCGGGCGCGCGATCGTCATCGGGGCGCGTTATTGTTAAGCACCAGTCGGTCCCCACTAGAAACAGTACAGTACCTCGCCGTCACCGCTCCCACTGATGATGAGTCAAGCCGCTGAGCGGCGCCGCTCGGCGACGCCGCTCAGCGGTGCCGCCGGTGCCGCCGGCCGGCCAGCGACGCCGCCGAGCGGCGCCGCAGAAGTCTGTGGCGGCCTTTAGGGCGGGAAGCGAGAGTCAAGAACCTGGGATCGGATGTATACGACAGCCAGCGCCTATTCCGACCGAGTTACCATGCGACTACCTCTTTCTAATGGATGCATATTTCACATTTTTGACTACGTCAATCGATAAAGGTCCCTGATGAAGGCCCCTAATTAGTGAAGAAGATAATTAATTCAGCTTCGAGACTCGTATCAAAAAATAGTGGAGGCAGTTTCAGTGTGCTTCGCCAATACATTTTGTTTGCCCTACTGATAGAGAACTGTGAGTTTCATCCCGCACAGGGAATCACCATCACGGCCAGATTCATCAATAACTTACAGCGTTTTAACGGAGAAAATACAGCCGGAATCCCTGATAGCACGGATATGCTGAAACATTTCTCCAGCGATAAGCTACGCTATCAAGGATTTTGGCTGTATTTTGTCCTTAAATTGCTGCGCCGTTGATGAATCTGGCCCCATGACCCCACCCTACTCTTACGTAGAGTCACTATCCTGCTATATTATTATATAAATCTGTTAGTCCGTGCGACGTTTAACAAGTCGCAGGGAGAAGGTGCAAAAAGATGCTACAGTATGTGGTGCTGCGTCACGACCAGTCTGGCTGTGTCTTTGAGCTTAACGATGGGCAATTGCCGGAAGTGAAAGCCGATTGCTGTATTTTTGGTACACAGAGAAGGAGGTATGGATGGGATTGTGCAACATCGCCCGGATTTAGAAGACGCATCACAGACATCATGAGGCGAGCATTCGTGTTCAGGACATGCCACAGACGTCGTGCCGCGAGCGTGTGGATCAGGGATGAAATTTTAAAAATTTTCAAAGAAAACAGAAAATCGCTTTCGTCAGAAAACAGAAAAGCCAAAAACGCCAGAAAGCAGAAAATTTCAAAATTGTCAGACGACCTAATTATTATACCTAAAGACCCATTCTACCGTAGCAAATGCCTTTCACAGCTAACGCCCTAACGATTACAGTACCGGACGCGTCTTTTGAATAGACGCCGAAAAAACCGCACTTTTGCGGTTTTTGCGTCTTTTTGCTCTAACTCACCCAAAGGTCATCCACTTGAAAAACCAAGGGCACATCTGAGCACAGGAGATCGAGCTCTATCGTTTGGTATATACATTTCTCGAGAAAGATCAAAAATGGCCAAAATTGAAAACTTGCGCTCCATTGAGAAGGCCGGCAGCGGACGAGTTGTCGGCCGCAAGGCGTCGAAAACCGTTACATGCCCACAATTCCTCTAATTTGAGGTGTTTTGAGAAACGGATGGTACCGTTTGATTCGCCTCTTCGATATCTACACAATAATGTATACAACTTCGCCAAAGCACCGCATTTTCGCAGTGGGTGGTCAAAAATGACTGGAACGGACTTTTTGCTATTGGAGAAGCTTATATTCCACGATTGCATGTTCTCGGAGCATCTGAAGCATGGCGTAATGTGCTTTGTCATGCCAGGAGTCCTCTGAGAGTGCGCCGTGCACAATGCATATAGGATCGAACCTATCAATCGAGGGGGGGGGGACAGTTTCTAGAGTGAGCATTTAGAGAGTTTTATGAGAAATTCTCAGCCGCCCTACTCAGGAATTGCTGTACTCTGTTCTGGCAAGACTTTGGAGTGCGCCGTGCACAATGTATATAGGATCGAACCTATCAATCGACTGGGCGCGACAGCTCGTAGAGTGGGCGTTTGGAGAGTTTCTATCAGAAATTCGCAGCCGCCCTACTCAGGATTTGCTGTACTCTGTCCGGCGAGATTAAGGAGTGCGCCGGGAGCAATGCATATAGGATCGAACCTATCAATCGAGGGGGGGACAGTTTCTAGAGTGAGCATTTAGAGAGTTTTATGAGAAATTCTCAGCCGCCCTACTCAGGAATTGCTGTACTCTGTTCTGGCAAGACTTTGGAGTGCGCTGTGCACAATGTATATAGGATCGAACCTATCAATCGACTGGGCGCGACAGCTCGTAGAGTGGGCGTTTGGAGAGTTTCTATCAGAAATTCGCAGCCGCCCTACTCAGGATTTGCTGTACTCTGTCCGGCGAGATTAAGGAGTGCGCCGGGAGCAATGCATATAGAATGGAACCTATCAATCGAGTGGGGCAACCGCTCGCAGATTGCACGCGCGGGCGTTTTCAGAGCGGTACATCAGTAATCGCAATACTACGATTGTTTCTGTGGAAATGGATTCTTTGCTTCTTCCAGGTTAGGGCTAGAGAGGAGGCACAAACACACGCACATCGAAGTATCGTGAGAGTACAAGCTGCCGCTGTGCCTTACTTTCATCGACCTGAAGAAGGCGTTCGATCCCGTAGAAACTGCAGGGGTCGTCGACGCCCTGCTCACTCAAGGCGTTCCTACTCGTTGGTTGATTGGATTTCGCTGGATGTCAAGAAAACACCTGGAAGCCTACCAAGGTGTTGGCCGAACTTCTTCGTGAAAGCGCTGAACACTGTTCGCTTCCCTCGAGCAAGAAGGACCCATTGGAGCACTCTCGCACAGGATAGGGACGAATGGAGACTGTGATGACGCACTCTCGAGTAATTCGATGACTACGGAACGCGACAGATTATACAGGTGATATATGAAACATTTCGTGTATCACTACCGTACATCAGCGAAATTAAAGGTAACCGTAACTTTTCTGCCTCTTACTAATTTCTTCATAGCCAAAAGCTGAGCAAGGTTCAGGGTTAGAAAAGAAAAGGCTCCCCAAGGCTCTGCAGGAAGCAATCATTGAGGATGACCAGCCAACAATTTTCAGTTTTTAAACCGGAGGTGGAGAATGGTGGCGATGTCCGTTCCTCCACGTGGTGCCACTGGAAACTACTCGCTCTGCGAGTTAAGCCGAACACGGACCCTAGATTGCAGGCGACAGGCCCTTGTGACAGGCCGACCTACGAAGACCCATGTCACATCACATGGTGTATGACAGCTCAAGTGTTTCGAGATAGTGCTACGGCGTCCGCGGGAGCCGACGCGCACTCGCAGAGCCCGGCGAGTGTGAGAAGTATGCGAGGGTTCCTGATGCGAGGGCGGCATCGGGGGGCAACTGAGCTAGTCCGAAAGTCCCGTAACGTAAGCAGGACCCGCGTGGCAACGCTGAATGTGGGTACGTTGACGGGCCTTCGCCCCACAGCATCGACCGCTGATCTGCATTTTGAAGATCGCCCCTCCGAGGCTGAAGCAGGTTGAGCGATGCGGTGCAGCTAGAAGTAAGTGGTGGCGAATCAGAGAGAAGGAAGCAGCTGTAATTTCTCGCGTGGTTACCGACAGTCACGACTGTCGACGAAACTTGGAAGAAGGCGACCGACGCGATTCGTCAAGCTGCACAGTCAGAACTCGGCATTACGAAGCCTGGGCGACGGTAGGTCGACAAGCAGACATGGCTGTGGACAAACGACGTGAAAGCCAAAGTGCGAGAGAAGAAGCTCTATCACGTGTTTCTCGGCGAAAAGACAGCCGATAACTGGCGGAAGTACCAAGAAGCAAAGAAAGTTGCAAAGAAGGCCGTGGCTGTTGCGAAAGCCACTCATTATGGAGATGTCAACGAGAAGCTCGAGTCTCGCGATGGTGAGCGGTATCTGTACCGACTCGCAAATAATCGCCATCGCCAGACCGAGGACATCGAGAAGTTCTTCGGCATCAATGATGAGAACGGCCATCTTCTTACGGACCGCAAGAAGGCATTGAAGCGATGGCGCGATTATTTTGAGGAAATCTCTACGGTAGAGTTCCCTCATCCAGCCATCCCTTCAGCGGCTCCAACCCACGGCCCCGTTCAGAAGATCACCGTGGAGGAGACTGAAGCGGCTTTGAAGAAGATGAGGCCAGGCAAAGCGACTGGGCCCGATGACGTGGCAGCTGATTTGTGGAAGTCCAAGTACAATACCGCCCGCGTCGCGCGGTCAAAAAGACGGTTTGCGACGGAAAAATCCGTCGCAAACCGTCGCATGCTCATAACTCCTTTAATTTTGAGTTATTTCAGAAACAGTTGATACCATTCGATTCGTCTCCTCGAAATCTATAATACCTTGTTTAAAGCTTTGCCAGTCCAGAGCGTTTTCGCTGTGTGAGGCCTAAAAAAATAACTGCAGCTGGCTTTTGCGATTGGAGCACCTTATTTTCCAGGACGTGCATGTGAGGTGCAGTGTTTTCGGAGTATCTCAAGCATAGCGTGCGTTGTCAGTGCTCTGTCATGTCTGGAATGTTCCGAAAGTGCGCCGTGCAAAAAGCATAGGGATCGAACCTATCAATCGAATGGGCGGAAGCATGCCCACTGGGTTTGTATCTTCACTTACTGGAAAATGTAAAGCCTTGAGGAATATTTCGATCCGTTTGGAGAATTTTACCGGAAACTTCCAGCCGCCCTACACTGGAATTGCTCCAATCTGTCCCTGCGAGACTTAAATGTGCGCCGTGTGCAATGCGTATAGAGATGAACCTATAAATCGAATAATCGAATGGGTTCGACAACTGTAGAGTGAGCGTTTGGAGAATTCTGTCATAAATTTCCAGCAGCCCTACTAAGGAATTGCTCTAATGCTCTCCAGCTAGAGTTTAGAGTGCGTCGTGAACAACGCAGATAAATTGCACGCGCGGGCGTGTTCGGAGCGCAATAACTCTTTCGAGTTCAAATCGTTTCGGCTGCAACTCGTGGGTCTTATAGGCAGTAAAACGTTGTAGTAGCACGCCGAAGTAGAACGGTGTAGCTTGAGAAAGGGCAATGTTACAGGGGTGCGAACATGCAGGTGAGGCTTGTGTGACGCAATTTTTTCCGATTTCGGTGGACCACTGCGGAAAGATCCGACGAGCAAACGGCCTTGAAACGCGCATACATGCAGAGAGCTTATAATGCTCCACTATGGCGTGCTCAGAACTCCTCGGCTTCCTAAACTGTCTTAGCTTCAGCTGCCAGTTTAAAGCGGCGGAAGATAGCGGTTAGAGTTTCTTGCGCACTTACTCGCCCAGATGTGAATGTTCGGCACTCGCAATGATACCATTCTGTTTAGCATCAAAAGCGCTATGGAACGGTTCCAATTCCGACCGATTCTGGAAACATCGATTTTTTGACAGTTTCGCATCGAGGGCGAGGCCGCTCGAGGCCGCGGCAGACAGACGATGACGTCATCGAAAACCGATGTTTTCGAAATGGGTTATGCTTGGTACAGTTCGATAGAGATTTTCATGCTGAATTGAACTATGTTACTGAGAGTAGAGAAAACTGTATTCTGAGAGAGTAAGAGCGAGGAGAACGTCCACCGCTGTTGTGCTAAATTGCACGCGCGGGCGTGTTCTGAGAGCAATAACTCTGTCATTTGTGAACCTTTCCGGTTGCAGCTTGTGGGTTGTGTAGGCAGCAAAATTTTCTAGTAGAGCTCTAAAATACAGCGATGTATCTTATGATTGGACAAAGTTACAGGGGTGCGAAAATGCAGGTTAGCCTTGTGTGACACGATTTTTTCCAATTTCAGTCGACCCCTGCGGGAAGTCGCAGAGAGCTAATGGCCTACAAATGCGCAGGCGAGCAGAACGCTTAAGATTCTTTATGAAGGCATGCTCGCAATTTCTTAGCTGATTAAACTGCCTTAGCACCAGCTGCCATTTTAGCGCGGCGGAGTTTTAGTGTTGAACTTTCCTGCGCCATTATTCGCCCAGGTTTGAGTGCTGGACACTCGCGGTTTTACCGCTCTGTTCGGCATGGAAAACGCTATCGAATGGTCCCAATTTCGACCGATTTTGGAAACATCGATTTTTTGACAATTTCCCATCGAGGACGGCGGCGCTCCAGGCCGAGCCTGCGCGGACGATGACGTCATCGAAAATCGATATTTTCGAAATTGGCCAAACATTCTCGTCCAAAATCATCTAGTGGTTATTTGGCGCGCTGATTACGAACCCGACGTCCGTTTTTGAAAGTTCCGCCGATTTCGGTAGGTTTTGGATATTCTTTAGGATAATTGGAGGTGGTCGGGTCAGGATCACCGATTTTCCTCAAACTTCGTATAGGGGCGAGGACTTATTCGGGGTGCCGAACACGATGCCGAAGTTCATTCGGACGCTTACGGCAGGAGACCGCCCAGACCGATAACTGAGGGTGATCGGTGGTACTGATTCGACCACCCTCAAACGGGAAGCAACCTACTGAAATCGGCGGACTTTTCAAAAACGGGCGTCGGATTCGTAATCAGCTCCCCAAATAACCGTCTAGATGATTTTGGACGAAGTTTGCACTATGAAATTTGGCCAATTTCGAAAATATCGGTTTTCGATGACGTCATTGTCCGCGCCGGCTTGGCCAGTGGCGCCCACGTCCTCGATGGGAAATTGTCAAAAAATCGATTTCTTTGAAATTGGTCTAGAGTGACACCATTCGATAGAGCTATTCGTGATGAACAAAATGGTGTTATTGGGAGTGTCGAAAACCCAAACGTGGGCGAGTAAAAGAGCAGGAAACTTCAATCGCAAAGTCCGCCGCCCTAAAATGGCAGGAGGGGCTAACGCAGTTCAGGCAGCTGAGAAGTTCTGAGCACGTCATCATAAATTACCTTAAGCGCTCTGTTCGCGTGCGCATTTTAAAGCCGTTAGCTCGCCGTGTCTTCGCGCAGTGGTCGACCGAAATCGGAAAAAATTGGGTCGCACAAGCCTCACCTGCATTTTCGGAGCGCTGTAATTTAGTACATTAATAAGCTACGCCGTTCTGTTTTAGAACACTTCAAGAACCTCATACTGCCTACAAGACCTACAAGTTGCAGACGAAACGATTTGAACTTGAAAGAGTTATTGCGCTCCGAACACGCCCACGCGTACAATTTGCAAGCTGTCGCTCCCCTCGATTGAAAGGTTCGATTCTATATGCGTTGCTCAAGGCGCACTCCAAAGGCTAGCTAGAGCAATTCCTTAGCAGGACGGCTGGAAATTTATGATAGAACTCCCAAACGCTCACTCTACCAGAAGTCGAACCCACTCGATTGATGGGCTCGATCCTACAACATTGTGTACGGCACACTCCAAAGGCTCGTCGGACTGCCTGGAGCAAATCCTAAGTAGGACGGCCGGGAATTTCATATAAAATTCTCCAAACGGTGCAAGATAGTCTTGAAGGCTTTACATTTTCCGTTAAATGAAGATAGAAACCCAGTGCGCATGCTTCCGCCCATTCGATTGATAGGTTCGATACTAAATGCATTGTGCACGGCGCACTCTCGGAACATCCCAGGCATGACAGAGCACTGACAATGCACTCCATTCTTGAGATACTCCGAAAACACTGCACATCTTGGAAAATATGGTGCTTAAATCGCAAACGCCTGCTGCAGTTATTTTTTAAGGCCACCCACGGCGAAAACGCGGTGGCCGGGTAAAGTTTTATACATGGTTTTATAGATCTCGAGGAGACGAATCGAATGGTATTAACTGTTTCTGAAACAACTCAAAATTAAAGGAGTTATGAGCATGCGACGGTTTGCGACGGATTTTTCCGTCGCAAACCTTCTTTTTGACCGCGCGACGCGGGCGGTATTGTACTGGTACCCTGCTGAGTGGTTGGCGAAGTTCTTTAATCAGGTTGTGGCAGAGAAGAAAGTACCTGACTGTTGGAGCCAAAGTACGACGATTCCGATTTGGAAGAAGAAGGGCAGTCCTGCAGACTGCTCCAATTACCGTCCGATTCGCTTGCTTTCGCACAGCATGAAGATCTTTGAGCAAATTCTCGATGGTCGAATTCGTGACATCGTCCAGCTGTCCAGCAATCAGTGCGGCTTCGTGGCTGGCTGTGGCACCATTGATGCCATACATGCCGCCCGCCTCCTGATAGAGAAGCACCGCAAGAAACAGAAGTCGGTGCATATCGCCTTCCTCGACTTGGAGAAGGCCTTTGACCGCGTACCGCGTGAAGTGATATGGTACGCCTTGCGACATCATGGAGTTCCTGAAGAGCTCATAGAGTGGGTGCGAATTCTCTACTCTTGTCCAAAGAGTCGAGTTCAAGCTTCAGCTGGAACCTCTATGGAGTTCCCCATCTCTGTCGGGGTACACCAGGGTTCTGCGCTTTCCCCACTCCTTTTTGTTGTCGTGATGGACGCCATCACACGAGATCTTCAGAACCCCGTCCCTTGGAACTTGCTTTGTGCTGATGACGTAATACTCGCTAGCGAAGATAAAGATGAACTAGAGCGAGAGGAGCAAGCTTGGTGTGATCGCTTGGAGCGGTTTGGACTCAGATTGAACGTGAAGAAGACCGAGTATTAAACGACGGACGTTACCGAGTCCAGCTCCATCAAGGTTAACGGCATCGAGCTTGCACGCACTGCGGTCTTTAAGTACCTGGGATCAGCAGTCGCGTCTGACGGCAAACTGATGGTCGAAGTGAATTCACGCGTGAGTGCAGCTTGGTCCAAGTGGCGCTCGTTGACTGGCGTGCTCTGCGACAAGAAGATACCAGAGCGCTTTAAGTCAAAGATCTACAGAGCAGTCATCCGGCCAGTAGCATGTACGGTGCTGAGTGTTGGCCTGCGACCAAGGAGGTTGAAACGCGCATCAGCGTCATGGAGACGAAGATGCTGCGCTGGACGGCTGGAGTCACGCGCCTGGACCGCATCCGAAACGATGTCATTCGGCAGAAGTTCGGTGTCGCGCCGATAGCGGACAAGATGCGCGAAGCTCGCTTACGATGGTATGGCCACGTTCTGCGTGGAGAAGAAGACAGCGTCCGCAAGATAGGCCTTAACTTCGAGGTAATAGGAAAGCGGCCTAGAGGGCGCTGGGCTGATACGTTACATACGGACTTGAAAGCGACTGGTGTCCACCTGATCTAGCACTGGATCGGGAAAGGTGGCGTCATGACACCAGAATAGCGGACCCCGCTACGATGCGGGACAGACGCTGAAGAAGAAGAAGAAACCGGAGGTGGAGAATAATTCTTCCCGTACTTACTATAGTACGGTTAGTTAATGGGTAATTAAATGCTCCCCAGAACACTAGTTTTGTAGCCTTAATACAAAGTTGTAAGTAATCCTAGTTTCTGCAAATTACTGTTGAAATTGAAAAGAATCCGAAGCCAAATTATGAAAGACGAGAAATGCCTTATGAAGGGATTCCATGCCAGCAGTACGTATACAGCAAATCAAACAAACAAAGCGGCATACCTCACAAGTGTATGGCGCGACTTCTATCTACCCGACCTCAGCCAAAAACGCCACATGCTTACAAGTTAAAATTTCCTGGAATCATATTTTGTAACGAAACTCATAATTCTATGACACCTTTGGGATACTTGTTATTGGGTTTCCATGATATAATTTTAATCACAGTTCTAATTTCTGGCCAATTTTTTGGTCATTTTCTCAGATAGCAGAAAACAGAAAAAAAATTGCCCAAGTTGGCCAGAAAATCAGAAAACAGGGAACAGAAATTCCGCTCATCTCTGGTCTAAACCAGAAGGCGTGTTAGGCCTTGTTTAAGCCTATGTTATACTCCCGCGGGAGCAGTCGCGGATGGGCGGAAATCGCGCCGGGCCACTCGTCGCGGCCCGCCACCCGCCACACCCGCCGTCCGCGGTGCACTCTTGGTCCGCGGACGTTCCGCGGATGCTCCCGCGGGAGTATAACACAGGCCTTAAGGCCCCCGCAGACTTCTGCGGCCAGCGGCACCGCTCAGCGGAACGGCGAGGTACTGTAGTCTTTCTAGCCGTGACCAACTAGTGACGCGCCCGTTTCCGCTCTGGATCCCCGCCGCGAAACGGCAGAGCGCAGACAGACTCTCCCGGCGCCGCTGGAGCGGCGCCGTCTTGAGTGATTCGAATCATTTCAGCGGTTGAAGGATAGGGCAGCGGCAACGCCGCAGAAGTCTGGGAGGGCCTTTAGTGTGCACGCGACGGGCGACGCGATTGATCAATTCGGCCACTACACATGGCATCGCATCGCGGATCGCGCGCACACTAAACAAGGCCTTAGAGCCTCTACAGAGGGCGGGAGCGATATGGACGAGTTCTCCGGCACCACGCGGAGAACTCGTCCATATCGCTCCCGCCGCAGTGGGCACCCACGCTGCCATGTTGGTGGAAGCCGCGGTGCGAACGAGTTGTCGCGGAGCTACCGGTCGCAAGGTCCCCGAGGACTGCCATAGTTCACTACGGCTCTCACCCTCAGTGCTAGGAGCTGCGGGTGAGACCCGTGTTGGCGCGATAGATGGGTGTCGATTATGTTCATCTAATTGGGAGCATTTTTTAACGAATCTATACGCTAGGATTATAAAAGGTTGGTGCATGATTTCTTTCCATAAAAGAGCTTGACAACCAACAATAAAATCACCGTTAGTGTCGACAAATGGAAGCGTATGGAATCCTGCTCTCAAAACGTAACGCAAAAAACCTTAGATAAAAACGATATTAGGTAACCTTAATTGCACTGCAAATCTTCGTGGCCTTCCAGCCACAGGTTAGCCGTGTGAGGTTTAGGGAAAACCCTTGCACAGAAATGCAACAACAAAGCGGACCGTTATTTTTAGTATGAGCTATGAATGCATCGGGTAGACTTTTCAGACTCATCAAGGCATCGGAGGAAATGCTGTCATCAAAAGGGCTACCACATTGACTTCGAGCAGCCTGTCATCCGAGGAACTTTTAGTGGAAGTCGAACGACAAAAGCGAGAGCAAGCGTAAAATGGTGCAGAACTGTTGAGACGTGGCGGCTCGCGATGCGCGTCGCGAGCCGCCGCCATTGCTGAGGCTGACATAGTTCACGCAGTACTGCGGATGGAGACTTTTGCGAATTTTAGCGAATCAGCTGATTCAGTGTCTTTTTTGGATTCCTCGTCTTCTCGACCGTTTCGTTCGTGATTTCGTGTTTTTTCGTTTTATCGCTTTTTGATCCGTATGTTGTTGTAGGATTGTTGTTTTCAAAGGTATTTCGTCACGATAATCCTCCAATGTCCTGTCAAGCACAAAACTACGCGTCTTCATGACTATGTGGAACCTGAGAATCAAGAGAAATACTGCAGTCGAGAAGACGCGGAAAAACCCCGCTATAAAAACATGACTTCGAAAAAATCGTCCTTCAATTGGCACACCTTGTCCGGAACAGAAATGTGGATTTCGGTGTCGGCGAGGATGTCCACAGGAGAAGAATGCCCGAAATGAGCCTAGCCACGACGAAACCCCTAGGAGGAGAACAGCATGAGACATCACATGGCCACTAAAACATCACTAGAAGTGTGTTGAAATCACTGTGGTACGCTCACGAACACTGCACTGGTCAAGTGCACTGCCCTAAGGCCTATGTTATACTCCCGCGGGAGCATCCGCGGGACGTCCGCGGATGGAAGGTGCACCGCGGACGGTCGTCGTCGTCTCGGGGCGGCTAGCGTCGCATTGGGGCGTGTTTCCCGCGCCGAACTCCGCGGCACGACAGCCTTCCGCAGTGCAATGCACCGCGGACGGTTGTTCTCCCGCGTGCGGGAAGTATAACACCCTTCTTGTCGTCCCGCGGGAGTATAACGTAGGCCTAAAGGTCGCAACTGCCGGCAAAAGTACGCAGTACTGCGTGCAGTAACCTTCGCGGCGCCGTACCATCCCCCGTCGTCATGGCGGGTCCGCGGCACCCGCAAGACTCTCCTGTACAGGCCGTGCGGCGAGGATCCATATGCAGAAGACACGCGATAGACGACGTCTCGTAACGAGCATTCGGATCCAGTAGAAGTGTTACAGACACCGTGCAAAGTGCACAAGGAATCAGAAGAAATGTCGCACACGTCAACCACTACTTTACATAAATGTAAAATGTAAAGTAATGGCTTTTAACTCTGCGCAGTAACAGGGCCACTGTTCATGTGATCAGACTTCCTCTTCCTATCGACTCTTCTACCAGAGCGCCGACTTCGGCAACATCTCCCTTGATGGTGTCCTTCCTGCATCTCTTTAGGCCCCTCCTGCATGACAAAATAATTTGAAGCGGTTCACCCTCAGCTTCCATTGGATTGAAGATGTCATCATCGCAGCTCTGGTATTTTCATTCCACACCCTTTCCAGCAGAGCACATCCGAATGCCCACCCGAACATCCTCGCCTAATCCTTTATTGTGGCCCCGTTGAGAAACTTTGCCAGATAATGGGCTTCGTAATCGATGAGCACCTATTTTATTGCCTTTCTGATCTTCACCTTCATTATAGCATGACCAAACTCTTTTTGCGTCCGGGGGATGGGCTCTTTTGCTGCTTTTCCTTCCTCAGCTTCCTGACGATGGTATTTCTTGTCCAGCAGTTCTTTGAAGTAGTCCTCCCATCTTTTTCTGAACTTGACTGGCTTCCGTAGTACCCCGCCGCCAGTACTCTTCACAGTCCTGACTGAACTGAATGTCGAGGCTAGCCCTATGTCATGAACTGGTCCGCCGGATCGCGAACTTTCTCCTTGTTTGTGCATACCCAACTAGGGTTTAGATGTGATAATAAAAATATGTAGTATTATCCTACTATATATAAGCCAGAATGGTCGTTTGTCTTCTGTCTGCTTGTTTGCACAGTAGTGGTGGAGGAGTGTGTTGGGAGGAAGTGTGGGGAGAGGGTTGTAGTTGTGTTTCGATGTAACACAAGACGGTTTAGAGTTTTCTGTTTTGGGCAAAAATATCAACTTGACTGCACTTTTCTTCTACTCCCGTTCACCAGGTAGGGGAAATTGCTTTTTTCTTCATTTCATTTTTCTACTCACTGTTTTTCGTTAGAATTATTAGTATGCTGGGTGGCAATAGTTTTCACTGTAGATCCTACTATATACAAGCTATGCCGGAGGAGTGTGTTGGGGGAAGTGTGGGGATGGGGAGGGGTTGTAGTTATGCAACGTGCCTGGCCACTCAGTAGACGTGCGGAACACGTTGCCCAACGTGCATAGCGATTCAGTAGACGTTGAATATCGACCTACATTATCGGTTTGCTCAAATATTTAAACGATCAGGGTGGGAGCTAAGTGATTAGGATCGTCGACAGAAGGCTCGCACAGGAGGGGAGGGCAATCAATATCGATCGATATTATCGATTTTCTCTCAGATTTAACCGATCAAGGTGGGAATTAAGTGATTATAATCGATGAAGGAAGGCCTTCACAGCAGAGGAAGCAATCAATATCGATCGATGTTATCGATGTTTTCCCAGATTTAGCCGATATGGGTGTGGCACGTGTGTGTTGTGGTCGAAGGATTGCTTCACATCAGGTGGAAAGTTTCATTTTGCACTTGTTGCATCATAATATAGACCAAATAGGGATGATGATAACACTTAGCATGTTTAGGTGAACAACATAAGATAGGCACCATTGCACAGCTACACAGATATGACCTAACGACACCGCAATTAGGTAGATAAGATAATGCACAAATACTACACTATAGCTTGCATACATCCTTTTAAGACTAGAGGTCGTAAGGAATGATGATAACACTTAACGTTAGGTTACTAGAGTATCTGCCTTCCTGACCAATATGCTAGGTTGGTGAAAAAGTCTTGCACTAAAAATTTTGAAAATTTTTCAAGAATTAACAGGAACATCCAAGAACTGTTTGATGCCACGTAGTTGTAGTACAAACATTCTAGAATATTTCCCATGTGTGGGAATTTGCTTCTGAGGGCATATAAATTCTACGATTGCAGTGAAGGCTGACTGACCCCGTGATTCGGACAAGGCTTCGCGACTGACTATCGCTCAGTCTTTCCTTGTTCATTTTTGTAATAAGGACTTTTTCAAGAATGTCGTCACGAGAGATGAATCCTGGGTCTTCCTCGTTAACCATACTCGAAAGGCCCAGTGGCTCCCTCAAGGAGAACCACAACCTCAAGGTGGACATCCACCAAAGGAAGGTAATGCTGTGCTGTTGATGGGATTCTCGAGGAACGCTCTATCGTGAGCTTCCTGACGACGGCACCGCAGTAACAGCGACGATCTACGCCACACAGCTGCAGAAGCTGAGCGAGGCCAGTATAAATGTCATTAACTCTAAGGAGTAGTGGGTCTTTGAAGTTACATTGCAATTGGCGCCTCACGAGTTCTGGGGTCTTGTACGTCTGCGATGCCTCGGCAGCCAAGCGGCTCGGAGCGCAGAGGGTAGCGACGATGCTTGGTGCGAAAGGGGGCGGTGGTTTGATTCCCTAACGATGCTGTGTTTTTGCAATTCATCCGATTGGTTGAAGGATTCTGACGTCCATACCATTTTCAGAGGTTTTCTCTACCTAAGTTTCCAGCTGCTTGCTATGCTATTCAACAAGATGATGTACAAATGTTCAGCACCAGTGATACGCAGGCACAAAGTGCCACTGGTACACAATACGGACAGCGTTAGGAGCTGCTCACAGTTTATTTTCCTACATGGACCAATGACCTAGGAAAAGCCATCCTGCGAGGACTTTCAAAAGAGACCAAGATGTGACGTCGGAGGTGATTAAAATGTGAAACATAATCTGTAGATTCCGCAACTTGACATAAACGGCCATCGGTACACCTTTCCCTCACCTTGGCCCGTCACCTGTAAATCAGGGGCCTGCTGAAGGTTTTTTAAACCTAACACCAAGAATATCGCTCGAGTAGAGACCTGCTAACGCTGATGTGTGCTAACGCTCATCTTTAGACAAGCTGGTTTATTTATTTATTTATTTATACTCTTACATCGCAACGACAAAAAGGTGAGTCTTTCTTGCGAAGAGGTCAGCAGATTTCTTTGTTGCATCATTCACCTTCCATTCCCAGTCGATCATATCTTTTGCCTTTCGTCCTCGATATCATGAAATATCGTCGAGCCATCGTGTCCTCGGTCTCCCCTTACTTCTTTTTTCAGACGACAGCCACTTTGTCGCTTCTTGTGCCCAGGAGGTGCACGTGTTCAGTGACAATTTATGGGCGTATATCAATTTACGCCTCAGTGCGGATATTATCCAGTCCTTCAAGCCAGATCTTCTTTTTATCACTTTCGCTTTTATTTTGTCAGCCAGGCGAATACCGAATATAGCGCGCTCTAGACGACGCTGAGCTGACTGCAAACTGATGGCCGTTTCTTTACTCCAGGCCCATGACTCGCAGCCGTATATTACCGCTGGATGCAGGTGTTGATGAGTTTTCTTTTAAGGGAAATCGCCACAGTACTGGAGCATAGGAACTTTCTATGTTTGTAGAATATTTTACGGCCACCTTGTATGCGTCTCCGAACTTCTTTCAGTTGATTTCTTGGTGTTGTAATCAGTTGGCCGAGATACACATATTCATTGACGCGCTGTATTGTGTCGCCATTCAATTCCACTCGTTCTTCACTGTTGGTCGCAGAATGGCTGCAGCTCCAAATTTGCATCCATTTGGTCTTCTTTAAATTTAAACTCAGTCCCACTTTTTGTGATTCCATCATCAAGTCGGCACCCATCGTTTGTAGTTCCTCACTGGAGCGCGCTAGCAGGACTATATCGTCGGCATAAGCCATGTAGGATAAAAGCCTGCCATTTACTTGAATACCTCTGTTGGAAAAGTTGACATTATTCAGTGCATATTGGAGAGTAAGTACGAACAGGAGTGGGGAATCGTGTCACCTTGAAGAACTCCGCGTTGCATATCCAATTTCGCCAGACGATCTCCAACTTTTATCATCGCACTTCCATTGGCATAAAGCAGTTGAATTACCTTGATGATATTATTATCAATACCGAAAGATTGAAGAGCACACCAAATTGCCGGGAATTCTACCCTGTCGAAAGCTTTTTTGAAGTCGATGAACATAACACAAGCTGAGACGTTGAATTCACGTGTTTTTTCAATGATTTCGTTCAGTGTTTGAATGTGACTAACTGTGGAAAACTTTTTTCGGAAACCTGCTTGCTCTGATGGAAGTATAGCACGAGCTTCAGCGAGTTTTTCCAAGCGGTTACTAAGCACTTTCGTAAGGATCTTATATATAGTTGACAGACGGGAAATAGGTCGGTAGTTGGCAACATCCGTCAGATCTCCATTTTTGTACAACAGAATCGTGTCAGCAAATGTAAGTTCTTCTGGAATAATTTTTGCTGCTATCATTGTGTTGTGCAACTGACAGACTGGTGAGGAAATAGTCCTGCAAGTGGTCGGAGGGCGAAGATTGAATCTTATCAGAACCACGAGCAGATCTTGATTTTCTCGTTTTCATTGCTTCCTCAACTTCGGTGACAGTCAGTTGTAAGTCGATTGTGTCTGCAGGGGAGAGCTGAGGTCCATATGACGAGCGATAGAGGTCATTATAGAATGATTCCACAGCCATGACTGTCTCTTCTATTGGGTCTGCAAGATTCATGGAAGAAGTGGACAGGGTTCGACGAAGGCTTGGGGAAGTGGGCTGGGTAAGGGGGAGTGGCCTGTGTCGGAGAATGGGCAAAGTTTTGCAAGAGTATTTGAGGTGTTGGCGTCCATTTCTAAGTTTGTTCGTCTGCAAAGCTTTGATAAGAATCGCAAGATGACGTTGCCGAAGATCTTCTGTGAGTGATTTTCGAACAAGCTTACACGTTTCTGCATATTCGATATTCTGCAGAGCAGTATTCCTTCCGAACTTGAGGTTACGACGGAACCGTAAAAGTTGTCGCGTGTGCTCCGAAATACGGGGAGGAAGTGGTTCAAAGTGGGTCGCTTGATCAGTGGCAGTATTTATGATGTGCTTCAATTTTGCGTAATCTTCAACTGCATCTCCGGACGGGGGCATTGTTTCAAGGAGGTTCTGTGCACAGTTTTTAAGCAACTCATTGTCAACGATTCAGGTGCCTCTGTACGGTCTTGTGATTCTCCTTGTTTGTCTGAGATGTAGTGTACAACACACCAATCGGTGGTCGCTTCCAGCATTTATGGAGCTCAGGACAGCGACATCTTTCACACCCTGCATGCTACTAACCAGAACATAGCCTATTTCTTTTTCAAGTCCGAGCGCGCTACTCCTCCATGTCCATCTGAGCTTAGCTTTCTTTTTGAAAAAAGAGTTTGCCAGAAATAACCGCTGTTCTTCGCAAAATTCGGCTAGCATGCGTCCCCGAGCGTTTCTCTTATCCGAAGCATACATGCCTATGTAGCGCTCTTGCTCTTCACGAGCTCCCGGTACGGCATTGAAATCACCGAGCACGATTATTTGAGCATTCGAACGCCTATCAATAACGTTTGTCAGAATATCCAGAAATTCTTCGTAATCTTCGTCATCATAACCAGAGTGAGGGGCGTGCACTTGGATGATTCGTAAAGCATTTCTACTTGAGGGTTTCAGTATCAGCTCAATAATGCGATCTGAGTGAAAAATACATTTGCAGAGGCTGTTCAAAGACGATCTCAAGTAGAAACCAACTTCACTTTTTCCTCTTTCCGAATTTCCACTGTTATATATTGAAAAGTCGCTTTGCAGATCTATTCGGTTAGAGCCTGATATCCTCGTCTCAGATAGTCCCACTACATCAAACTTCAGCGCTTCCTTTGCAGATTCAAAATCAGTTAAACGTACCTCACTTGAGATCGACCTTACGTTGAGAGCGCAGATGCGGAGAAAATCTGCTGATGTTCTTGCCATACAGCCCACGCTCGGCAACTGCGTATTGGACTGGGTCTTCTTATCTTCAAACGGCCAGCAAGATTCGGGTGAGGTCGACGGAGTGTAGTGAGGGTCGACCGCTCTCTGTGACTGCACGATGAAGACTTAGGTTAGACAAGCTGGTCTTAGAGGAAAAAACAAGCTGGCCGAACGGATGGCCAGAATACTTCGAAGCACGTCAACTTGAAGTTGACGGATACGAACAGCTGGAAGTGGTAGAAGAACAAAAAGGAGATTGGGATCCGCAAGATGAAATAGTAGACGTGGAGAGCAAGCTAGCAGTGGACATGTGATAACGTTTTCAGTGGAAGTCTTGTTTCGGAGGAAAGGGCACGTCTTCAGTTGGATATCGTCTATGGAGCCGATGTCACTGGTCCAAGTATGAAAGCAAACTGTGGAGAGCCCGTAGTTTTTATACGCTTCCCGTATTGTGCTCATTGCTTCTGTTTCGTCCACTTTGTGCCTGCGTATCACTGCTGTTGAACATTTATACACCATTCTGTTGAATAGCTTTCTCATCGCCTTTTGACTAAAAAAACTGGTCAGTAAACAAGTCGCGAGAAAGTCACTTTCCACAGCATACAGCTGGAAAATGTATGCTGTGGAAAACGTCAGAAAACGGTGTAGACGTCAGAATCTCTCAAATATCAACCAATCCGTTGGAATTCAAAAACTCAGCGGCGCAGAAGAATCTAACCCCGATCTCCCTTACATGAAGCAACATCACTATCCACTGCGCTCCGAGTCGCTTGCCCCTAGGGCGTCGCGGTCGTGCAATACCCCAGAGCTCGTGAGGCGTCGACTCCATTGTAACTTCAAGGACTACGAGTCCTTGGGTTTAACGATTTGGCAAAAAAGACACATTTTTATACTAATTGAGGGAAGAGGATTCCTCCTATATGACCCGCTCTCCCCGTTCAGGCATACGCTTCAGCCCGTCCCTTGTTAGGTGCATGAACAATCTCTACCGCCATTGTGCCGCTTTCCACGTGAGCCTTCATGTCCCTGCCATGAAGAGGTGGTTGCACTCTGATACAGAACTTATGGCCTCCTCGAGCGTCAGGTAGAGAGGTAAAGCCATTTCTGTCGCTCTCGGTATATCGGACCTGTGGAGCGTATGCCGTCATGATATTGCAACAACTCATTCGTTTCTAGTCTCAGGGACATGGTTCTGTCGCGTATTACTCAGACAATAGCCACCAACTACTCTGTGACAACCCTTTCCCTCTTGGCTAGCATTGGCCTCCTTCTCTCGCCCTTTTCACAGGGATAGAATTTGGATTCATCTGCGCTACATGAGTTCGATGAGTTTCTTGGACTTCCTGGCCAATGTTCCCATATTCAGAATTTCAAACCGAACTACCTTATTTAGCCGAGGTCGCTTGTTTTTCGGCAGCCCTCGAATGCTGACATCAGAACTCCGGCGGAAGTTCTGCTCTCATCTTCTGAGTGACATCCTAGCATGTACACCCTATTTCTCTTTTACTCATGCTCTATGTAGGAGGTTTCTCCATCAGCCAGCCTGTTAACCTGGGCCTGACACTGGAATCATTTCCATTCTGGAGCAACTGCAACCCATGGCGTGAGGAAGTCGAGATTAACACCTGTGACCGTTTACGCAAGAGGCTACACTGCTACCTGTTCAGATAGCTAAGCTCTACTCAAGGCAAGCAATGTGATTACGTTAAGATCGCTACCATTTCGCTTTCCTTGGAGCGAGTGAATTTAAACAAAATGGACTGTTTCGACTCGTGCTCGAAAATGCCACTGTGTACTTCACGATTTCCACCATTCATCTCAGCTTGCCGTTCTCAGCAGTGACTAGGTTGCTTTTTTGGCGCAATCTTCGCATTCATGGATCATGCTCATCATGCAACACGGGTTTTTCCTCGGTTCTGGAACCAGATCTGAAAGCACGACAACTCACCCAACGATTATATCCTTAGCGAAGCGATATTTCATGAACAATGACAATTGAAGCTTCTAGAAGACCATCAAAACTTGCGTTGTTATTTCCGTTGTGCAGAATGCTGTTATTAGGTTGGAAAAAAAGTCTCTTCACACTTCGAATTTTTTTTTACCCTTCCCCTTGTAAACGCACTAGGCAATGTTGATTGCTGATTTCGTAATCCTATCACATTTGTCTACTGTTCGCACGCGGACACAGGTTAAGACTCTTCTTGTAATTCGTTATCCATCCAGTCTTCCGAACTCATTGCCAGATCTACCTCATGGCCATTTTCAGCACGGCATTCTTCATGAATTCATTAAGGAATCCACAGCACGTCAGGCAGCAGACCAAATTGACCATATATATGGCTTGGGATCTACTACTCATCGCGTCTGTTATGAGTGGTTCGGAAAGTATTTAAAGGGAGATTATTCACTGAGGGCAAAGCATGGTCAGGAAGGCCAACTGAATAGGACGACACTGAATTACTCCACCTTCTTCGTACCGATAGTTGGCAGACGACACGTCAGCTGGCAGAGAAGCTCGAAGTGTCTCATAGGATAGTAGGAATCCATCTGAAGAATCTTGGC
Organism: Heligmosomoides polygyrus bakeri; assembly: GCA_947359475.1. Taxonomy (NCBI): domain Eukaryota; kingdom Metazoa; phylum Nematoda; class Chromadorea; order Rhabditida; family Heligmosomidae; genus Heligmosomoides; species Heligmosomoides polygyrus. The sequence continues at coordinate 34,578,419 of OX375869.1, forward strand.
TTTCATGGAAATTTGGAGCTTGGATTCCACATGCCCTGTCAGACACTCAGAAAGGTCGACGGCTCTCCATCGCTGCTTCTCTTCTGTCCAGATAAGGAAGAAAATCGTTTCTTCCGCAGATTGTGACAGGCGAAGAGTCCTGGGTTCTGTGTGCCAACTTCCGAGGAAAAGGCAATGGGTACAAAAGGGAGAGAGCCCTAAGTGTGATCTCAAGCCCAATGTTCACGAAAGGAAGATTCTCTTCAGTGTTTGGTGGGATATCAGAGAAGTGATTTATCGGCAAACTCTCAGAAGTGGAGAGACACTTACTGCTGTCACATACTGCGGCCAACTCCACAAAGTCGTCGCAACTCTCTAAGAAAACAGGCCGGAGAAGTCGAAGGTGATGATCCTGCATGACGATGCAAAACCACATGTTGCAAGACTCACAAGAGAAACAATAAAGGAGATGGGCTGGGAGGTAATGCCACATCCACCGTATAGCCCTAACCTCGTTCGTGCCGACTACCATCTCTTCCGTGCTCTCAAGCAAGAAATTGGAGAGAAATATTTTGGAACGGATGAAGATCTCAAAAATTGGATTCATCAATGGTTCGACTCCAGAACTGCAGTTTTTTAAGCGAGAGGAATTGGAAAATTACCCAGTCTTTGGAGAAGTGTAGTGGGACGAAATGGAGTTTATCTCAATTGATTTGACTTTGTAGTTGTGAAGTAATAAATCTTTGAAAAAAATGAAAAGACTTTTTTTCCAACCTAATAGTTGTGAAGCATTTCCAACTCGTTTTTGCTAAGGCTTTTTTGCTCCCTTGCTCTTATACATGTCTTAGGGGCGTTTATTTCTATATCAGGGATAAGAATCCAAAAGCACGTAGGTAGTCAATTGTAGATGCGACAGAACCATCGTCAATCGTGACCATGGTAGTCGTAATCGTTATTCCAGAAAATTGCCGAGAAAAGCAGCAGATGTTCTCTATGACGCATACAGAAAATGGTGTTGATCCGAAATCCTCCATGAAATCATTTTTGAATTCCGGTTTGAGACCAACCAACATCCTTTCTCTTTCGATTGACATTATTCATGTCAAATCTTTTTCAAGTTTAATAATCTAGTTATCCAGCGGACCATATAAAACTGTAGCGATATATCAGAAACCAGCGTCTGACGCTGGGCGTGCTGGCCACGCAAGGTTTGCCGGCTTCGGGTATGGCGGGCCACGCTAGGAACGTAGCACAAACCTAGATGAGGTTGCTTAATCACCCAACGTCCGTCGCTGGCTTCGCCGGCAACCAACGCTGGGTAGGCAAGCATCCCCAGCGTCGAAGTCGAACACGCAAAAGACAGCCTACCACTGATCGATTGCTGCCCTGCTGAGTATCACCCACATCTCTGTACAGCACTCAGGAAAATGTCCGCACCACTCTTGCTTCGACTAGCGTTGTGTTCACAACCTACTGCAGGTCGTCAAGCCTAATCGAATGTCTGACTGTTTCCGTCCAGCCGTCCTGCTTTATGTCACGAGATGAATTTGATGAATGACGATTTTTTTTAATGAATTTGTGATAAAAAGGTGACATAGGACAAAATAAATACTATCCTTCTCCGCATGTAGTAGTTTGGAAACTCATCAAAGCACTGGGGAATATTGAGGACCTAGAGGCGAGACTTGGTTGAAAGCGTAGTCGAGCCGAGCGTATGTCCCACCAACTATCTTCGCTGACCTGTCCTGGCCCACCGCTGAAAATTGGAGGCCTGGGCAAGAAATAGGTTAGTAACAGGCGCGCGAAGTATGCTCTTGAGGTCAAAGTAAACAATTTCCAAATCAGAAGGAGCGTCTTCCAGATTATGACATTGGCCACTAATTTTGAGGAGACGTACGAGAAGAATTATATACGAGAGCCTAGTGTAGTCGAAAACTTGGGGGAGGTGGATGATGGGAACTTTATTTTTGCTATTGGCGGACCACTACAGAAAGCGACTCATGCCTACCTCCTTCATATATGGCGAGATTTTCCGTCTCCCATTGATTTTCCTTCCGTCAATGCATCAGAAGGAAATTCAGTATCGCGTTCAAAAGATCGATAATACCGACCGATATTGACTGCTTGATCAAAGCGCCCCAACTGCTGTGAAGCGCTTCCGTCGGCCAACCCATTCACGCAACTCCCAACCCGATTGGTTAGGTGTGAGAGAAAACCGATAGCATCACTCAAAATATCGAAAATATCGATCGATATTGACTGTGTAATCAAAACTTCTCCATGCTGAGAAGCCTTTCCGTAAACCATCTTAATCATCTCAACATCCATTCCGATCAGTTAGCTCGTGGAGAAAACCGATAGCACCGGCAATATCGATCGATACTAAATGTCTGAGCAACCTTCACCACTCAAACGATCGAGATATCGATCGATATATGTCTGAGCAACCGCCCATATTATAGGAAACTGAAGGCATGGAGAAGAGGAGGTGTAGGAAGAGCTGCCAAGGAGACGCTACATATTGGTGCTCCCACTCGCTGGACGTTCGATGTGCTCGTCTCATGTCTTTCGATTGATAGACAACCGTTTCTTCTTCCACAAACTTGAAATTCTTCAGCAGCTGTGTGTACTGACATGTTCTTTCAACAAACAGGTGTTTTATGTTGGGCTGGAATTGGTGAGTAATTTCGCGTTTAATTCATCCGGCGCATCTATCCAGATCATAGCCCAGTGCTCAACCAGCTGTCGCGTGTTTTTAGCGCTGGGCATTTCGCTCTTTTCACTTTTTGACGGAAATGGCTGTTGCGACAACGTCTCTTGTTGGATACATCTACAACACTGCAGACGGAAAAACGTTAACAGATATTGGTTGGAACTGATTGATTGTGCCGACCTAAAAGAGATAATGTGATCGCTGGACGTACGCGCTGGTTGTGACAAGTCGCCTCGAGCGAACACAATGGGATCGGATTTAACCACGATTTTTTCGCCGAAATATTTCAGTTTTCCACATGCGGAAAATACGGCATCGCAGGGCAGCTGTCTTCTCTTCAGGCTCACAAACGACACAGCACGGTTCCTGTGGACAAATAATTTAGTTTGCGTTCAGTATTCGGCTTCAAGGTTCCCTTTCTGCTAAGTAATCATCGTTTTGTCGTGGAGGCGGTTTTTGGGCGCGTGTAGCGCAGTCGGAGGAGGCGCGACTGTCGCGTGCACCCGATACCAGGTTCCTGGTTCGGATTTCCCGCCCAGGCCAACCAAGCCTTCCATCCCTCCGGGGTCGGTGGATTGGAACCAGACTTGTCTGGGAAGGATAAAGCGCTGACTTGTTCATCGGCTGGCCACCGCAAATCATTGTATGGCCAAATACGCATTCATGTCGCTTCCACGACATCCCGTAGAAGTAGAATGCGCTGGTACTTACCGTACTTTATCCTTTTATCCTTTAATCATCGTTTTATATATTTTAATGAGTTGCAGTTGACTGAAAGTGCTCGTTACGAGAGCGAAAATTCATTAAGGTTTGGTGCAGCTCAGCCCAGAGCAACTAACGACTTCGCGCTCTCTTCGAGGTCTTAGCAGTTCCTCGACTCATGCTGACTTCCCCAGTTAAACAACGAGTGGGATAGGAAACTCCTACATTCCTCACAAGCATTTTTATTATTCAGCTTTTATACGGTGCTACCTTAAATCAACTCGAACACATTCAACGTTTACCCCGCTAAGCCTATGCTCGTTGTTAAGAGTGTTCAGTTACAGGATAACGATGAAAATCTTGCATTCCAATTCCAAACAACGAGATATAATCGACTTTCAGTCATTGATCTTACATATAACCAACATTATTTCTGTACAATTTCTGTACAACTGATCAAAGCCTCAAATCAACATAGCATTTCCATTTTGCAAAATGCCTAAACAGAGCTCAAAGCTAACATCACCACAGTAGCCGTTGATAAACGACTATTCGGATATCGATCGAGGTTTATTTTTACCTGAAAAAGTCTTAGTTTGTGGAGCAACTATTCAAGTCTATCTGCCCAGCTCCGAGAATCCCGTTTCTACATATTAAACCAAATGGTACGGGACCCAAGTTGTGCAATGTCTTTTGCATAGTAGTTTGCTTCCCTGATGGCAAGTTAGAGGGAGCTCTTGCATTCTTCACTCTTTGTTTCCGAACCTCCTGATATCGCCATAACAAGTTCAAAGAATGGGAGTGAAGAGAAAAGGGAAAAAGAAGGCAAAGAATCAACCACCGTAACTCTTCTGCCACGAGACGACGTGGAGGTAGTTAGAATGCGCATTGTTTGCGATGGACATCAAGTCAGTGCTTTATCCTTCCCCGCGAAGCCTGACAACAATTCACCGATTCTGGATGCATGGAAATGTTGAATGACATGGGCGGGAATCGAACTAAAGGCCTCGATTCAGAGAGCAGGCGATGGTTGGCTCCTTTCCAAACTGCAACTACCGCCCACGATCATCAGAAATATTCCTCCCACAAATAGTATCAAATTGATTCTTGAAGCGGATGCTAGACCCTCGGACACCCTAAGGAGGTGAGAGTGGGCGCACCAGGAGAACGAGAGGAGCAACGCACAGCTCTCGCTTGGATATTTCTCGAAAATTACGCCGGCCAGTCGAGTAGTGGACTTCAGTGACACCCAGTCAAACTGAAGCGTCTATAGCGTCGGCCAAAGGAAGAAATGGAAAGGCGCATCTTCCCAGAGACTGGTTTTCCCACTAGCGGTTACGTACGGTTACTTAGGAGGATGATTGAGTATATCCTTGTCGATATCACCCCCGATACCGAAAAACTCCGAAATTCGATGAAACTCTGTAATTATTTGAAGGACTTGAACAGTAACAGCTGTATCTCGATCTAGACTGGCACGGACACATAGAGCATCTTATTTGCTGGTGTGTAACCCTCTTAATGTTGACAAATTATTATCCAAAAATGTGATTATTGTGATATTAATCATTACCGCGTATCTGTATCTTGTTTGAAAAAGAAATTAACACTTCAATGCACATGACTGTAATACGAGAGAAGTACTTACGACATGTGTGGCTGTTGCTGTAAAGGGTGAGGGTGTATGATGGATGGTATGAATGAGTGGGCCTTTCTAGAACGAAGACTCTCCTTCTTCTACTTGCTCGGTCTAAACAGGGGGAGCTGCTTATTCATGATGACCCGAGAGTATAAGTGAGTTATAGATTTGCAACTAGTCTAAAAAATGTCTCCAACCGAACGCTGCTAAAAATCGTGCTTCTGCGGTGCCGATGTATGTACCTCTGTAGTTGGCATAACTAGCTTGTACTTCTGGATTGAACAGCGCCAGTTCCCCGGTCAGCTCGACTGTGCTCTTGAAACCTCCTTTGATTATTGCCTTAATTTGGTCACATCAGAGGCAACTTGAAAACCACTCAATCGTCTGCATTCTCGAACGAAAACTTGGGAAGGGCTCCAGAGCACACCATTTCTCTGCACTTTCAACAGCAAGGCTTGACGCCGACGAACACAGCGTGAAGTTAGCCGTGGAATCGCAGCAGAACCATGCACCTGAAAAAGCAGCAGGCGCTGACAACAATGGATCTATGACTCCAGTGGATTATGATCAGTCGCTGAAGAATTGGGCGCATTCCAGTCGATGCTTTGGGAGGCTGGAAGGTCGAAGAACCCAGTGGGTGCGTCCTTCTCCGATAACGACGATAATTTCGGTAGACGGGGACAGGTGTCCGCGTCTACCGAAATTGTTTGCTAAAGAGGAGGAACAAAGTGAGCAGTGGTTTGGAATCACGTGAAACTTCCATGCCGAAACTGATATAGAAGCACTCTTTATTCAGCTTACGTTTCGCCGCAAATCCATTTTTCGGAGCCTCAAAAAACAAGGGAAATTGGATAAATTGCTCCTCCAAGATGTGACGGCCGTTCATTTCATTGCAATTTACAGCAATTTCAAAAACTAATGGCAGAATGAGACGAAACGGGAGTAAGGCGATCTAAGGATGGTTGCGTCCAGTTAAAGGATAAGTATAAAGAAGCGCAAGCCAGCGCTTTATCCTTCTGTCTGGTACCAATTCACCGACCCTGGAGGGAAGGAAGGCTTGGTTAGCCTGGGCGGGAAAGCTGAACCAAGAACCTGGTATCGGGTGCACGCGGCAGTCGGCGCCTCCTCCGACTGCGCTACACGCGCCCGTGTGGGAGGAGGCGCTTATTTCTTCAGTTAGTGACTTTTATGATGACAAGAATCTTTAATTCGGAAAGCAAATTCGAACATCCTGTAACTCAGCTATGCTGCGAACATCGAAGTCTTCATGGCTTTAGTAACTAGAAAATGCCAATTCTTCTTAAGGTATATAAAACTTACATAGTCCTCTTTTTCAGTATACTGTGTCTGTTTTCTCGCCATATAAAAGAAAGTCGTATTTGCCATAGAAGCATAACAACTTCATCCGCAAGCTTCTTTTTAGAATTGGTAGTTTTCAATATACTCGACCACCAAAGAGTCAATTAGAACCAAATACCCTTGGACTTCCGCCTCTGGAATCTCACCGCAAAGCTCTTGACGTCTGCCTCACTCACAGGCATCTGCACTTACCTAATTCCTGACACTGCAAATTCTTCAAGATGAAAACTCCAACAGCAGAGGCGGTGTTGCCACATTATGCCTGCCTTGTCCTAAAACGAAGTCTCGAGCAGTGTCTTTAACTGACAGAACGGGTAGTCTCTACTCGAAAATTGTTAGAACCATTCAATCCCTCGAACAACGGGACAGATGAAGAGCCATGTAAAAATCATCCTGTGTAGCTACGATTTTGCCTGAGTATGTTAGTGTCTTTGCGTCAAGTTGACTGCTTTTTGATCACTGATGTGCGTGTTCTGTTGATTTTTCGTTGTATCTTATCGTCAGATCAAATGCTGCGCTCTTTCTTTCTCAAACGTGTGCCTTCGCATGCTTTCCAAATAATCATAACATAACATAGTATACTAACAAACGACACAACGCCGCAGACAACGACAACCGAGAGAAAAGAAATAGGAAAAGCAGGAAAGAGAGCCTGGGATGAGCACAACCCATGAAGCTGTCGCAGACTGAGAAAAGGTAGTACAGGATGAAACTTATGTGGTGCACCTTTTCGCGTTTCTTCATCTTTCATTTATTTCATGCACAAGTTATGCGCCTTAAACAAACAACAGTAGGCAGAAACAAAACATATCCGGAGCCGTTCTCCCTCATGTCGACTTGCAGTGATGGCGGGCCACTGCCTTTCTTCACCTCTTCCCCATCCTCCCCTAGCGGACTACTGTCAGCGGTAGATGTCATGCCTTTTTATTTCCATCTCTCTTTTCTCTAGGAGTTTATAGTCTCACCGAAAATCATTTATGGTGACTGTGTTCTTCATGTTTGTTGAAATTCTTTTGAGTTTTTTCTACATGATTTTTTTCGCCTAATTTGCTGTGTCCGTGGATATACCATTTTATGCACACTGTATTGTGCGAATAAATGAATAAATAAATAAATATGCTGCAGTCTGACCAGCCTGTTGAGTCTTCTTCAATCCTTCGATCCTAAATGTTGCAGAATGTTTTCTAAGTTTTGAGATCGTAGCAAAGTCATAGTCAGTCATTAGAGAGAGGCGAAACGAATATTGCGGCAGCAGTACGAAAAGAAAGGCAGGCAGTTAGAACAAGAGCTTCGATGTTAATGCTTCTGTGCCTTGCCATCACCACTACATCATCACGTATGCTGAAACGATGAGACAGCGAGGAGTATGTGTGAAGTGTTGAGAGTGTGAATACAAGACAATCAGCACGAGCTGAGAAATTTAATGACGATTCGAAAAACGCTCATATAATTGACAGCTACCGTACGGAAGGCTAATCTTAATTCCAAGTTTTCTCATCTCGAAACCTCGGTATTGTCGTTTAGCACGTGTAGTCTTTTCTTTGTCAACGATGTTTATTTTGGGTGGAATATTTAGCTGTGGCCTAACGTTTCGCCCGTTGTCGTCTTCGGAGGCCTAAAAATGGCTCAATGCATTAGACTTGTACCCCACCCGCGCCAGCATTTTTCACCTAGAGTCAAGAGCACAATAAGAAACCCTGAGATGTCGAGCAAACTCATTCAGAATTCCACGCCTGGTGAGTAGCTAATGCGCTACAACCCAGAGTTAGTCGACGACCTGTAGCTCTGGATTTCCAGCAGGAGTCCAGGAATGAACAATCGGAACGAGTGTTTATCCATCACAAATGATCTTCAGCCGTTTGCACCGCTCTGCGAGCTGTGAAATGACCGGGTCCCTTATGACAACGGAATGACGGCATAGTGAGTGCCAGTCCCTACATCATCGATCAACCCTGGGTAGCGCATACTCTACCCACCAGCGGTGGAATTCTGGGTGAGTTTGCTGGACATCTCGGAGTTTCGTATTGTGCTCTTGACTCTAGGTCAAAAATGCTAGCGCGGGTGGAGCGCTTGGTTGGGTAGAGTGCAAGTCCATTGCCTCGAGCCATTTTTAGGCCTCCGAAGACGACGCCAGGGTCGAAACGTCAGGCTAAAACTTAATGTTCCACTTAAAATCCTCGTTGGCAAAGAAAAGACAAAACGTATTAAACTAATCTCAAATATCTTAAATGCAAGTTTTCTTGATCTGCTGACGTCATCTTGGATTTTAAATACGAATGTTATTTTTTAGTGACAGAGATAACATCTGATGGTAATTTTTGAGCTCTTTAGTTTCTCTCACCTTCACTGCAATTTACCATTTTTTGCGTTGGCTATCATTGTATTTTGATTTTTGTAAAGTAGTTTTGAAATCTACACCACGACAGCAATACGCGCTCTGCCGGACTCAGGAGACGGGCAGGAGGTACAAAATATGGTCACGCTCCTCGCCGGGGGTATGCGATCTTCCCCTTGCTCGCCCACCCCCAACCCATCGAGAGCCTAACGGCTACCTTACGAAACCTTTGAGACGCAAAACTAAATTGCCCGGTCCGCAGAATTGTACCTCCTGACGCCAGGCCCCCAGCTGGAGGCGGGTATGCGTCCTGACAAGCTGCCGCCAGACTCGCCTCATCTCGCCAGGGACGGGTGCGGCACCCGATCATCTTACAGTAATCGACGTCTTACAGTAATGACTCGCCTTCAGCGGGAGCAGGGTCAAGCTTGAGGTTCGAAAATCGGAAGAATTCTGCAGCCTCTTTTTTGGCTGGGTGTAGTGCTTCCAATTGGTTTTGGCGGAGGAATGTCTCGCATTTCTTGAGATTTATAGGTGATGTTTGTATCTCATAATAGATTTATCCTTTCAGGTGCAGTTTCTATACTGAAGAGAATCGCGCACAGCTTAGTTAACTGAACAAGACATGTTTTGAGAACGGAATAAAAATATTTAAGGTTTAGAATCCTGATTTTTCTGCAGTTCAAAATAAAGATTTTCTGGTAGCAGTCTCATCACGGTGAAATTTCTGCAGATTCTTTTTCATGGAGTAATGGACTTGACAAATTTTTCTACCTGAGAAGCGACATATTTGTCCGAAATTGTGTTGCATAAAATTTCAAGTGTTACTTGCTAACGACGGCTTAAGAGCTCTTCCCAGAAAATTTTTCCGAACCGCTATCCGAATCGATAACGGAGTCGCAACCGAAGGATGGACTTATCACTGAAATAATTTTCTCCGTTCTGAAGGAAACAGCAACAGAAAGTGAAATGGTACTCCATAAAATTTCAAGCAGTGTTTGACGCACAGTGATAAATCCTTTTTTCTTAAATAATCTTCTATTATATGATAAGGAGTCTTGATTTTGCATCATTTGCCGAAAGAAAAGAGTCCTAAAAATCGACCCTCCCCCTAATCACATAGAAACTGTCACCATTAGAACCAGCTTTTTATAGGGGGATCTGCATTTTTTCAGTTTTCAATGCTCTATGAGTTTTTCAGATGCTCCAAGGGATCTCCGTGTTAATGGATGTGGATGAAGTGTGGATGTTGCGCTCGACCAGACAGCGCCGGTGGTGTAATGGCTAGAGCTTTCCCGCAGGGTCAGCAGGAGCTACAGATTCCAGTTCATCCTGGCGCTAGACTTTTATCGCAACAAAACGTCGTTATAACAGCTTACAATCTACAACCCCATAACAACCACTTGAGGCTTATACAAACTGAGATGGATCATGACTTGGTAAGTTTTTCGATACTCGAAAGAGTCAATCCCTTTTTGGAAAATATAATGGAAGAAAAATTCTTTCTAACCGTGTAAGAGCCAGTTTTCAAAAAAGGACGACTTCGTGCTGGGCAGGAAGGATTCGATTTTTGACTGGTAAAATTGAAGTGATTTTCTATGAATGATCATAACTCGGTCAGCTTTATTATGCTTTATATTATTTTATATTTTATTACTCGATTTTAACGAAATTTGAAAAGTCTTATGCTTTCTCTGAGAAATAGAAAAAAGCTGAATTTTCATGGTTATAAAACGATTTCTCGGAAAATAGGTTTTCATATTGGGCGGGGAGAGGCTTCATTTTCGATTCTTTTTTTTTTTCGAAAATCGACTAGAAATTGAGCCTCCCCCGTACGAAGACCTCTTTTTTGAAAGCTCTTTTCGTAATCGTACCTTTTTTTTGGGAAGTCGTCGTTGGATTTCAAAAAACTTACCGATTTATGGTCATTGTTGTGAAGCCCTTCTAATGACTATCCTCAGAGTACGACCGAAAAAATCAAGGAGCGCGGTTGTCTGCTCGAAAACTGTAAGAACTTGGACTCGGACACTTTTGAAGACCAAAATCCATTGCGTATGGAGAACTGGAGGAAATGCGGATTCTCTGCTCTAAAAACTGTTTTTAAAAGTGGCATCATCTACGTGATTAAGGAGGCTCGATTTTCGCGACATTTTTTCGACAAATCTGTGTAAAACCGAGACCTCTGATCATGTAGAGGATCGTTCTAGAAAAGCGTATTTATCTCAGTTTGCTCTGGATTTAAGGGGACAAAATTTCGCCAGCGTGGATTGCCTTCTTTAAAAAGAAAAATTTATTTTCATGAAAATCGAAGATTTCGACTACGGCCCTCCCTAATGTTGTTGAGAGTCGCTGCGGAGAAGCTGGTTTTTTATCGTATAATAATCAAGGCTTTATAACGTACCATTCCACACTCTGACACTGTTTTCTTCTTATTTTAAAATTATTTCCGTGACAAGTTCAGTCTACGGTAGCGACTACGTCACCGATTCGAAGAGCGTTCAAAAGAATAATGTGTAGAAAGCACTTAGGTCACAACGAGCAGCTCGCACTCAAATTTTTATAGAGAACAATATCGAATGCAGATGTCACTCCTTTAGATAGAAAAATGTGTGATGTACATGAGATCCTAGGAAACTGCAAAAATTTAAACCTCTCATTGATTTAAAGACCGCTCCTAAAGATTTGGAACGGTCCTTAAACCAACGAAAGTTTTGAGTACCGATTCTTCGGATTTTTATTATAGTTTTCGAACAATCAGTATTCAAAACTTTCACCCATTCTGTGTCTCTTCAATCAATAACATGCCTTCAGAAGACCGAGTCTGCGCTGGAATTTCTACAGCAACTGTCACCTTATCGTAATCGAACGGCAGCACACCACCGTAATAGAGGGAGATGCCTACCGCACGAACCCGTGGTTGGGAATTGACACCGTACTCATCTGGGCAGAATAAAACGCCGATTTGTCCATCGACCGGGTATCCCATCCATTGATCAAATTCAAATTTGAGTTTCATCCGTAGAAGTGAAATGCGTGACGCATACTTAACAGCTACTGAGTGACGTCCTCCTACATCTTTCATCACTTTGATCCAAATCTGCTGTGTATGTATTGTTAGAATGTTTACTGGACCCTAACAGAGCGGGAAAGATTATCAGCAGGTTTCGCACAGCTCCCTCCATCCACTTATCTTCCAGATACATTTTCTTTGATAGCATACTGATAAAAAACATAAAATCCGTTAACAACGACTGCTCAATGGCTGAAAGCATGTGGAAGCCCTGAAGTGGCCATGGACACATTTTTAACGGTTCGTTGACGTCTGCCTTAAAGAGTTCATGAGAACCTGGTGTTGAGTGAGTGTTCCGTTTTAGCTAGCTGCTGCTAATAGGATTTTGGATTGCACTTCTTGAAGACCTAAACCTCGTCGCCTTGCCTTTTCAACGTTGCTTTTGGAGCGTTTAGAAGAATACGGTTTTCACTTTTGCACCGCAGGCTCGCTCCATTTCCTAGACGTAATTTTGTGTCAGAAGATCAGTTGGTATCAGAGCAGTTGTTCATTCTACTGCCGCTCATTTTGAGGATAGTTTTCTTCATGGAGTAGTTTTCAGTGGAAGGGGCAAGCATGGTGTCTCACAATTGCAGCAGCAAAGAAATAAAACGAAAAATGAACACCATGAAAAAAGCGTTGCAAAACACGGCCTCAGTTTGTCCTGGCAACCACTCGAACGATGATAAGAGTAACTATGCAAAGGTTGTTTCTGCTTTGTTGTTGTACCTACTTTTTCCATTCTCTTTGAGGGAATAAAACATCTATTGTATTGAATTGCATAAGTAGTGTAGGTTTCTTTTTCCAGAGAGGTTTAAAAGAAAAATTAAAAGCAATGTGCGTTTACCTTAATGTAGTGATCATAGATAGGCAATAAAAACTAAGGTGGTAAGTTCAGGAGATGAGCACTTGCTCTCTTACTCTCGTCGCTTTGTCGGCCGTGGCGAGGAGTTGCTGTTAAGTTCCCATTTTGCCTTAGGCCTTTGTCATACCATCGCTCACCCCGAGCAACGCCTAATGATAGGCTCCCATATCGATTCCGTCGCGCCATTTCGTATGTTTACTCGACCTACTTCTGGTTCAACCTATGACTGGAAACAATTTCGTTGTGGTAAAAAGAAGGGTGGAGAATCTGGACCTCTCAAGAATTACCATATATATCTCGAACCACTCTGGAATTCCAAGTTTCCTCGGTATGTGATATCTAGTGCACTCAGTAGATCACGAAAACCGAGACCAACCCTAAAGTGGTACTTTCGAACCAGCAAAATGCGAAGCAAAATATCATAGGGCAGCCCTAGAGCTTTTCATGAAATTCAAGAAGTCGCGAGAGAGGGAGGGTGAAGTGAAGTGAGCGGTGGGAAGTTGATCACTTTCACTGTACCAGTTGAACTCACGACGGCGGTAACTTCCAACAACAGTGCACTTATTGAAGCTCCGCCTTTAACCGGTACACTTTCCAGAAACAATGGAGAACAAGAAAGATTGGCAGAGTTTGGGCCTTCGCCATGTCTCTGCCTGAATCATCTCACGCACTTCGCGCGATGCCCTGTATTTTGCCCATGGCATTACGCTATTCGAGTATGCTACGTGCTGCTAAACTCAGAAAACTGGGCGCAACTAGGCTCCGGGAAGGTCACCATGTATTCGGTGAATTTTCACTTAGTAGGAAGCTCAACTAGCTCAGTCCACCGTAGTGGTAGAACACACCAGTGCTGCATAAAGTTTTTGGTTTCGTACAAAATGTTGTCTGGCGGTCCTAGATAATGACCCCCACCCCCCTCCCCCCCTCCCCAACCCTATTTTCGCCGGAAGCCGTTAGCACAACGCTTGCAACACTCAATGAGTAGAGGCTGAGGAGTAGCGACACCACGCTGTCAAGGTTGCAGACATATTCTGCTTCATCTTCTTTTCGTTGGATTGTTCAGTTGAGAGAAATTTCTCATTGATGAAGGGGTGACAATCGCGATCACCTTCATCTCGCTCCAGCAGCGCGATACTCGTTTTGTTTCGAACTATTTTTGTCTGAAAGAGAAGACCTAGTCTAATTTTGGTCGTTGTATTGGTGTTAGTTTTGTTATCCTATTGCACCTGCGACCCTGGCAGGACAAGGAGGAGGCGCGACTGTCGCGTGCACCCGATACCAGGTTCCTGGTTCGGATTTCCCGCCCAGGCCAACCAAGCCTTCCATCCCTCCGGGGTCGGTGAATTGGTACCAGACTTGTCTGGGAAGGATAAAGCGCTGACTTGTTCATCGGCTGGCCACCGCAAGTCATTGTATGGCCAAATACGCATTCATGTCGCCTCCACGACATCCCGTAGAAGTAGAATGCGCTGGCGCATCCCAGAAGGGATTGAGTAACGCCGTCCTTTATCCTTTTATCCTTTATTGCACCTGCACTTGATACAATCAACTCTGAGCTGCTTATCCGACACGGTGAGAGACAAAGTCAAACATAGCTGGCCCCTATGGATTCATCCACCTCATCATTCTGATGCGGCCTCCTGGACTCCCGAGAGCTGCTGCTCGCTTTCAATGAATGCTTTTAATTTTTCTAGAAAAGAGGCACACAAACCTGGTAATATGTAAAAAGGATTGAACTCTCACTCTCAGACTTGGGTCTTCCACAAATTCATGGATTTAGAGATGGAAATTATTTAAAAAAAAAATCACTCTGTGGGTACAGTTCGTGATGAATCACAGTTCCGAACTCATTCGGACTTCGGAGTTCAACAGAAGGTGCATTTCAATCTCGCAGCCTGCTACCACTCGTTGTGAAACGAAGCAACAATTTGCTGCAGACTGTTACCATCGAGAAATCTCCAGCAAATGTCATATGGAGCCACAACAGCCGAAGAGAACGATTTACACCAGTGACTCGTGGACCCGCAAAAAGCGCTTGTTATAGTATGGATCGAAGCCTAGCCATCGATGAAGGCACCAAATGACGTGATCGACAATCGTTTCTTCATCTTCACCCTCTGGTTCCTGGCGAACTTCGTCCAGTGCAACAGTGACGGCCTCTCTGAAACATGTCAACAGTCAACCCTTGCTTAGTGAAGAATCACAGCAGTACATACAGAGGGCGCTTGGTGCGAATTTTTTTTTATCTTCCCGCCTCCTCCGATTGTGCTACCACAGTAGGAGACGGCGCCGGCTATCGCGTGCACCTGATTCTTGCTTTTTGGTTCCGCTCTTGCCTAGGCCAACCGAGCTTTCCATCCCTCAGAGGTCGATGAATTGGTACCAGACTTGTCCGAGAAGGATTAAACGCTTACTTGTTCATCGGCTGCCCACCGCAAGTCATTAATTGGGACGAATAAGTATTCAGTTTGTCTCCACGACACCCGTCGAAAAATGAAGGATGCGTGGCACATCCCAAAAAGAATTGATTAACGCGTTCTTTATCCTTTATTCTTATACAGGCCCAGCCTTGCAAATAAGCTCTATAAATGGAGTACGTGTAGTGGTTGTATAGTGTAACGGTAAATGTGGAATCACTGAAGCTATCATTGTTCACCTCACCAAAGCTGCTACGTAGGACCGAATTTCGGAATAGTTCACCCCTGCATAGATGCATAAGAGTCCTTAAGCCTTTCATGTGATCTTCGTTAGATGCATGGAATGAGATTTATTTCTTGGTTGTCGATGTCGACCTTTTCGTTGATGATGACTGACGTAAGAAGACTTCTTCAAGTCCGTTCTTGAAAGTCGTGAACTATTAGAAGATTCTTCTACCAAAAACCTTCTAAAGTCTTCGCGGTGGTTTGCTTGTAGATAAATTCAAGACGGTAATGCGGTATTTGGCTAACGTTTCGGCCTTTCGCCTCCGTTAGAGCCTGGAAAATCAAAGACCAAAGTGATCTGACCAGTCCCAACTCTCTTTTTCAGGCTTTAAGGCAATACGACAAAGGTGGCAAATCACGGTTGGATCACCTTGGTCTTTGACATCCCGGGATCTCACAAAGGCGGAAGGCCGAAACGTTGGCCGAATGAAGCATTACGGTCTTGGATGTGGCTATAATAAACCGCCCTAAAGAGTTCAGCTTACTAGGCCAAGACTCACGGACAGTTGAACCTGGTCATTACATTACTACTTCTGAAGTATTTCAATGCGGTTCACGTGAAGTGATCCGGGCTCAGTCCAAATCGTTAGGATGTTTCTCAATCTGAACAATGGGCGCGAGTTGTTTACATTCAGAATGGGCAGTATTCAAGGATCTTTCGAATAAAATAGAGAGAGAGCGTTTCAAAATATTTGGTTAATTAAAAACATTTCCTTTGTAAAGCAAAACGCTACCAGTTATGATTCCTCGAAATCTGTCTTCCTCCTAACTACGACGTCCATCATATACTGCTAATGGATAACGGAAACACTCCAAAGAGCTAGTGCTTGGGTCGAGGAATCACGTCTTCTAACCACTGCCACTCCCGGGGGCAGACATAACTCCAACGCCGCGCGAACCCCTCTGGCTTCGCGCACGGGGCGCGACGAAGTTGGACGAGTTGTCGCGGTCCGATGCTTCCGACGGCTAGAAACGCTTCCTACAGGGACATGCGGCACGCCTTTGCCTCATTTCAACGTTTCTTGGAGATGGCATGTGAAAGTGGTTTCAATAGGACAATCAGCGACAGTTTATATAGGAATCCTGATCATGTGGATGGTTTCTAGCGTCAGTATTTGCCAACTACAACTTTTTCGGTCAATTTTTACCCATGGTTATGGTTATACTACGGAACAGGTCACTATCACCCAGTCTCGGATCAATTGTCCTACTGCAGACTGTTGCCTACCACATTCTGTGGGATCCTACGTTCATGCTAGAAATGTGGTCTGGGAGTTTAAACACTGAGAACATTTTCGTGCTCCGCGGCTAACCGTGCATCACCGAGCGCACGTCCGCGTTTCAGCGCCGCGACGTCGCACGCGACTAGCGTGCGACGTCGCGTTGGAGTTAGGTCCTGGAGCCGCGCACTCCGCGGTGTTCCACTCAGTACTTCGTAAAACTGAACACTACATAATACATAGGCCCCGTCTTCACGGTTCCATTTTCAGACACAGCTCATGCCCGAGGAATGAAAAAACAGCGGTCGTTGTTCTCCACTCCACTTCACCTACTTGATATGAATGAGAGCTGACGCGTTGCAGGTGCCGTCGCCGTTGACAAAGATGAAGTTCTCCTTCTTGAACAGCTCCATTTTGGACATCTTTGACGCGTGGTCGACCTTAACACTTTCGAGTAGCAGATGGAC
This sequence comes from Heligmosomoides polygyrus bakeri, assembly GCA_947359475.1. Lineage (NCBI taxonomy): Eukaryota > Metazoa > Nematoda > Chromadorea > Rhabditida > Heligmosomidae > Heligmosomoides > Heligmosomoides polygyrus. The sequence continues at coordinate 34,595,449 of OX375869.1, forward strand.
GATAAAAATGCTCGTGCAAGGCGTACTGCACAGAGGTAGGCAGCAATCGTGACTGCTACAATGATTGCAGGTTCTTGGGAGATTTCTACACGACGTGAAGAGGCGCGTAGAAATAAGCAGCGCCCAATGAATGATTAATTTAATTCGTTAAAATGTACCCCATTTAGCGCTTCAAGCCTTTACAATAAAAATGAAATATGTAATTATTGCAATTAAGTAGTATACAGTCTCTCAAAAAAATGTATACACTGTTTGAAAGGTGATAACTTTGCTCACAGTAAAGCTGCTGAAAAAGTTTGTATAAAAGCTTAGGAAACAGCAACTTTCCGAGCTATGAGCGATATGGATTGCACGGTGTACTCGTCTGCAACCTTAAATTTTACACTCGATTGATTATGTTCCGTTTGAACACTTGCTATAATTTTTTGATAAAGTGGCCGTATTGACTGCGTTGGGCTTCTTTTACGGTTTGAAACTTTAAAAAACCCATGGCTTGGAAAAAATGTAGGGTATCCTAAAAATTGCAAACACTATTTGAAAGGTTTTAACATTGTTGCTAGTGAAACTTTTGAGGACGTTTGAGGCTCGCATGAAAGCGCAGTGTAGCAAGATATTTTTCGCGTGCAATTAGCTAGAACTGCGTCATGCCCTCTCCTGAAACCTTGCATTTCAGACTCGATTGACTGTTGAGGAACCGTACGCATGATTCAATTTTGCGGCAAAACACCTCTTCACTTCGATGATCTTTTCGAACTTCCAGTGGCACTTCAGGATAAACTTCTTTTTTAACGAATACCGAGAGCCGGGCATAACTCTCGGTATGGGCTCAATTATGTTGAGAGCGATAGCGGCAGTCAATAAACTCACCTATCACTTTTTCACGTAATTTTCAAGTTTTTAACGTTAAAAGAAACACAGTGAGGGATAATGTGGTCAATTAAAACAATATTATGACAATAAATCGAGTCTGAAATACAAGGTTTAAGGCGTGGACATGGCGCAATCTTGACTATTTGCACGCCACAGAAATCTCGTTACAGTGTGTTTTCATATGAGCCTCAAGCACCTTCAGAAGCCTCACTAGCTGCACTGTTAGACCATTTCAAATAGTACCTGCATTTTCTAGGATGCCCTTCATTGTTCGCGAGCCGTAGGGTGCTTTTAAACCTTAAAAGAAGCGAAACTCAAACGATACGACCACTTTTTGGGGAATTTATAGCAAGTACTCAAGCGAAACACAACCAATAATGTAACGTTTCGGAAGAGTGCATGGCTCAAACCATATCGTTCATATGTCGGAAATTTTCTATTTTCTTAGCCTTCTGAATGCGTTCTTGACTTCTTCAGTACCTTTACTGTGACTAAAGTTATCACCTTTCAAACAGTGTATACTTTTTTTGAGACATCCTGCATGTTTTTCCCTAAGTACAATTTGACATTTATATGTGATGCAGGTTTTGGCAATGTACTCCATATGAAATTTGAAGTCATGTGCTTTGTTTCTACAGCAGCAGTGAGATTTGGACAGCTGAAATCTGCACCAGTTTTACGAGTTTTTCAGACTGGTGATAAGTTCAGCCTATACACTCTTCATACGTTCAACAAACCGCGATTCCTCGGAATTCTTCAGCAGGGAATGATGAGCTCTAAATTGCTTCCCAAGAAATTCTCCTTCCTGTTTTCATTACTATTGTCAGCGTCTTCGGCTACAAACACATTCTCAGTTCTTCAACGCAATATTGAAAGGCTTACCAGGGAATGCCGTCAGCTCCCCATGGAACTTCGGATTGAAACCTATATCACGTGAAAGAGCTCGAGACGCTGATCACAGACATGTAGACCTAATTTGCTAAATGGATCTCCTAAGCGAGTTATGGCCGGCGGAAGCCGCGATGTCTTCCATGTGTTAGGCGCGCTCAATCAGCGTTGGGCGCAGTATTGCGCGGAAATCAGCGGTTCGGCTATCAGCGTCGTCAGCAGCAGCGGCGGCGCAGTGGTGGAGTGCTCGCTCCAAAGGGTTGGTTCGGTTCCCGCCGCTGACGGTCCTTTTGCATTTTGTGATCTATCTTCGACGAGGACCTATAATCTCATTTTTAGCACATTTTTGAGCGAACGGCTAATGACGACTTGCATTTACGTTTATTTGGAGACGGAAACGTGTTTCAGGTAAAATGTTTTATTCATGACGTGAAGCAAGTCAGAAATTCAAACCAAACAAAGTAAAAATAAAATCAAAAATCAACAAAACTTAATAAACATAATAAATAAAAAGTAAAGGCACTAGTTCAAAGTTCCGACTCCACCGACACCACTTCGGTCGAAAAAAAATTTCGCTGAAACTTCGTCTAGAAGGTTATTTGGGGTGCTGATCACGAAGAGACCACCCACACCGTTGCTACAACCGTTCGGCGTTTATTTTGTTTTGATTTGAATTTCTGACTTGCTTCACGTCATGAATAAAACATTTTACCTGAAACACGTTTCCGTCTTCAAATAGACGTAAATGCAAGTCGCCACTAGCCGTTCGCTCAAAAATGTGCTAAAAATGAGATTATAGGTCCTCGTCGAAGATAGATCACAAAATGCAAAAAAGCCGTCAGCGGCGGGAACCGAACCAACGAACCCAATGCTTTGGAGCGAGCACTCTCCCACTGCGTCACCGCTGCTGCTGACGGCACTGATAGCCGAACCGCTGATTTCCGCGCAATACTTCGCCCAACGCTGATTGAGCGCGCCTAAAGGCCCCCACAGACTTCTGCGGCGCCGCTCGGCGGCGCCGCTGCCCTATGCTTAACCATAGGGCAGAGACGCAGAGCTCGCCTCCAGCGGCGCCGTCAGCGGCGCCGCTGGGCGGCGCCGCTGGCCGGCCGGCGGCACCGGCGGCGTCGCTGGCGGAAATGACTTGAATCATTCCACCCGGCGGCGCCGCTCCAGCGTCTGTCTGTCTGCGCTCTGCGCTCTGCCCTTTCGCGGCGGGATCCAGAGCGGAGACGGTCGATGCGGGCGCGCGATCGTCATCGGGGCGCGTCATTGTTAAGCACCAGTCGGTCCCCACTAGAAACAGTACAGTACCTCGCCGTCACCGCTCCCACTGATGATGAGTCAAGCCGCTGAGCGGAGCGGCGCCGCCGGTGCCGCCGGCCGGCCAGCGACGCCGCCCAGCGACACCGCTGAGCGGCGCCGCCGAGCGGCGCCGCAGAAGTCTGTGGCGGCCTTAACACATGGAAGACATCGCGGCTTCCGCCGGCCATAACTCGCTTAGGAGATCCATTTAGCAAATTTGGTCTACATATCTGTGATCATCGTCTCGAGCTCTTTCACGTGATATAGGTCTCAATCCGAAGTCCCATGGGAAGCTGACGGCATTCCCTGGTTAGTCAGCACGTCGACGAACTGCAGTGAATGCGAGGATCGTTAGTAACGCCGCAGCAGTGCGGACAAGATCTCCCAACTGAGTTGCGAAGTTCCGTCAAAAGCACGACGAAAAACGATTTCTGAAGTGTAACGATCTATTGGGAAGGCAACACGATCTGCGAAAGAGTGCGTTCGTTGGCTCTATAAGCGTCTGAAATTGAGCTTAGCAAGGGCATAGCCCGGTGATACCGAGACCAAACATCGCCATAGGATTGACAATATGTAGTGAGGTGCCGAAGAAGTAACGCGAAGGTAGTAAGGAAATGCTGAACGACGGAAACCTGGCCCGACAACAAGACAAACGCCAGAGCGATGCAAACTACGCATCGTGCACTGGAGAGATGTCTTCTAAGGACAAGCCTTCGTCAGCAATGGGAAGAAGGCCTACGAAGCTCAGAGCTACGGGAGAAGTCGCAATTAGCAGACCCGCTGCAGTACATGAAGAAGTCCAAATATCGCTGGTCCGGACACCTGCTTCGACGAAAGGACGATAGATGGAGTCTCCGTGTCACAGAATGGCTCCCGAGAGACCATAAGAGACCACTGGGACGACCGCCAACGCGATGGGCAGACTCATTCTCAAGATCTTTCAGAGAGCGGAGTCTGCCTCACTGGATGCAAGCAGCCAGAGATCGAACGGTCTGGAAGAGTTGTGGTCCCCGCTGAGAAGACCTCCAGCCGACAAAAGGACCATCAAAGTATCAAAGTAAAGTAAGTAAGGTAATTCCGAAACTCTTATTTTGCTTCATTTCGACTATCTCTGGCCCTAATACATACGTATAGTCAGGGAATTAAGGCTCTGGCACCCAGCGCTGCACTGCAGGGTTCGGAAAAATAACGGAGGTAAATATTTTTTATACATGCTTACTATAACAAAAAATCTAAAACGTAACAATGATTATCACTAGTGCAGACGTTTAGTAAATAATAACCTCGTCAGTCATTTTTGCAGTGGCCGCCCTTAGCGGAGATACACAGGCTCAAACGTCCCACGAGATTTTTGGGGATACCACGCAGCTCATCCGGAGTAATTCGATCCAACTCCAAAAGAAGCGACCGATTCCAAGCTTTTGTGGCATTTAGCACAGACCCTGGCCTCCGCTGTAAGTTATCGAATTGCGATCCGGCGAGAGCGGTGGCCATTCTTGACTAGGGAAGCGTTTGGACCTCCCATGGAACTTCAAGCTGAGACCGGGATCATTAGAAAGAGCTCGGAATGCTGATTACGAATATGGGTGTCAAAATTGCAAAATGAAACTCCTGAACGAGTTATGGGCTGCCGAAATCGGGGGGGGGGGGTGGGCTCACCTTAGGTTGGCCGTGCGAAGCACCGGGCGCGAGAGTGGTGAGTCATCAAGGCTCCGTAAGAAGGACCTGCCGGCTGCAGCGGTGGCGCAGGGGTGGTGTTCACGCTCGTCAAGCGCGACGTCGTTGGTTCGGTTCCCGTCGCTGAAGCTTTTTCTTTGCAAATCGTAATTTAATTTGGAACTGACCTTTTGCACTGAATTATGACACGTGTCTGATTAAAATAGCCAGGAAAAACTACCATACACGTTTGTAAAATGCTTTAAGGCAAAAAATTGCTATGGTGACATTTTTATTTACTCTGGCACCTCAAATTCAGAGAGAAGAATGGACACCACCTTTGCTGGTGAAGAGGGCATAGTGAGTGAAGAAAAGCAGTAGAAAAAGCAACGACATTTTCGTCTTCCTCGTCATACATTCTACTCACCTTTTTACTTCACACATTTTTTTGCTTTGTTCCATGAATGCCAAAGTTGTTAGAAACACATCTACTTATTCATTATATGACTTGGACTCTACTTGTGCAAAATAGTAAGCCATAGTAAGCCAATACCTAAGGTGAGCCCACCCCCCCCCCCCCGATTTCGGCAGCCCATAGCTCGCTCAGGAGTTTCATTTTGAATGCTGACACCCGCATTCGTAATCAGCATTCCGAGCTCTTTCTAATGATCCTGGTCTCAACTCGAAGTTCCATGGGAGGTCGAAACCCTTCCCTAGTGAGATGTGATGAAACGTGGAAAATGGGCCTTGCACCAGCAACGAGTCGTTACTTCTTGTGAGTTGGGGCAGAGTCCTGCTGGAACATCCACCGTTGGTTGCGGAGGTACTGCCGGGCCCTGAGAAGTACCAAATTCTCCGTTATGTTGCGGAGAGGCACCTCCTTGTTCGTTCTGACCCTCTGACCCACGAAGACAGCGGGTGGCTTTCTGCTAATTAATTAATTCCGCCACATTCCATTACCGAAGGGGTTTTTTGGGTCTGAATGCAGAAGATGAGCGACCCTCTGTTGACCGGACTCTGCCGTTTTGGCCGCAGCGCCGTTGGATACAAATATTTGTCATTGCCACAGAGAGAGTCATGTAAATGCACATATTGTTCAAAATTCTGAGAACTGATTCTTACCTGTATGACAATGGGTGTGATATTTCTGTTCCCCATAAAGAAATTCGACGACGATACAATCCTGAAATTTAGCGAACCTTTTATTACCACTTGAGGTAAATACCATAAAACTGCGACGAATTCTGCCCAACATTTCCATTCAAGTAAAGTAAGCCAAGTAGGAAGTCTCTACAAGCTCACCATCGAGGCAGTTTCGCACATCTGTAGAACGGTGCACCACAAAGGTACGTCATTATTGAAGAATCCGGTGACACACGCTCAGTCATCATCAGTGCGACCTGAACATTATTCTGTGATGCAGCTGAGTCTAAATTACCAAGAAGGCGAGGAAGGGAAAAAAGGCGAAACTAACACCCTTGTTCAGTTCATCATTTTTAGGGCTATGCTCTTACGATAAGATTGTTTTGACGCAGAGATTCAAAAGAAGTGACGACCCTTTTAATCGCTAGAAAATGTCTACAATTCTTCTACCTTTGAGGAATTTCTCGCTTAATAAATGCAGACGTCAACTAAACGGCATCAATATCAGCTCAAGCTACGCTTCAACATGTGTTGGTTAAAACGGCACCCACACAACTTCACCACTATTATGTCCTCGCCAATGTCTCATGACAACAACTGTTTCAAAAGCTAGGAGACAGCATTAATGATTAAAATTTGCGCAACGTTGCGTGGAGTGCGACTGGCGGAGGAGTCTACTCAAACTTCCATTCATACGCCAAAAATTTCCCATATCTTAAGCAACTTATAGAAAACGTCATATTTTGCAAATTTTTAAACCGCTTTCGCTGCATATTTCACATCGCACACGAATTCCAAGGTCAAATAAGAAATCAACGGAACACAAAAAGCAATGGAATTTCTAGCTTCAGCTTGATTTCCTATCCCAATCCCACTGCACATTCTAAATACTCGTTCTTTCAAGAAAAATTGAGCTCTAGATATTCCCACACATCAATGTTGGCACATCTGGCGGAGGAGTCTACTCAAACCAACTGATCAACTCCTCACTTATGTTTAGAATGAACAGGGTGCTTGAATAGCAGATCTTATCTCAGGGATGACGCAAAATCAATTTAGTTCTACATGTTTCCTTAAGAAATAAAAGAAGGTGAACAGTGCTCTCTCTTCTCCCAACTTTGATAGCGTCTGGATAAGTTAAGCTCACCTTTTTGAAGAAATCGACTGTTATGGCATTAGCTCTCACAAAGAACGTCGAACCACAGATCCACTGGAACATTTTCCGATCGTAGATGCGGAACTGAAATAAGAATCGTTAACGCCTCAATCTGACTAGCTATTAAAATATAGGACTGGAAAGAAGGTACTATGTTTCTGAATCAGCGATAACGTGTTTAAGAGGCAATGATTTCAGCAAAAATATGAACCACTACGTCTGACGTGTCATTCGTGGTCATTCCATCTCACCCCGAATTTGTCTTATGATGGTACTTCTACAATAGCGTACAAAGCTGCTGTTTAGAATTGCGGATTGATGAACTTACAGGTTTTTCATTATAGGGAAAGGAGCTGAACTCAATGAACAGTTTATAGTTTGCCGCCGACAAAATTGGACCACTCGTGCCGACTCCTACCGCACTTACTTGATCATTTCCAACTGTATCAAATATCAGCAGAGAGTCCGGATAGTGCTCCTCTACATCCATCGCGACGAAGTTTTCCGTCCATATTGAATCCTGCAATGCACAGCGTAATCTCATCACCACCTTGCTTACGCGTCCGTATTCCCAAACAGGAGGATGCCTTACCTGCTGCATCGACCAAAAACTGATCCCTCGACTTGAGAGTACTGCGGCAATGTGAGATCGCAGCATCAGAACCAGTTGGTAGATGACGTAATGATGATTCTCTAACTTTCCGGGGATGGAGTTCTGAAGAAAGAAGCAGTACCCGTGTTGGCCTTGTACTAAAAATTTTTGAAACCAGGAGGAGGAAACCTATCTACAAAAATGTAACTGGAAAGACCGCATTCGTTACTGACCCTACACTTGGTCCTGAGAACGATTAATCCATTACTCCAGATTGCGATCGTGCAGTTGTCCTACTACGCACATCGTGATGTCTGATTTTATAGCCCCACAAAAAGGTCAGAATCTGAGGCTTGCGTTTTCTAAACCTGAAAAGAGGACTTCGCTGTCGTGTGGACTTTCCGCATTTTTCCACTGAGTTCATACTAAGGATCAAATGTTGCCAAGCTAAATGGCAAGCATAGGCAGAAGCCGTGCAGAAGAGAAACTCGAGAGAAACAGAACGTGAACAACGTTGACTCTGTCAGAGGGGTCATCGACCTTGCAGCAATAACAGAGATATAGTTCCTTCTTTGAGCGGAATTTTTTGATCACTACACCATCATCAAATAGCAAGGAGGAACTAGTTTTGTACGCGGAAGTGGTTAAAGAAAAGAATTTATGGGATGAGAACTTTTTCGGCATCAATGATGAGGACGGCCATCTTCTGACGGATCGCAAAAAGGCGTTGAAGCGACCGCGCGGCTATTTTATGGAATTTCCTCATCCGGCCATCCCTTCTGTGGCTTCTTCCACGGTACCGTCTACAAGATCACCGTAGAGAAAACAGAAGAGACCCTGAAAAAGATGGAACGCGGCAAGGCGACAGGCCCCGATGATTTGGCAGCCGATTTGTGGAAGCTCAAAGCTCTGGTATCCTGTTGAGTGGTTGGCTAAGTTCTTCAACCAGGTAGTAAAGGAGAGGAAAGTACCGGAGTGTTGGTACAACAGCGCGACGATTCCGATTTGGAAGAAGAAGAGCAGTCGTCGTGCAGACTGCCCCAATTACCATCCGATTCGCTTGCTTTCGCACAGCTTGAAGATATTCGAGCGAACCCTCGATAGACGAATTCGTGAAATCGTCAAATTCTCCGACAACCAGTGCGGTTTTGTGTCTGATTGTGGGACCACTGATGCTATACACACCGCCCGCCTTCTGGTGAAGAAGCACCGCGAGAAACAGAAGCCGGTGCATATCGCCTTCCTCGACTTGGAGAAGGCCTTCGATCGCGTACCGTGTGAAGTTATATGGTGCGACAACACGGTGTTCCCGAAGAACTTGTAGAGTGGGTGCGGATGCTCTACTCTTCCCCAAAGATTAGAGTGCAATCTGCGGCAGGAACCTCGATGGAGTTTCCCATCTCTGTCGGGGTACACCAGGGTTCTGCGCTTTCTCCACTCCTCTTTGTTGGCGTCATGGATGCCATTACGCGAGATCTTCAGAAGCCAGTCCCTTGGACGTAGCTATATGCTGACGATGTAATGCTCACTTGCGAAGATAATGGTGAACTCGAGAGACAGGTTCAAGCTTGGAGCGGCGCCTGGCGATGTTCAGACTCAAATTGAACCAAGAAGACCGAGTATCTGACGACTGACGTAAGTGAGTCCGGCTCCATTAAGGTTGACAGCACTGAGCTTGCACGCACGTCGGTTTTCAAGTACCTGGGGTCGCAATAGCGTCTGATGGCAATCTGATGGATGAAGTGAATTCAAACGTGACTGCGGCTTGGTCCAAGAGGCGCTCGCTGACTGGCGTGCTCTGCGATGGAAAGATATCAGAGCACCAGAAGTCGAAGATCTGCAGAGCCGTCGTGCGGGCAGCAGCAATGTACGCGGCTGAGTGTTGGCCTGCGACCAAAGAAATTGAAACGAGTCTCAGCGTCATGGAGACGAAGATGCTGCGCTGGATGGCCGGAGTCACGCATGGACCGCATCCGAAACGATGCCATTCGGCAGAAGTTCGGTGTTGCGTCGATAGTTGACAAGATGCGTGATCGCGTGTGATGGTACGGCCACGTTCTGGAGAAGAAGACAGCGTCCGCTAGATAGGCCTTGAATTGAAAGTGTCTGAAAAACGGCCTAGAGGGCGCCAGATTTATCGCTGGGCGTTACATAAGGACTTAAAAGTAGCTGGTGTCACCCTGATCTAGCGCTGGATCGGGAAAGGTGGCGTCATGACAACAGAAAAGTGGGCCCCGCTAGGAAGCGGGACAGACGCTGAAGAAGAAAAAGAAGAAGACGAAGGTCGAGAAGAAATCGAAAAAAATCTCGCCTAAACTTAGATGAAAAGGCGTATTCGGAGTGCTGATTATAAATCCGTCATCTGTTTCTGAAATGTCGGCTGGTTATTGTATGTTACGATAAGTGCGCGTGAGCAAAGCGGTCATTGTTTTAATCGCCGATTTCGCCCAAATTTTGCCTGGGAGTCATTTGGGGTCTGATCACAAACCAGACATCCATTTTTAGTATTGCCGTGGAATACTGTAGGTATTAGACGAAGTTTGGGCGAAATTGACCTCGACATGAACTTACCGCAACCTACCGTACTCCACCATAATACCAAAAATGGATGTAAGATTCATGATCAGCATCAGCAACATAACCCCAATAGACAAAGTTTGGGGAAAATCGGTGGTAAAATTCTCACAAAGGCATGTTGAGCGTGCTCTAATAGTGAAATCAGTAGTACTCAGTTAAGATCTTCTCAAAATATTGGTTAGAAAGACCGATCTCTTTCTCGCAGAATCTTATTGTGGTTTGTTCTCCTTCACATTCTTTTCAAAACTTTATGCTGCATATATTAGCTCTTAAATGCAGATTACTAAGCGTATTTATGAAAGTGTTCTCTTCGGAAGGATTTCATAGTATTTAAATGATAACCGAGCCCTTGGAGCACGGCTAAAAAGCATTTGTCATACACCCTTCACTCACCCGTATTGAGGAAAAATCCAAGGAGACGGTTGGAATGTGGGGATGGATCTTGTTCAGCTGCTTTTCTACTCCAGGATCAAAAGAAACCACGGCCAGTCTACTGCAAAGACAATTCGTTAATAAAATGTTTGAATCGAATAGTTGTTGCCTGTCTCTTGAAAGACTCAAGTAGCCAACGCAATGCTAATTCTTACCGATGAAGCGCTTTTTGCTTTCAAATAAGGGAAGACTTACGGTATCACTCCCGGCATGTACTGGAGGTTGCAAATGTGGTTCAGTGTCACGTCCAGGTAGCCTTTGTCCAGCTTAACATGATGAGTTATATGTGTTATGGGATACAAGACGATAAAGACAAATAGGATCAAGGACGATCAACCGTTGTTTGGAAGCTCCAACGCGTTGTACTTCCCATAAGACATAATCGGAAAGGTTTGATAGCGTGTGTTTGACTTACGGGAGTACCTGGCGGTCGATGGGCAAATCAGTGTTCTATGCCTCCATTTCATATCTCCACTAAACACAAACTTGTCAGGACATCATCATTGCTTAAATTGCTCAGTCAAAAATTTTACGAGAATGAAATCTAGTCCTCTGGGGCCAGATTCATCAACCGCTTTCCGCCCTCTAACGATGAAAACACCGCCAAACTCCTGGAATGACATTCCCTGGCATCAAATTTGGCGGTATTTTCACCGTTAGAGGGCGGAAGGCGGTTGATGAATCTGGCCCCTAGTGCCGATGAATTCATGGTAATACGGTCCACCATAAGTTCAATTTTTAACCTACATCTTTCTCAAAACGCCTAGAAAACACTCCCTGTGATGGTTTTCTATTCTAGGAGGGTCTACCGGGTTTATAGTTGCTCAAGATTTTACACACCAAATTCGTCTACCCTCTAAGGAGTCGCCTTCTCGAGAAAAAACATTATTGTTAAACGTTTTCGTGTTTTTTGCCAAACCATTCATAGGGAGTCTTGAACAACGCGGAGATGTTCTATACTACAATTATAATTGCTTCATGGGATTCCCGAGTGTACTTACGGAAAAATCTGTTCAAACAGTGACACCAACCACTCTGCGAGAAATTCGTGTTTGAGAATTATTTGTGAGCCATACGTTTAACGGCCTAGCTGGCACCAAACGCCTGGCAGAGAAGGGGGCTTAGCCCTTGAGGCACATCGCCTGACCACGAACGCATGCGCGCGTGGCACCAGGCGGCGACAAGTCTTCTGAATCCGGTCCGGAGGCCTGTTCCTTTCTTACCGGACCTCTTTCTGGCTCCCCTTCCTGGTCCCCCTTTGCAGGTGCCTTTTTACTGGTTCCACCTCCTGATCCTTTTCCTGTTCCCTTACTGATCCCCTTACTTGTCCCTCTTTAGTGATTCCCGTTCTAGTCCCCTTCGAGGTCCTCCTTACAGTGCATCCCTCCCCCTCTTAGTTGACCACTCTCACTGGTTCCCCCGGCTGGTTTCCCCTTGGTGATGTCACTTTCTTGTCACTTTCCTCGTTCCCCATCCTTGAACCCGCCCCCGTCTGCCTTAACGGTCCCTTCTTACCAGATCCCCGTCGTGGACCCCACACCGAGTATATCACACCGTCAGTAACACGTCTTCTAAAATGAGGACCCCCTTTGCGTGAGATCGGTCACACGTCTTCAGAACCCGAACGCATGTTGCGCGAGGCTTTGAAAGGCCTGTGACAGAGGGATAGACGGAGAGCTGCTAACTCGCGATAGGATGCCGTCCGAGTCAATTTCTGAAGAACGATTCCTATTGTCAGAGTATGTCAAACCCTTAGCGCGGGTAACGTTGCAATCGAGGACTCTCTCCCAGCAATTGAGCAGAATGAAATCAAATTTCTCCTCCAACAGGGCGTTCTTCTTTTCGCTATACATGTCCCTGGTTCACAACTATCAAACTCGCTCTCTTCTCCATTCACATGTAAATGCATTATGAATACATTAACAGAAAAGTGTTCAGATCGGAAACCATGTGACTGTCACGCCTCGCTTCAGAATTGTTACTAAAATAATGCATTGGAGACGGGTCCTCTAAATTTGGGTCAGTCATCCTGCTACAAAGCCGACATCAAAACAATGTGAACAGTCCAAGTGACCCCTACTAGAACAAGTGCACCTTACATGATATTTATTGCAGGTGTATTCCTAAAGTCCAGGCCAACATAATCGTTGTCTTCATGTTCCACTCCCCTGAGCTAACATGGGGACCCTTGCATAGAAACTCAGGACGTCGTTGCATTTGATTTTTTGCAGCGATCTGTGGACTCACAGGCAGTGTTTGACACTTCCAGAACATTCTTCGCACCAAACGATGGGATGAGAAAAGCGAATGGCTTGGAGCAGAATTTAAGTCATTGGCACCCACGAGCTCTAAAGAGCGATTTCTGTACACAACGTTACTTGCACAGTCCAAAAGGCACTTTGCGACAGTAGCGCTCGTTGTGGGAAGCGGAAATAAGAGATGGGTGAAGTTGTCAGGTCTTCTACTGCATTGTACATTACGACAAAGGTTAGATGTAGGTGTTTGTCGGTCCATTTGCGGAGCGCGCCACACATTCTGCATCTAGATCTACATCTGGTGGAGACTATCTGACTGTGTGTTCCACCTATACAGCAGCCTGAGACGTCAGCCATGATACACTCAGTGCTTTGTGTTCTATGTAGACAAGTCTGGTGACAATGCAGTTGCTCAGGAAAGACGGAAGGCTTGGTCGGCAGACTGAGAATCTCGATTCCAGTTCGTGCGACAGCCGACACCTCATCCGGCAGTGCTTCCACGTGCCCGGTATCCCACTACTGAGGAGGATGAAGGAAAGTACTTCATGCTTGATCCTGCTAGCCCAACTAGAAGAGCAGGCATACCTGCCGAGTCCAGCTGCTTCAGTAAGAATTTGAGAAGTTCGAACAAAATGAATACAAAACACCTTTGCTAAAATCGCCGCCCACCCTAAATTACACAGATGGCTTTTCAATAATTTGATGAGGTATAAAAGTGTTAAAACCTGCAAAAACCACGGCAATATTTCTAGACTTCACTTCACTTCAAAGTGTAAATGTTAGAGGCGATCTTTTTTGATTAATTTAGTCAGTTCCGAGGCTCCATATGAAGAACTAACAAATTAGAACCGAGTGCACTCACGTATAGAAGGTATGGAGGCTTACTTCTGCTCGCCAAAAGATCGGTGAATTCCTTGAAGCTCTTATCCTCCTCCAACACTTCACGTGAAAGCTGAAATAGAACAAGAATGTGAGAAATCCTGAAAACGTAAACTTAGAAACTAACCAGTTCTGAATATTCCTTCACATTTGCAATGAGACGGCCCATGCGGTGCCATCTCGGAAACGAAGGACTCGCCTAAACAACAGCAAGCTCACCAGGTACGGCGTTAGGTTCGGTTCTTTTTTTAGGTAGGTATTAATGGGAGTCCTGTTTTCCGACAACACAAAAAAGCTTTTACTGATGAAGCGCAGAGCAATTTTCTCCGCAAAGTGAGTTGGAGAACCATGTTTAAAGGAAAAAACCCACGTAGTAGAGGGACCTTGCGGCTACAATCCAGACAGCCAGAAGTAGCATATAGGATTTCGAATTGGACAGCCAGACAAAATCTATTCTGTGAAACAAGGCGAGCAACATCCCGCCAGCAATCTCTTTTAATGAATTGACCTAAATCGATGAAATTGAAAAAAAATGGAAGGAGTATTGGTAACGAGCAAAAAAGTGCGCATTCCAGTATAGTACGTACATTCTTCATTCCTCGAGACATACATTTAATATGACGTTTAAAGCATTTTTGTGTTTCAAATAGAAGCGCAGTAAGATTTGATGTACTCTTCATTCCTCTGAAAATTTATTTATTTATTTATCTGAGCAGGAGGAAACGAGCGGCTTGGGGAGCCTTCAAGAGCGTCGAAGAAGTCGCGAAGAAGACGAAGAACGTGCGACTCCGTGCCCAACTATTCGACTCCACCGTTCTTCCTGCCCTAACATACGCCTCAGAGACGTGGGCTATACGAAAGCAGGATGAACACGCGATCAGCGTCGCGCAGCATTGAATGGAGAGGACGATGCTCGGAGTGACACGACTCACGCAAGTGAGAGAAAGCCTCCGGAGTTCCTAGCTTCGCCGACGTCCGAACATCAGAGACGCTGTCGCATGGGCCAAGTCGTCGAAAGTTATGTAGGTGGGCCGGTCACGTAATGTGCTTCCCAGACACCCGCTGGACAAGAGCCATCACTGACTGGATTCCGCGGAATGTCGAGAGAACACTAGGACGCCCCCAACGCGTTGGTCGGACTTCTTTGTGAAAGCCCTGAACGACCGATATGACGCTCTTCGTGTCCCTCGAGCGAGGAGGATCCATTGGAGCACTCTGGCACGCGACAGGGACAAATGAAGACGCTGCTGGCGCCAGCTCGAGAAAATCGATGATCAACGGGACGGCAGGTGCGATACAGGTGATTTATTTATTTATTACTGCACCTGACGTGCGCCTGTTAAAAAAAGAAACAATAAACATTACCACTCAACGCCATCCAGATTAAAGTTCAAAACAATTGAACCTGAACTAAATAGAGATTAGGAGTTTGGGAGTTTGGGTAGCACTATGAGCTGCAACTAGATAAGAGCGCTTTCTTATGCAGCTGCTCAACAGACCATACGCAGACGACTGCACAAAAATAGCATACTCAAAAAAAAGCACGAAAGAGTGGCATATGTAGTTTAATACGCCTAATTGTCTTAAATTGGTCACACTTATTTGAAGAGATAAAAGTTGATATAGTTATAGATACTACGAACGTGCCTCATAATTCAATATGGCTATGGTGTGATTTCAAGTGGGCGTGGCAATCACTTTCGAGCACCATAACGGAAGGAGAGCACCTAGGAGTCTGGGCATATAACCGGTCATCCCAAACGAGCATTAGCTTCATTACGCTTCCTCTCGATGATACTTCCATAGAACTGAATTATGTCCAACTGTACTTGTATACCGGATGTATGCGGCAGTTACACTATCAATCAAATAAAAGCCGCTATGAACTTTTGGAGTGCATAGCGCGATCTCATCTTTTATTGCGCGATATGCTTGCTTCCTAGCTGTGAGATGTCTTTATTGGAACGACGTATTTTCCCTTTTCGTGTCCAACTGGACACTTTTAAATCATATTGGACACTCTTCTAAGCTAGCTTTAAGGCTTTTGAAACTGAAGCAAACAGTATAAAAACGAATTAACCATCAAGCAGGGTAAAGTAGAGACTCATTAAGATGGTTAGTATAAATTTTTGTTCGAGGAAAATTTTCTTTGACTTTCCTTGGAACCGCTGCTTAGCTTACCTGCCCTAATAAGTGTATTCAATTTGTGAAAATTTTATTAAAAAAATAATAATTCAAAACTGTTCGTGTTAAAACACAAGAAAGAAGCAAGCACATAGCGCATTAAAAGATCAGATCACGCCATGCAATCAAAAGGTTTACCGCAACTTTCATTTGATTTATAGTGTAAACGCCACTTACATGAACAATAGAAGAGAGGATATGTGTGTTCTTTACAGCTGTTTTCGATAAATTTGAACAAGCGTTAAACTTTATGTTAACAAAATTTCTGCCATCAATCGATTGAGAACTGCGACATCTTGCAAGATGGCATGGCGCCATCTCTTTTTGGCACAAAGAATGACCATCTTCAAGCTTTTTAAAACAAGCCTTGAACCATTATCTTCCCTCAAATATAAAAACTTAAAATAAAATAATATAAAATTTCAAGCAATGTGTTCACGATAGATGAAAAACTTCGATGGAAGTTATAGTAAAACTTTCCTTGAACAAAAGATTATTCTAAGCTTCTTGGAGAGCCTTTAGTTTAATGTAGAGAAAGCTCATTTCCATTTGGAAGAGTTCGCTTTGATTTCAAAAGTCTTAGGCTAGGCTAGGAGAGTGTCCAACTTGCTTTGACAAGCGACCAATTTGACGTGCAAATGGCATATATCAGGTTGTGGGGAATGTTCTTGCATTCTAGGCATATTACCGGAGTTGCCTCAGTTTTTTGCTCCTCGACATCATAGGAGGCTCTTGATATCGTTACATAGAGAGAAACACGAAGTGTGAAAACATATGCAACGTATAAGACGGCTGGCAAAAACTAAAGAATATGGGCGACTTTCCTTGGCAGAAGAAAAGCCCGATTTTCGTGTTATCGAGCTTTATGGTCTGATTCTCGAAGTTGCGGAGTCGGAATTAAACCGAAATCGAGGTGCTATGATGGGAAGAAATTGCCTAAAAAATCAGCAGTGAAGTACTGACATGACACACTTCGAAATGGAGAAAGAAAATCTTGAAATAACGCAACGTTTTGGACAGAAATGATAATCGTACAGAAGAATAGGTGAAGGTGAAATCTGGGTAGTGTTTTCTTAAATTATTGAATTTATGGTCACAAAAAGTGCCCTGAGAAGCCGCCTTCTTGCAGGGAAGGAGAATGACGTTCACTTATTCTGAACCCCGTGATCGGTGGCTTGACAAGTGAGTATGCCAACTGTAACCTCTGGATACTATTTTTTAGTGGGACTAGAACGGACATTTTTTGAAGTAGTAGTTTACTTACTATTTATAGAGATCGGATTATGAACAGTAGTAAATAATAGTTTGCGAAGCGTTTGGTGGGGAACTAGTTATCTCTCACTATCGCGAAATTTCTACGTAGAACTCATATTTCCCGAAGAGCAGATTGGATTTTGAGGATTCCCTACAGTCGATCACATCGACGCGCTGAATATCCTGCAAGGAAAGTATTTCAAATTCAACACTAGATGTTGTGCGTTGTTGGTAGATTTTAAAAAAGCCTCCGGTACAATCGAACTACCACCAGTATGAGAGGCTTTGAAAAGCCTTGAAATCGAGGGCAACCTGATCAAAACTATTCAACTGCTTTATGCAAACGGAAGTGCTACTGCGAAGGGGGATCAGGTTATGTTGAGATGAACACTCAAAAAGACGTTCGACAAGGAGATTCCCTTTATCACTACTTTGGTGATAAAACTTCAATTCTTCTCAATGCAGTCAAATGGTTAAATCAAGGTTTCCGAATGAATGACAAGGAGCTTTCGTACCTTGCATATGCTGACAACATCGCAATGCTAGCTCGTAACTGCGATGAACTTCAATGCATGGCCGAAGACTTTGCAGAGATGTCAGGTAGAGTCGGATCAGAAGAAAATACTCGAAAAGCAAATGGATGAAACTCGGTAGACCAACAACCGACAGGGAAGACGATGTATTATAACACAAACCTACAAAGAAATTATAAAATGCGTCAAAGGATTTATTTACCTAGGACAGCTCTTGTCAAACCCGCGCAATCCACTAAAAGGGATCCTGAGAAGAATTCAACCAGAAAGAGAAATCTATTTTATTATAGATACTGACTGTTTCTTCGTTCTAAAGTCGTCGAAGTTCAGCTGAAAAAGAAACTAGTTAACTCTTTCGTGCTCCCTGCTGTTTTATTTTTTTATAAAACGTGGGCATGGTGAAAGGATCGGCTACAGGACTGCGAGCCGCAAAATGAAGGCTATAGAGAGCTATTCTTCGTGTTCGGTTAGGCGGTAAAATACGGTCGAAGTTATTTGCCACAGGTCAAGATTCAAGAATTGAGTTCATCACGCGCTCAAAACGAAGTGGCTGTTCACAAATAAGCTCTCCAGAACCGATCCGTTGAATCCGATTGGATATCTGATAGAAACGAGGTAAAGGAATAACAAGACCGAGATGGTTGGACGGATACAGAGCGGCAAGAACAAAATAAGCCACGAAAAATTGGACCGCTCTGATTGAAGGAAATCCGAACAGCACGTAGATATTTTTTGTGCCGTTACGATAAAATAGATGTGACAAATAAATGAATAAACTGCAAAGCTTTTCCGAATCGAACCTCAGTTCCTGATGAAGTCAACCATCCGGCGTCGAAATGTGTTAGCAAAGACGTACCAGTGCTTTTACTATGAAGGGTGTCACCAAAAGCGAGGTAGAATGAAGGGAAACGGTGAATGCAGCGACTTGAAGAGCACGCAAGGCTTTCGCTGAAAACAAAGGTCCGCGTGCGGGATGGTTATCTTACCCGAAGAATCAGGTTCCACGAAAATCGGAAGATTCAGTTCGGGTAACCTGCATATCGCCAATCTCTGCGAAACGTTCCCATGAATTTCATTACTGAATACAAACTAACAAACCCACCGACTCACATGCATAAAACCAATATTGGAGCAAGACATGCACAATAATTCCAACACTTCGTAGACGAACTTTTCATAGAGAAAATTATCTACAGAACGATTAGCTATCCAATTTGATATATCACCTTTGCTGTCAACTCATACGATTTGGGAGAGGTACGTGAACCTGAGAAATGCTATTCCAGAATTCCTGAATGAAATTCCAGGCGGCTCGAATAACGATCCGATCCGGAAAGGACTGAAGCCCACAGTCACCAACTGACCAAAGTGTGCATGGATTGAATTAAATTTTCTAATTTGAATGTACTGATCCATCTCTTCGTTTACAGAAAATTATAGCCTCTATTAATCGTGGTACATGTCTCCATGACATAGAGGTGTCGAAGATGTATCGTTGCCATCCTTGGCGTTGCTCCCTGATTCCCACAGTCGCGTAATAGCATTAGGTTGGTGAAAAAGTCTTGCACCACAGCGTATTTTTTTGAAAATTTCACGATTTCTTTTGTGAGCGACTTTAATCTAAAAAGTAGTTGCCATTTACATCTACAACATTCTGCCATCTGATGGGAAGATCATGAAATCCTTTCTTCCAGAATGAAGTCAGCTGTGATTCGAAGAAGTGCTCCACCTCGGATTCCAGTTCGGTTCGGTCGTTGAAGCACCTATCCCTTAGGTGTTGCTTGACAGCTCGAAAGAGGGGGTAGTCCGATGGCGCAATATCTGGCGAATACGGTGGGTGGGACAGCACCTCCCAGCCAAGTTCCTACAAATTCCAGACGACCTTGCAATGTGGGGGGGGGGGGGCGAGCATTGTCGTGAGGAAGATAAACATCCCTCCGCCCCCGTCGTTTGCCCGACAGGGTCTCCGCTCAGCTTCTGCAGCTTTGTAGCGTAGATGTTCGCTGTTACTGCGGTGCCGTCGTCAGGAAGCTCACGATAGAGCGTTCCTCGAGAATCCCATCAACAGCACAGCATTACTTTCCTCTGGTGGATGTCCGCCTTGAGGTTGTGGTTATCCTTGAGGGAGCCACTGGGCCTTTCGAGTATAGTTAACGAGGAAGACCCAGGATTCATTTCCCGTGACGACATCCTCGAGAAAGTCCTTATTACGAAAACGAACGGGGGGAGACTAAGCGTTAGTCAGTTGCGAAGCCTTGTCCGAGTCTCAGAGTCAGTCAGTCTTCACTGCAATCGTAGTATTTATATGCCCTCAGAAGAAAATTGCCACGTATGCGAAATATTATAGAATGTTTGTGCTACAACTACGTGACCCCAAACGGTCCTTTTTTTGTTCCTGTTAAATCTTGAAAATTTTTCAAAATTTTTGGTGCAAGACTTTTTCACCAACCTAGTATGAAGAATAGCATTATCCCACAACGGTTGACGGGCAACTCGTCCCGTTCCACCGCTTCCGCTGACCGCTGCGGTTTTGCAGCACGTCTGCAGTCTCCAGTCGCTGGCGCGCTATTTCACATGGAGTCGCCGTCTCCTGTGGGAACGTTCTCTCTCGCCCGATACTTGCGCAACAAACGTCTCATCATGGCACGTTGTCTCTCGACCGCCCAACAATCATTTCTTGGCCCCCGATGTAGAACTGAGCTTGGAGCCTAAAGTGAAAGGAAAATAGGGCAATGATGGATGGCGGAGTGGCGTTCTACCCCCGCCCTTTAAATAGAGGCGTGGCAAATGTCTATGTCTCCACCGTCTCATAAGGCAGTCACTGGACTCTCGAACAATCCCAGGGGTTGGAAGGTGGGCGGGCCAGGAAGACGAAGGGGTAGAACGCTCGTCCCCATGATGGATCTACCACACGGGCGTCAGAATTTCTAATCGTTTTGATTGGTGAAATCTTGAGCAAATGTGGATAGTGGGCCACAAACTCCTAGCGCATTAAATTCAGCCTTCTTATCCAATTCTGTTATGTGGATGTTGTCGTTATCTGTTTTGAGCAAAACCTTCGCATAGGAGCAGACAGAAAACTGGAAAAGCGAAACGTTTACAAATGATGGCGTGCGGCAAGGAACATTTAATCGAAAGTCAAGTGGCTTGACTCTGGCGTTGTAAAATAGTCATTTCTTAGGTCTCATGGCCCCAAATCCGACAATGTCTTCTTCTCGTTCCCTTCTCGCTGGAAACCCTCCCCATCTGAGCAAGCCGGCGCTTGAAATGCACATGAGTTCAAAGACGCAGTGCAGGCGCCGCCACTGGCCTTCTCCTGTCTAGAATCTGCCCCTCAGCGATGACTCGGGGGCGAGCTGCCTCGTTATCTCCCACAACAGCGGCAGTGGTAACAGAAGCGAATGGTTTACATGTTGTTACAGGATGTTTTGTTGTGATCAAAGATCTTGCGTCAGGCGGGACTCGAACCCGCATTTTCTGCTTTCCGGGCAGCGATGTTCGCCTTACACCACCGGCGCTGTTTGACCGCACGTAACATCCGCGATATCCTCGAGGCCTGTCAGCACCCACCCGTGATACGGGATGGGCCGGTCGCTGTATCAGCATGGAGCCAGTTAAGCTGAAGACCTTAACCGAATGGTTTAAGTTGCTAAGACGCTTCTGACTTAGCGAGAGGACTTCCATGAAGGGTCAACTACAGGTTGCTCGCACTTCTCCGGTACCTCCCCATTCGTCCCTGTTGTCCTCTTTCATGTTGTGTAGTGTGCCCAGTATAGGTCTTCATCACAAATTGCATTTTAGCATTGTCGGCTTCCTCAGAAATTAGAAAAGCCACACTTGAAATTTTTCCTCCCAAACGACATATCATTCGACAGGAACATGCGAAGAGTTGAGATCGAAGTCGTGGAAAGTCGAAAGAGTGACTAATGGTGTCCACTTTCAGTTTTGTTGAACGAAGTTGGACGCATAAGTCTAGAGCACCTGGGAAACCTGATTTCGATTCAGCTTCTCTTAGCGACACCGCTTTCTTCGAACACTGGAAAACTGAGAACATTTGCAATGCTACCGCCCTGTCATTACTTCATGTTACTTCATATACTCTGTGCTTTCTCAACCCTTTTTCGACATTGTTGGACGACGCTGTTCGTCGCTTACATGCAGCAACTGACAAGGTGACGCAAAGTAAGACAATGGAGCAGATTTCCCTGAGCAACTCCCACATTTCATTGGCTGATTAGTGGGCTTCGTGCTTCGTGATGCAAAAACGTTCACAAAGATCCTTGCGAATAAAAATTTCGGGTGTGACGGCTACGTGAAAAATGCATTGTCGTGAAAGGAGAAGGTGAGACATGAGCAGGCATTAGAGTCAGGTTCAAGCGCGGGCCGCCATTTCTGCAAAAATTTACGACCACCCCCTCCCCCTTCCTACCTTGGGTTTCCCTAAAACAAACTGTTTCCTTAACAAGGCTACCACTAGAGCTAAAACTGGAGTTCACAAGAGAACAGCTTTTATTTAGCATTTGTTAAAGAAATTAACCCTTTTCCAAGCGATCTTCCTTATGATCAGGTGAGGTCATGCTCATCAGCTCATCTGAGCTACTTTCGATGTGATCCAGAAGGACGGATCACTCGTCGATGTGACTGGAAGGTGCTTTACATTTACTTTGTTCCATCGATCGTAACTCGCTCAATTTTGAGAGGTATGCAAATGCAGGGCGCGTGGAGCGCAGTCGGAGGAGGCGCCGGCTGCCGCCTGCACCCGATGCCAGGTTCCTGGTTCGGATTTCCCGCCCAGGCCAAGCAAGTCTTCCATCCCTCCGGGGTCGGTGAATTGGTACCAGACTTGTCTGAGAAGGATAAAGCGCTGACTTGTTCATCGGCTGGCCACCGCAAGTCATTGTATGGCCAAATACGCATTCAGTTCGCCTCCACGACATCCCGTAGAAGTAGAATGTGTGTAGAATAGAATGTATTAGGTTGTAACGAAATAAATGGCACTGAACCGCTGTAAATTTAAACAGTTAATATCTCGGCTTGTAGGCAAGTTTATTAATCGAAATAAAAACCTTCTGATTCTACACATCTTTGCCAACGTGACACAAGCTTTTTTATCCCAGTAGCATAAAAATCACAAGTTCTGGAATTGACGAAATCTTCGAAGGCACTTTCGGCATCCTGTTGGTATTTGAATATTTTCCCTACCAAGAAGTCGCCAAGATGCTTGAAGAAATGGTAGTCTGTTGGGGAGAGGTCGAGAGAAAACGGAGGATGTGGTAGAGTTTCAATGCTCAGCTCATTCAATCCTCTACCACATCTCTCAGCTTGTCCTCATCAACATCACTATGCCTCCCACGACCTTCATGTCCTTCCAAGCTCTCATCTCCATTCCGGAACTTCTGATACCAACGATACGCCGCCCGAATTGTGGAACATTCCTGACCGAATGCGGCGTTGATCTTCTCGTCCGCCTCCTTAGCTGTAGTGCCCAGCTTGAATTCATACAAGTAAATGCCTCGGATTACCCTTTTGTCCATCTGCAAAAAAGTCAATAAAACTCTAAAGTTTTCCCCCTTTTACACAGAAAATTTGGTACTCGCCGGTAGAGCAAAGTTTGCGCTTCTAAATGATATGCCACATGTTACGGTTTGTTCTTGATCAAACGCGTAAAGACGCGCCAAAAAATGGCGCGAGCCAGTGCCATTTAATTCGTTACAACCTAATAGAAGTAGAAGTAGAATGCATCCCCAAGGGATTGAATAGCGCCGTCCTTTATCCTTTTATCCTTTACGCAAATGCGGGTGGCATTCAGAAAACTAGAAAGATCGATGGTTACAAAACGGCTCCTAAGAAAAAGCATCTTCATGCGCGGTCGAGTGGGGGAGGGGCGATGTTTCTGCGATTTTTGCCAGAAATGGCAGATAAATCGCATCTCCTGGCAGTGCAGGAAGATCATTTCTTCAAAATTTGGTTCTGCATCCGTAAGATAGAGAACTTCTTCGAGTTCTCCCATTCTTGCCCGCATTTGCACATCTCATAAAAATAAGCGAGTTATGTCAGTTTTTGTAAAAACACTCGATTTTTTTGAGCAAAAATCGCATCCCCCAGCCGCGCATGAAGATGCCTTTTTGAAAGGCGGTTTTGTGCTATTCAGGAGGAAAATTTTCTCTAGCTTTCTGGATGCCACCTGCATTTCATAATTCTCAAATTTGAGCGAGTCACGATCGGTTGAACAAAGTACATGTATAACAGAGAAAATCCTTCGTCGATGTGATTGGAAGGTGTTATACATCCTTCCAATCACATCGACGAACGATCAATCACAGATCCATCCTTCCTGATCTCATCGAAAATATTGTAGATGGAGATCAGGGGTGTGCGTGTATGAAGTCCGAAGTTTCATAAATCGTAAATCTATAATAAATCGTCAATCATAACAAGACTAGAGATTCAAAAATCGTCTCACCATCAGGCGTAGGGCTGAACGGGAGAAATGGATAGTACCGCGAGAATCTCCACCCATCGTATAGTATAGAAAAATGCTTCGTGCTGAGTCCTTAAACCCAAAGAGCTACGGGCTCTCGACGTTGGGGGTACAGTATTGCACCGTCAGCGCGTGCCTACGTGACAACATGTGCGTGCGCTGATGTATAGGACGTGGCGAAAGCCTGTGCGGCGAGCGGTGGCTCAGCAGGCGAGGCTGCTTCACAGATCAGATGTTCGACTCCCGTGCTATGCACAATTTTTGCATTTTTTCATGACAGCCGCCTCCATTAGCAATTTGCTTCCTGCACATCTACTACACACTTATCTCATCCTAGATTGTCAAATAAGGGTCAGATTCGTGTTCAACACGAAGTTTGGGCAAAAGCGGTGACCATAACTTTACCATCACCTCTACCTACGGTTACTTAACGTACTACAGCGCAATACGGAAAAACGGATGTCAGATTCGTGGTCTCCACCCCAATTAACCCCCTGCGAGAAGTTTGGGCGAAATCGATGATGATGACCTCGAGAGCCCTAGTCACTCGTACCTGCTGTAACCCATAACCTGCTGTGAGATCACTGTTTAACATTCGCTGAAAAACACAGAACATTGCATAATTCAGAAACTGAGAAAAGTGGGTAAAGCATAGCTCACAGTAAGCCCTTATTTGACAATGTAGAGTGAGATAAATGTGTAGATGTGTAGATAATAAGCTGATTTAAACTACCATTAAGGCACTATTGTATTAGGTTGTCCCACAAGTCCATCTATTTCAACGACTCATTGAGGATACCCCCGGCGGTCTCCTGAATATCACTATACAGGGTGCGTAAAAAGTATTGACGCAGTAAATGGAGGTTGTGGAGATAGTAATGCGCAGTAAGTTTTAAAATATTCACTTGAGTAATATGGAAAATGATCTTACAAACACGATAGAATAACTGGTAATCGACATTGGCTCCTTTACTGTGAATACAGGAGCAAAGACGACGGAAAAATTCATGAGCACGCGCCGCAAGTACTCGCTTGGATTTCGTCCGTGCTTTTAACAGGGTAGCCTTCTGCGACTGGTCACTTCTGTTGAAAGTAGACCAGACCTCATTCTTCAAAATCGCCTAAAAAGAGTAATCCAGCGGATTCACGTTTAAGCTGTGCTCGTCTGAGAAGCTGTCCACACCTGCGCGCCTTATCCGTTTGCCGTTATCGGGCAGAGATTGATAATCTTGGATTTGAACGTTATCGTGCTTGAACCTCTTGTAATCATCATCTGTTATGACAGAGCGTGGCTGACGTTTGGGTTGCTGATTTCTTTCCTCACCAACCGTTTCGAATAGCGCCCAATTCTCTTGTTAGTGAAGTATTCATTTCCTTTAGTAACAGCTAAGAAAGGGTCACCGTAACCGCGACGGTA
The DNA here is from genome assembly GCA_947359475.1 of Heligmosomoides polygyrus bakeri. NCBI lineage: Eukaryota > Metazoa > Nematoda > Chromadorea > Rhabditida > Heligmosomidae > Heligmosomoides > Heligmosomoides polygyrus. The sequence goes on from OX375869.1 coordinate 34,621,071, forward strand.
TCATGTTTCTTCAGTTTTTACAAGAATATTTTTTGAAAACAATATAGAGAACAAAAATAACACACAAAAACTTTGAAAAATAAAAAGAGAAAGTTGGAGCTGAAACAAAAAGTAGGTGCGTCAGTACTTTTTACGCACCCTGTTCTAGAGAATGATTTGCTCTATCAGAGCATGTATTGCATTTCTTCTATAATTATGAATTTTGTCAATTTTTAGGTCGTTAAAGTGAAAAGTGAAAAAGTAGCCATTTGCGCGCTTGTTCTCTCCCTGCTCTGTGGTAGGATTTTTTTGCTCAGTTTTATACGTCGTTCGAAAGAGAATGTCTTGTTCTATAAGAATTCGTGTCGCGTTTGTTGGCTCATGCTGATTTCTGTCGAATATCAACAAAACTCCAAAAAGATGAAAAAAGTCTTCACCAACAACTCCTTCTCCTTACTCAGTCTGTCTTGCTCAGTTTTATATGACACTTGAAAGTGGGTGTCTTGCTCTAGCTCTGCTCTACCATATGGTTTGTTCTTCGATTATTTAAATTTTTGCTAATTTTCAGGTCATCAAAATGGAGTGCAGGTCAACAAGGAAGAGCACTTCCGGCACCTTCTTCTCTTTGCTTTCAACCAGGGTTCTAGTGCGGCTAAGGCACTAGAACCTTGGTTGACCGTACAAACACTATTTTTCATCGCCAGTTACAATTCTGTGCGAAAATCTTTGAATATGTCCGTGTGATGAATGAAGAACAGGAACCAGAGAGTGACGATTGCTGCCGGCCTGCTTGTCGTCACCATCCATAGAACGGACAAATACAACAATCTTTGCACAGAATTGTAACTGGTGATGAGAAATAGTGTTTTTACCGTCAACCAGGCTTCTAGTGCCTTAGCAGCACTAGAACCATGGTAGAAAGCAAAGAGAGGAAGGTGCCAAAAGTGCACATCCTCGTCGACCTGGCACTGCTCCTTTTTGATGACCTGAAAATTAGCAAGAATTTAAATGGCCGAGGAACATATCATATATTCTGGTAGAACAAGACATGCACTTTCGAGTGTCATATAAAACTGGGCAAGGCAGACTGAACAAGGAGTAGGAGTTGTTGGTGAAGATAATTTTCATCTTTTTGGAATTTTGTTGATTTCCGACAGAAATCAGCATGAGCCAACAAACGCGACACGAATTCTTATAGAACAAGACATCCTCTTTCAAATGACGTATAAAACTGAATAAAAAAGTCCTGCCACAGAGCAGGAGTTTCGGTAAAATTTGGACGGAAAAGTCGGACGTCCCAATTTGGTGATCTAAAAATCAATAAAGGACGAGTGAGCAAATAGGACCAACACATATTCTTGTAGCACAGAACATTGTATTCCAAATTCTATAAAAAACTGCGCAAAAATTCCAAACCTAATCGGAGAGAACAAGTGCGCAAATGGCTACTTTTCACTTTTCACTTTTCACTTTAACGACCTAAAAATTGGGACAACCTAATACTTTCACGGCTCCAAGGTCGAGGAGAGGTCGACAAAAATTTTTCACCCAAACCTCCCCGAGGGGTGTTATTTGGGGGTGCTGATCACGAACCTGACATCCGTTTTTCAAATTTCGGCCGATTACGGCAGGTTACGGTAGGTACGGGTGCAATACTGTAGCCCAATTTCGAGGGCCCGTAACTCTTCGGGTTCATGCACTCAAAAAAAAGCAAAAGTATTCTAGATATATTACTTCATGTGCGGTTGGTCCTCTTTAGTTCCTATGGAAGCATCGCCGTGAGGTAACTTAATGCAGCAACTGCTCGCTTGGTACGACCGGACATAGTGCCGGACTCCTGCATGTTTCCTCTTTGTCAAGGGTGCTCGAAAGTGTCTTCTCAACTCACGAGAAGTCACGTTATACTGAATGCCAACGCCCGCACTTTTGATGCCGATATAAATTTTTCATTAATTTAAACCAACATCATTTAAAACAACAACATAATATTATGCCCCGCTATGCTTTCGTTTTTTGGGAAATATTTGTTTTTAAGTCCTTTGCACTGAGTGTCCTGAATAATCTGCAAAGACATTTCTGACATTCTTTTGCAGTTCATAGTGTTATCCAAGATGCCTCACGATCTCATTGGTGTTGTTTCTGCATTGTATTTGATAATCACTATGTTTTTTCTTTGTATGTTTGGTTTCTATGGCACATTTTAAGTGCAGCAATAAATAGATAAATAAAAATAAATAAATAAAAACGAAGCATGTTTTTTTACTATATGAAGGGTGGAAATTCTCGCAGTACTATCCATTTCCCCTTTCAGACCTACGCCTGAGACCCTTACCTGGTTAGTAGAGGCCTGTCTTTTTCCTGCTACAAATTAAAGATTAGCTTTCGGCAAGATCCACTTTCAGCTTCAGTAGTTACATTTCTCAACTGATAGATGTGTCGCGCCGTCTCAGCGAAAATTGATCAGCAATCCATTTCAGCGATTTTGAAAAAGCTGACGCAAAACAAATATTATCTAATGCAATAGTTACTCAGATTTTTACTAGTTTCAAATCAGTACAGTATCAAATCCAAGTGACGCCTTCTTTCCGTAGAAGAAGCGGTGCTCAGGGTGTTGCCACGTCGTTGCCATGCCTAAAAATCTTCATTTAATCGACTTATTTGTGTCCAAACTTAATTAATTGAATAATAATAATTATAATAATAAATGTATTATTCACAGACCTCTGCTTACAATTCTTGCGAAAGAACTATCCCTACAGGGCATTTTGTCTCAAGAACTTGATCGAAGTACGACCCCCTCTCTCCAACTTGAGCCAAAATACGACCCCCTCTGCGATTCTCGCACCCCACTCTTGAGCCTGGTGCGGCCACGTGGGAAGGGAAGACAGCGTCCGCAAGATAGGCCTTAAGTTCGCGGTAGTAGGAAAACGGCCTAGAGGGCGTCCGAAGCAGCGCTGGTCTGATACGTTACATATGGACTTGAAAGTAGCTGGTGTCCACCCCGATCTAGCGCTGGATCGGGAAAGCGTCGTGACACGAGAATAGCGGATCCAGCCGCGAAGCGGGACCGACGCTGAAGAAGAAGAAGAAGAAGATTCGGTGTATGCAACGAGTTGCGGTGGCCAAGCGACGCATAAGTTAACGCTTTATCCTTCGCTGTCGAGTTTCGTACCAGTTTACCGACCCTAGGCATGGAAGGTTGGTGGCCTGGGCAGGAAATTCGTACCAAGAGCCTGGAATCGAGTGCGCGTGACACTCCTCGGATTGCGCTACCAGGCGACTGCAGGTAACAAACATTACAGTCGAGCAGTGCTTCCTTGTTGAGTGAAATGAGGGCGAATTTCTCGCTCAACGTGGTGCGGTTCTGTATGCCTCACCACAGATATTTGATTAGCATGCCTTTTCTGTTCTTCATTCACAATTGAATCTGCGACGTGGATGTCCACGTGAAGGGCACATTTGCTCTGTTAATGCAGCTCTTCTTGTTTGACCCTTGCTGCTTCCTCCACACGGAATTCGCCAAAAATTTGTCTGCCTCAAATTTCTTCTTCCACATAACTGACGGTTAACTCTGTGGGACCAAGACTGTCTGGTGTGCCTTTTCTGGCCGTACGCTGACCAAATTCGACTTGGGTTCCTCAGTTTGTTGCCGTAGTTATGGAGTCTACTTTTTTTATATCACAATGTAGAACACCGTAGCACTCACTTTGTGCCTTCAAAAAATTTGGAAAGCTCAAACATCTTCTAGTACCAGAGTCACACTTCAGCTTTCAAATGATGTACAATTCGTTCTCAGAACGCTCAGAACGTTTTAAATCTCCGCGCTTTAGCCCCAGTTTATACTTGCGCCGCTGTGCGGCGCGGCACCATGGTCGGAATAGGTATCGACGGGGCGACGCGAAAAATCGACATCTATAGCGACCGTGATGCCGCGCCGCATGGCGCCGCAAGTATAAACTAGGACTTAGGCAGTCGAACAGTGGTAAAATCCAACGTGGTTTTTCGAACAACGTAAGACCTGCTCCGCACTTTGGCCAGGCCAATTCAATTCAAATACGGGTGTGGTTTTCCGATTCCTGACTCGCTCTTCTATTCAAAACACTGGAAACTACAGCGCTACAACATAACCATTCATTACAAAAAGAAAACCATCATATTATCAAATCTACACGACTGTAAACGCGTATCAAACCATTCACATTCGAAAGATCACAAAATCGGGGGATATCGTGTGAATAAAATATACACATGATGCACGCGAACGAACGGCAAACGACGAAATGATCACTTCTAGAAGAAGAAACGTTAACTTCAGCACAGGAAAACCATGAAATGAGGAGAACAACACTTCGATCTCTATATAAGGGGGAAGTTCGTGAAACATCGCTTCATGCTCAGGAACTCATTCAGGCCGAACCGGGTCTGGTCCGGGCCGTCTCGACTACGAAAGCGCATCGGACGCCATTCATATTACACAAGAGTACATCCCAGCCCAAAGATGAGATTAGCATAGAAACTCTCTCCTGGAACACCTCGTCGCATACTGGAAACAACAGCGACGAGAGTGCACCAGGCGGCAACCTTAACGCCGCCAACGCGAAGCGAAAGAACCGTGGCTGCAGTGACGGCGTTGACCCTGCCTGCATAAGATCACAGTAGCGAGCGGCGCTAAGGTTGCGGGGGAACGAAGGCAGCGGCAATACAACAGCGACGCCATGGGATGCAGCGAACATATTGCCTCAGCTCATCATATACACACTTTGATCCACGACGATCTGTACACAATCCTGTCAGTACCCATGAGGAGGAGAAACGAAGAGGAAAGAGGGCGAGGAACGGTGAGGAGGAAGGGTCGCGAAGACGAAGGAAGCAAAGAGCAAATTGACACACATCAAGTGAACAACGCCTGGACTGACCAGGCAAAGGAAGGTCTCGCACGGGCTGCGCGACAGGGCAGTGGATGGGCTCTCCGGTCGAAACGGCTATCCCACCAGAGCCTTCATACCCCGCTTTGCACTTCGACTGAGAGACAACCAGCGCAGCCGCAGGGATTAGCTCTCGGGTCGCGCAACCATACCAGAACACCACCGCCTTGTGAAGGGACGAACATGTAAGCTAGAAAAATAACAACCCGCTACCGGTAGTGTAGTACATAGTGTTAGAGCGACCACATTCGCTCAACATTAATCCATAGAACTAAAGTAACAAGACACGTCTTATCGAAATGTGGGGTTCAAGTGTACGTGGACGGTGCCGGAGCACCACTCGAGCCGGATATGCCGCAAGCTCGCTGGAAGGAACAACGGAAAGAGAACGGGACAGACACACTGAGAGACAGGATGAGGAGGTAACTGGCGGAGAAACGCTCATATCGAGTGATATCGAGAAGTGCACAGGTACTCACACGCGTAAACAAACAAAAAACAACAAAACAACCGCCCACTGAGTCCTAGGCAACAATCGGCATCGGCATTCTTCTGGCGCACACCGTCGAGACGCCGTTTGCAATGAGGACAGCCACCGGTCGTCAGGGCTCTACTTCTTTCCTCGGAGGGACTCGATCAGGCCACGGCTCTGCATCTGCTGGATTTGTCGCAGCAGCTGAGGGTTACTCATTAGCGCCGGGTTCATGGCAGCAGCAGCGGCTGGAAAAACAATCATTTAACACTGGAAGAGCATGGTTCAGATAAACAAATGGAAATCAACTGCAAGTGCAAGAGGAATAAGGAGGCCACTGAGTTCCGAAAGACCCACCGAGTTGAGCGATCGCGTTGTTGTTCTGGCCAGACAAGCCAGACGACTGTGCATGCTGTACGGCCTGCGCAAGCATCGTCATCGCCATATTTGGTTGATTTGCCTGGAATCGTAGCAAGCATCAGTTGCAAGACTCTTGTCATATACATTGTAAGTGGATGTATCATATCCACCATAAGCTGCGCGACCCACAAAAGAAGGGAGGGAGAGGGATCATCGATTTGAATCAGCCTTCAGAAAACAACAACTGATAACCTTCTAATACATTCGGAATTACCATCGTAGCAAAGTGTGCGGATGACGAGAGCAGAGGAGGTAGGCACTAACAGACTCAACGGCTGGATATCCTCTTCTCTCGAATAGATCGCTGCATAGGCCGATCCGGGCTCAAGCAACATGAACGTGTGTAAGGCACATTCCCAATAGAAGGTGATTGGAGAATCTCCAGTCCATCCTCGTCTTTCTGCGCATCACACATGCTTGAGTGACAGCGAGAAATCCACTCTATAGGCACCCCCCCCCCCCCCTAATCAAGGCAAGCTTTGAGCGGCTACTGCGTACCGGCAACGACTCCAGTATCCGACTCTTCATAAAGCTGTAGGTTGGAGCCCAGCAACCTCCACATAAGTACTAGCCGCAGGCGCTCACGGAGTGAGATTTGCAAAGATAAGGTGTTGATCATTTCCACAATATTTTTGGTGCCATTCTCGGACGCCTCCGCAGTCCGCTCCAGTATATTGCTAATGACAGAGTTGAGTCATAACTGAAAGTTCTCCTGGTCTATGCGACAGTGGTCCAGAAAGAAAAATCTGTGCATTATCCTACTATATATAATCGGCTAATGTCACGTGTCCGTCACGGGAGAAGGACTGAAGCCAAGAGATGCCTACTTCAGTGCGGCGTATGCCAGCCGAGCTTTCTTTGAGCTTAACCACGGGCGATTGCTGGCGAACTATATCCTTGGCGGCTGATTGTCCAAGTTTACGAGATATTCAAGGGCCAACGGGTCAGGGTATGAATGGGGATCGAGTGCAGAGCGTAGGGATTCAGGAGGCGTGCTGAAGATGTCGTCCAACTTGCGTAGGGATTCAAAAGACGTGCTGAAGACGTCGTCTAACGTACGTAGGGATTCAGAAGACCTGCGCTAGACGTCGTGAGTCAAGATTCAGAACACCTGCGCTGGACGTCGTCCAACGTGCGTAGGGATTCGGAAGACGCGCTGAAGACGTCGTCGAACTTGCGTAGGGATTCCGAGTAAGGGTGACCAATAGGAGAGGACCAACAAAGGGGGACCACCGGAGGCAAGTAGGAGCGTGATTAAGGGGGGAGGGGACCAGCATTTTCCCTCAACACCGTTCAGTGTGTGTCGGATTTCTGAAGACCGCTTACAGAAGTCGTGGCACGTCTGTCATACTGCAGAAGGAATGTCATAGACGTCGTGGCAACGTAGTGACACGTGAATCGGTACTCCTTGTCACATGTGCGTGCTTGACTCTCACTCCTCCTCTTTGCCAGCACATAGGAAAGGAAGTATTTCGGGAGGGGGGAGGGGTAGAGAGAGAGTGACCATGAGATTCGGAGGAGTATTATTGCCGTCGGAGAGTAAGCGGTGTCGACCAATACCGATTAATTTTAATTATGATTTTGCTTATTAAGCACCGGGCTGGGACTCTCATTACCTGTTTCTCGACACGCAGAGAATGAACGCTTCGGAGAATAAATCGCGTGCATGTGATGGAGCGTGGATGGGCTTCATATGCGCAGTGAATATTCTGCCCTACCATATCCCACTGCACTAATCTATATAGTAAAACCTATAGTTTTTTTTCACTGTAAGAAGGCCTAAAGAAAAAATGAGGACGATTGGGGTTGTTCTATTCTCGGGGTTTGGGGCGGAGCCCCCAACCAGACGTTTGGCGGCCACTAGGACGCTGAACGTCTGGTCAATTCATAATTCAAGATACACCAATTGTTGCAGTGCAAAACCATATATTCGCAAATATAAATTGAAAAATGTGAAATGTTGGAAATATGCGGCTTAGCCTCCTGGTACTCAAAAATGTTTGTGGAAAGTCAAAATCGTGCGTCGCTTTCGCACTCGAAAGACGCAAAAAACAAGAGCTCAGGTCACGCCACGAAAATGTCTACTGTTAAAGAAAAAGTCACCGCCCACTTCGCATGTTAAAAAACGTATGGTAAACGAATTCACGGCAATTGTTACGGAGAAGGTAGAGAACGTTTTACCCGGAGGCTTCCTCTTAGAAAAAGGAGCTTCTTATATTCTCTACTCAAAATCGTCCTAGAACCAAACCTCGGGCAACGTTTTTACCCTATAGGGCAGGCAGTTTGTACTTGAAAATGGATAGACACCTTCAGATTCCTAGTACAACAGGATAATTCAGAAGCCGCGTTGTAAGTCTGTTATTTAGATCTGAATTGAATGAACAGTAAAATTGTTCTGATCAATTCTAATGTCCATCTATTTTATGTTCCTTTGCTTTATGCAAGCGTAACAAACATAAACACAGCCACAGGGAACTCGAGAAAATGCCTAAACCTATAGTGAGGCTTTCCAAATTCGCTACCTGGTGCGAATCTACCTAAGGAGGTGGATAGTAAAAAAAACGCTGAATGGAAGGCACAGAAAATTGGAAGCGATAAAGTGAAAAATGAGCGAAGGGATCTTATCGCCACCGTCTCAATTATGACTCAATGGAAGAACCAAAACGTAATGTAGAGCCATGCAACGTTAAAAAAGATATTTATGCAACTTAAATTACCTGCTGCTGTGCTTGTTGTTGCTGTAAACGCATCTGTGTGGCGGCCGCTTGCAACATCATCGGGTTCCACATCTAAAATGACTACCGTACAGTATACGCATAAAAGAGAAGTCCTCTTCGACGAGAAAACGAAATCCCTCCGCAGTTTCCATCGAGCTACTCACCTGTTGCATCATGTTCGCCATCGGGTTGCCAGCAGCAGCGGCTCCAGCCATCTGACTTGCAGCCATTGCCATCATTGGATTGGCACGAACCAGTTGCTGCATAGCAGCCATCTGCTGTTGCATTGCAGCCTTCAAGATGAGAATCTTTGAACTGAGACTTAAATCACCTCAAGAACGACTACCGCCTCTATCTGTGAGTTTTTGGAAAGGACAAAATGCTAAGCGCACACATTCGCTTTAAGAAGAAGAGAAATTTTCAGTGGACGTATATCTTTCAGAGTCGTCTGTAGACAGAATGGTATTAGGTAACAATATGATTAACTACACTCAAAAATCAGCCAGAAATCAAAGAAAACTCACCATATTCAATCCAGGTGTACTGCTGGACTTCTTCAAGGATGGAGTGTTCGATGTCGACGAAGACGATGCCCCAGCTTTCGGCAACTGCGGAGTTGTCGATGGCGGAACCTATACGAGAACTTATTAGTCTACATCAGCAGAACATTTACGTTCAATTATGACGAGTGACTATCTCACCGGAGTAGCTGTTTTTCGAGTAGTGGGTGTATTATTTCCACTGCGCTGCGGCGTTCCTTGAAGATTTTGGTGCGATTTCGTGCTCAGGTTTTGCGCCTGACTAGTAGACGCTCCAGCATTTGACGCTGCCGCGGCGGCTGCAGCTGCATGTGCTTGTGCCGCGGCTGCCAATGCCGCTTCCAACTTTCCGTCAGCTATTTGTTTCTCAAACTCCTGTAACGAAATAACATCACCTCTCATCCAACGATAACGAAACCTTTCCTTAAGCGTCAAAGCTATCACCAATACAACGTTGACGGAAAGCGACTAAAACTGATCCCTAAATTAGTTTCAAATAAAACTCAGTATTGAACTTAGCGCCCAGAGATCTCGCCCACATCACAGCAGCGCCTAATAAGGAAGCCCTTCCCCAGCCACCAAAAATAACTCGGCTTAAAGAAAAGTCACCCCGAATTATAAGGTAGAATACAAGTAAGACTAATCCCGAAACATGTTCAGTCTTTTGCATGGACGATCGGTTGGAAGTCAATCCCAAAAGCCGTACAGCAGTATGTGTTATTCGTGACCTAAACTAAGTGCTAAATTTAAACTCAATTGAATCCAAGGAGCTGGAGGCCTTCGAACCTTATATAAATAAAATGAGATAGCAAACCTTCTCCTGACTATTAATCTTGTTGTAGGCCTTCTTCAGTACGTTGGAGTGGTCCGTTCGTATCTTGCGCTTCTGTGCTGCACGCACACACTGCTCGCAGTACAGATGCATGTCCGAAGATGACGTCCCGATCGCTTTCCACGAAGGCGTGAAATCTGTGCCACATTCCTCACACTCATACGGTCCTTCGGTAACTGGCCTGCAATAACGACCGTTTACAGCTGTCGCAGTTCGACCTTGTTGGACATGTGGTGGGCAGAGCCTAATCCTCATTAAGATAAGTAAAAACCTATTCGAATATCTTAACATATAATTCCGCTGTGGCGGTTTGTTCAAATATATAATATGAATCGAACGCACCACCACAGCCGTGCTACCTTCAAACATGCTTCCTCTAGATTTAATGAATCTGCTATGAATCAGTTTTGTCCGATTTTTGCTGTTTTCTCCTTTCCAATTTTTTACCATTTACTATTTACTATTTTATTTAAGCTAATAACAAAGCGACAAAATCAATTAGTAAAAAAACATGACAACTCTACGATTGGCTGTAAAACAAGGAAGGAGGGCGGGTTCTTTCTAAAATAAACCTGCTAGCTGAGAAGAGTCCATGATTTCGATTCGTGTATACCACCAACTAAATTCATTTGGCCAATATTACTCACTGTGTACACAAACTTTTTTGCTTCATAAAGGCACGGCACCGTGTCATTATTGCACCATTCTTTGTTTTGAAACCTTACCTCTCTTTACGCTTTTTTACGAAGGGTTCTTGCATACACGCAACTTTCGGGAGCTCAGGCCATGACTGCACATCGTTCTATAGGATATCACCGCCTTATCTTCCCCTTCAATATACAGTTTCCGCCTCCCTTCTAAGCGATCGCCTAGAGTGCGTGTCGGATCGAAGAGGCCTCGGAATACAGGAGCAGGAATGACTTTGTCTTCCTTTGACTGTCCTTAGATGGTCGTAGAACTAGCACGTCTTCAAAATCTGAAGCTTGGTGTCTCGCATCTTTTCGTTCAATATCGGTATGATTAAAATCATGAGCTGCTGTGGTCACTCAAACTCTAATAAATAGCGCTGTTGCCGAGCTATAGCACGGGAAATCTCAAAACCACTGTTTTTCTAACTTTGTTTCTGATGTAGTTATTGGCTAAATAAGTAAATAAATAAAAAGCAGTTCAGGTGTTTGAAAGGCATATTTATGCAATTTTGTGTTGCTGTAGAGGATGAAAAGAAAACAATGAAGTTCTACTTTGAAAACAAGAACCTAAGACACATTCCATAGCTCGTAGAAATGTTTTCACTCCGCTCACCTGTAAACATTTTTGTCCTTAAGTACCCGTTGAACGACGAGATCCAGGCCGATGAGGTAGCAAAAATCAGGTTGCGAACCGTTCGGAATGAAGAACAAATCGATCGGAGGAGCTTTCGGCGCAGTGATTTGCTGAAACGTCAAAATATGCAACTAAGAGGAAACCACTGAGGAGCTGGAATGCTTCCTGGCAACGGAAGAGGGCTTTACTCTGAACGACTTCATGGCTTAAAACAAGAGGTAGTTGACCACTTGTCTAAGCACACCAATCCTCATTTTAAGACCAAATTCACTCCAACAAAAGCGTGCTTCTAGATCATATGCTTGCAACGTACTAGATTATAAGTCCATGGATAAAAAACTAGCACAAACACATTCCGAGAAGATGCTCGTACTCCTCCCGTAATCATGGGCTAAAAGAGTAGACCAAGACTGCGAGCTCAAACTGGACCTAATCTCGAGCTTAGTACTTGTTCAGAAAGTAGGATGAAATTTAAAAAAGAAAGTACTCATAAGGTTTGGAACAACGAGGACTCCATATTAGACGCCTAGGCGCAGAAGGAGATAACCGTGAATGAGGACAGTTCTTATTCAAAGCCACTGTGAATATCAACTACGACTAGCTCAGTAAGCGTAACGGAATAAAACAACGAATAAACGTGACGCTTTGCGGACCAATATGTCGTGAATACCACAGCAATATAGCAATGCGGATTCAGCTGCAATATCAAAAGTATCAGAGCGTCTCGCAAAAGCATCCAGTGATATTTTGGAACGTTTCAAAATTAGGGCAACGAGTGAAAATAGGAGCACTGAGAGAGCGTTTCTATTTCGTTTAAGCGGAAGAAATAGAAGCTTTGTGCACTTCAAACTGGCACCCTTTCACTCGAAAAACCTTGACAGATTAAAAGCAATGCAAAAGGATATTCACCTGCATGAGCTGCTTGTCGGCCTGCATCCGGAACGCTTGTCTTGCAGTTGCGGCGCGTTGCTGAGGCGTTTGTGCAGCCAAAAGCTTTGCCTGTAACGAACGCAGTTCTACCAACCATCTACGACTTTCTCTGTCACCAGCCATACCTGTTGCGCCGCCGTGTTTGCTTGCGTTGCCGCTGCAGCCTGCTCTTTGAGCAGCTGCTCCTCCTTGGCACGCTGCTCCTTGAGCTGGTGAGCAACGGACGCGACCTGTGACGAAGAAGAGGCGTGATTTGCGAAGAGAGCAGCCAACGCCTGCGCGGGGGACTGTCCATTCTTCGCGGCTTGCATCAGCAGCGCTTGCAGGGCCGCCGGATTTGCTTGCGCACTCCGAAGAAGCTGAAATTTATCTTCGGTGGATACATATACCCTACAGAATTCTCGCAGACAGCTCTCGAGGGCTGTATGTGCTACTGCGATTAGTGTATTTGCACAAACCTCTTGCTGCTGCTGAGTCGTCAGACCAGCCATACCTAGAACTGGATTTGTTCGCGATGTAGAGGACGAATCTGGAAGAAGCAAAATTCTGAACACTATAAACTGCTACGAGAATGCTCGCATCATCAATGGCAGTATTTAACGTCTTTAAAAGACACAAACACTCCTGGAAGACCACGTTTTCAACGCACTACAGTTTGAAGACTTCATACACAATAAGAACAAACATTATACATGAAATAGCATTCAAAATGTCTTTCGTAGAAGAATCATTTACCGTCCAGAGAACTGAGATTCAATCAAAAGCTACTTTGAAAACCACATGTCTCTGCCGGTAGACCTTTACTGGCAGGGAACTATTTCCAGTTTGCTGCCTCATTTTTCGTTTCCAACAAAGGGATTCATTTCAAAACGACATGCATGCACTCTTCGAAAAGCCTTTGATTGGATTCAGGGGCAAATTTGATGAAGTGGACAAGCGCTTTGTAAAACTCAAAACCTCTTTGGAAGCGAAAATTGGTTGCATGAAATAAACCCAGCGTTTGACAACAGGAAAAGGGTGGCAGAGGATTCTTATGCAATCTTAGTCGAAAGCAACACATTTTCATCGTAGAAGCAATTAAGCAATTAAGATAAACCTTTTACGGTCTTGTAAGTTCGTCGCGCTACCACTTTACAAGGTAATTTGACTACAGGCACTACCAAATTGTTTGGATGTAGTTGCCAATAATTTCGCAAGAACGACATGACATTTGAAAAGAAATCACATACAGGTACACTACAGATGTCCGTAAATTAGCTATTATAAAGGGGAAAGGAGAAGGAGAAAGCAACAACTCACTCTTTCCATTAGCTGGAAGTGACGAGCTCTTATTCAGCGGAGGAGCCACTAGCGGCTTGTACGCAGTGGTACTGTTGTTCAAGGATATGTGTGCTGCTCCCTTTTTAGTCTCGTACAGCTGAAAACTAACATTATGCGGCTCTGACCAGTCACTGAAACGCTTATTCAAATAAGTACGACCTTATTACTTGATTTCCAACAGGAACTAATGAAAGTAGTCGTAGCGAAGAAGAAAAAGAAACACCTAACCTTTAAGGACAACACTGACACCACCACTAGAACTACTTGAATACTCGAATATTTCTGATATTATGCACTGGCGCATCTATACTTCAGCATATTATGACAAACCCGTGATGTCAAATACGTATGCCAAAGACACGAACCTTCTGATTGGCCAGCATTTGACTGGCCTTCACTTTTTTGAGCATCATCAACTTCGCCTCCTCTAACCGCAACTCGGCCTCGCACTGCTTTATCATAAGCGTTCGTTCGTGCCTCTGTTCGGCAGTAAGTTCTTTGCTCATCAACTGAAGTAACATAACACATTAAGAGCGGAAGCATAAATTATAAAAGAGTAAAGCCATATAAGTGTGGCAGTAACACTAATGGTAAAAGTACGAAGAAAAAAAAACAATTAGTTAGGCTTTCGTTCAAGTGTTTTTTTTTGTCTTTGCATAAAGAAGCACAAATACATTACGGCCACCTGAAAATAACATCTAATAAAGTCCTTGTAAATAGCATAAAATACTCTGACTGACGTGGTTTTAATCAGACCTACTCCGACATAAAAAAATCAAAAACTGTACAGAGTTGTGAACAGATTTTTTCGCGAAAGTGGTCATATAACACAATATAAAAAGCTTTATCATAGGGTATTCACTACAGCATAGACTTATGGAGTCCATAGGATAGAGTATGCAGAAGTAACCCACTTCGCGAATGTAGCACACTATATTCGGGTTCAGTTTGAGCTAACAAGGCATCCGTCTTTGAGGATCAAGGCCCTATCTCGCTTACTCTAAGAAAAAGCTCCCCATGCTGCAAATAAAGCCGATTGGCCATGCACATTCTTCTGAACTACAGCCTGCCGCATTGTGCGATTCTACGATGTCGTGCATAAAGTATTATATTTAATAACAAATTAATCCATTATGGTCAAGACTGTTAACGATATCAATACTCGAGAAGCCCTTACGATACAGGCTCACTATATAATAATGGCTTCACATGTTGAGCAGGGTTGAAACATTTATACCGTACTCAAGCTCCGATACCACAGCACAAAACATACGTGCGAAGGCGGCGACCTACTTTGTTATTCGAGCGGAATATCAGAGAAACGTTACGAAAAATGCTTCGTGACGTACAAGCTAACCAAGCACTCAGTCTCTATGCTTGGAGAACGTGAGAAATAACATTAACAGCTCACCTTATCGTAACTAGCTTTGAGCGTAATTATTTCGCTCTCATGTAAAGACGAAACCTCGCTCTCGTCTGTTAAAGGGTACACATTTCCATCGTGTTCCTGAAAGAGCAGGGTAGTCAAAATGCGCACACCTACTGTGGTAAGTTGAAGACACATGTTCCTAAAGAAACCCATGTTTAAAGAGAAGTGGACAATGGCTGATATTAATAACAACAGAAACTGGTACACCCCATCTTATTAAGTATTAAGCAAGAGTAAACAAGCACTTTTGGGAGTTCCTAATCAGAGGCAATCAGCAAGTATAGGTCATTTTGACACTTAAAGTATAA
Source organism: Heligmosomoides polygyrus bakeri (assembly GCA_947359475.1). Lineage (NCBI taxonomy): Eukaryota > Metazoa > Nematoda > Chromadorea > Rhabditida > Heligmosomidae > Heligmosomoides > Heligmosomoides polygyrus. Next base: position 34,636,265 of record OX375869.1, read on the forward strand.
GCCTGATGTGAGAAGTGGGAAGCCTTCGCCAAAGTAAATGAATTCTTGAGAAAATGAACGAATTCGAACACTAAGAATTGAATTTTAGCTTTAACTCATGCATAAGAATTTGCTCATAAATGCATGAGCACATTTAAACAAAAATTAGCACTCAACATTGTTGGGAGCTTTAGGCTTAGCGGCTAATCTAAATTCGAAACTTGATTTCATAAAAGAACACTGATAAACTTGCATAGGGTCATTTAATGATAGGTAACACTTCTACACTGCGCAAAATCGAAAAATGGATTAAGCAGCAAAAACATAGAATGCGAGCGAAAACAGTAGGAAGGCAGCTGAACAACGTATTCACTTAACCTCTACTTTTTTTCGCACTAGACTACGGAAAAAATTAAGATTTCACAGCAGGAGGGATAAGCTAACACGTCAAGAAAGATTTTCAGAATTTCCGGGAAGCCTGATGCGAAGTTTCTAATCAGATGGGCGTTAAAAGACCCCAGACCCCTCTTACAGCTCTCAGTGATTACCGCGCGAAGGAAATTACACTCACTCGCAGTCCGAACTTGTGACTAAACTGGTCGAAAGCGGATCCGACGTGCAGCCTCCGTTTCTTCGGCGGCGATTCTCCACTTTCCTCAACCTCCTCATCCTGAACCAACCATAGTTTGAACGAAGAATAAATGCGATAAACTTTGGTTGTGCTTCACAAATGTACTTTTTTAAACGTATTTCTGTAAAAAACGAAGAGATAAAACAATGTACGAGTGAGACGGCTTGTGAAAGAATTACATACCCCTTCCATATTTGATTCCACCATGATGTCGTCCTTGATTTTGATCTTCTCTTGCGCTTTCAATGCACTGGCTCGTGTACTACGACGCCGTAACGACGCAGGCGACAACTGGCCATCGGGAAACTCCATTTGTGACTTTGAAGACGTACCGTTCGGCATCTGCAACTGGGAAGCAATGATTTTCGAACCATTTACAGCATGAGTGGAAGGCAGGATCCTACAAGATTTGGAAGCGCAAGTCCTAGAAACAAAACAAGATTTGAGCTCGCCTGCACAACCAATCAATGGAGCAAAAAAGTACCTAAGCCAGTCAGAATTTCCTCGAATCTTGCACCAGGCGAAGAACCCTTAATGCGCACCTGCCTAGACTTTTTGTGGAACCTGATGCATAGCCTAGAAAAGTGTCTGCTGCGAGCAATATCATAGGTTGGGCCGTGTTTCGGGGTTACAATGGTATTCGCTGGTACTCCATAGACACCAGCTCAAGCAATGTTCGCTTCGAACCAGATGAAACATTTGTGTCTTCTAAAGACGAACCTACAGCGAGAAGTGGTGTACGTTGCAATTACCGCAACCAATGAAAAATCAAATCATCGCTAGGTTGATCCCTTACTTCAACGAAGAGATGTCCGAAGTCTATGTGGTAGCGGCCGCCTTCCTAGAACCAACTAGAGGTCGTAGAGAAGACTGTTGATAACGGGCTCAGTCCCGACATTTTTTTTTCATAAAGCGACTTGTATCTTAGCAATTTATTTCAGTTTTGCAGCGAGCCTAGGGAGGTACATCAAGGTGATAGCCTGTAGGTTAGAGGTGAGTATTATAAACAATGATGACCGCCCTAGTGCTTTGGAAAGTGCCACAAAAGCTGGTAGGGAATCATACCCGGAAGAGCAGGCCTGCAACAGACAACGTCACACAGGAACGCATCAATACATGCACTGCTGCGTTAGTTCGACCCCTGCGTAACGGGTGCATGCCACACTACTCCACCGGCGCTGTATGATCGAACGCAACATCCACACCTTATAGAACTAATCAGCATTCACCCGCATACCGGGATGAGCTCGCCGCAAATATCAGCATGAAACCAGTTGAGCTGAAGGTTTTGGTAGAAATGAATGCAAAAAATGGCGTTACAACAGCTTAGGTAGACCTTAGCAATATCCAATTCAGCGAAAATTATGGAGGTGCGTTCAATGAAGCAGCGCCAGCGGTGTAACGAAGTAGCATCCTGCCTCAATCGGAGGGTGCAGGTTCGAGTCTCACCTGGCGCTATAGTTTGGATCTCAACAAAACACTGCTATTGAAAAAAATACTAGTTGAAGTCTTTAAAAAAAGACACTGCTATTGAAAAAAATACTAGTTGAAGTCTTTAAAAAAGAAGTCTTTAAAAAAAAACTTCGTCCTTAACAGTTTTAATACCACTAAATTCAGATGCGACTGAAACAGCTTAGCTGAGAAGCAAAAAGCATTAATCTCTAATCCAAAAAACTACTGCAAAATCGGACGATCAAAAGGTCTCCAGAAATTGTAAGTCTTAACCTACGTACGCCTAAGAAACTAGAAAATAGTGTCGTTCGATACGTAGATATTAGTCTGATCTTCTTTTGTTCAATGCCTGTAAGTACTTAAAATGCACTTATCATAACACAACCAAGAGCAGCACACAACCGTTGAAAAGCTCAAGCACTAAACGATTGCTAGCATTAGTAAGCTAAAGTTACTATACTCAAATAAAATCGAACCTCCTAATTGTTCTCAAAACTACTTGAAAAACCGCTAGTGCCGCATCAAATCGAAATAAGGGAAGAAGAACTGCTGGTTGGCTGACCGCCCGTGAGACTCACAGGAGAGGGTAGAACAGCGCTCTGGGAGCCTATAGGAATACCACCTACATTTAAAGGAAACTTTTCTGAAACAACAGGAAGCCACAACTAATCAATAGCAGAATCAACACTGATCCTAGCTGCTGCTATAAAAGCACCAGATCCTTCAAAATACCCAACCAGTAGCGATCTATTTCATTGCCCCGAAATTAGCAAGTTAGCAAAAATTAGAAAATTTCGCAAAAAGCAAAATGCTTCCAAGACAAAAAACCAGAATTTAAGAATTTTTATATTTCCAAATTTAATCAAGATTATTGAGAACCCGATTGGAATCTTTTAGCAGCTCTTGCAAATTCGGTTTAAAAATGACAACAAGCTTCAAACTCAAGGATAAAATGAGCGCTATCTAAACAGTGAATATGTGCCCAAACACTCGCAAGAGCGCACTAAATAAGAATAAAGCTGCAGGAGACCTTCAGCAGCGTACTGAACTATTTCCCCATGTTGATCCTCAAAGAGTAGACATGGTTATGAAACAAAACTAGCGCTCCTTATACAGAGCTCCCGGATTTCAGGCCCGTGGGCCAAACAGGATAGTTTTTTTCAGTCATTTTCTCAAACAATGATGGAAGGCTGGAAAAGGAGGGATTTGGAGCATTCCCGCAATTGGTGAAAAATTCCTGTTAGGAGCAGCTTATCGGACAAGACTCAACTGCAACTCGCTCTTTTGGTGTGAAAAGTGGCATTGAAGCATGGGAGCCCACACCATGGAAAGAGGTTTCTGACTAACGTCAAGGTCGGAACGACGCAACAAGCAGTGCAAGCCATCGTGTACCAGTACCCAGAGACACCACAAATAGGTCCCCAAAAAATTGAAACGCAAAAATGATCAAAAATACACACCGGTGCGCTCAGATCCATTGGCTCAAGCATCGTGTCACCGTTGTTCTCGCATCCATTCGACATCGGACGTTCATTGTCCACATGTGCCATGGTCATCGAGCGACTTCGCTCCGACTAATTTATGGTTATCGATCGTCAAGCAATCGCCGGACGGGCACTCGAGCTGGTACAGTGGCTGGCTGCAGATGGGTGATGAACGTCGTGATCGCAGGTGGGTCGTCGACGGAATACAGGCGATGGACAGACGCAGCGCGCTCTCACAAGCTCATCAGAGACCCAGAATGAGTTGCCGTTCACGACAGCGCTCGAATATGGCGGCGAATATTTGGCCAGGAGTAGACTAGCTGAAAGCGGCGACGTTGTTTGATTTACTCGTGAGAAACACGGCGATACTCGAAACGAAAAGAACGAGAAGAATATCTGAGAACAAGAGATGGCAAGGAAGCGGTCGTAACGAGGCACGTACAAAAGAGGAGAGGACGCAAGAACGAAAAGAGAAAAGAAAAGATAGAAAAGGAAACTGATATGCATAGCAGAAAAGTTTATGTATGAATGCTATGCAATCGGTAATCCAAGTACAAATAAACGGTGATAATGTGAAACACAAGGATAAAGACTGTGATCTGCGGTCACTCACGTCACCATCATTTCAATTTTTCTCTTTTTTTCGCCTGGTACATCTACCCTTTCTAGTTCTTGAACATGGAAAACGGTTTAAGCTTAACAAACTAAACACAAACGGAGGCCTATGGTCAAGCACGGGTGGAGTTCAAAAGGAATTGGAAAAATAACTTTGTAGTTGAAGCGAAAAAGAGGCGACTATCGTCCAATAGTCAACTGAGTTGTTTCAACTATGGTTTAGGATCCGAAGGAAAACCGCGCCGATGTTTTCCACTTCGTGATTTCCAATTCAACAGCAAATTTCAGTTAACAGAAAGAAGTCACCTGCATCATCCGTCTGTAGACAGCGACTCGAGGGAACAAATAAACAGATCAATAATCACATGAGCATTTAAACGAGGTTCGAGAAACACTGCTAATGGTTTCAGAAGAGAATAGTCGGGACGACGTGGGAACGTGGAAACGATCACTACCTTCGCCTAAGTACGATGTTACGAAAGGTGGTGCTGATTCACAGCGCCGAGACGGAAAGGATGAGGGGAACACCAACAATCTTGAGAAGAGAAGAGAGTAGTTGAGACGAAGCTCCAATGAAAATCCATAGGTGGTCAGTCAGCATCGGATTCTACAATGGTAACCCCGAGATAAAGAGTGCTGCATTAAACTTTATGTTAAATTTCAGCAGAAATGACCATCTTCTGGAGATACAAAGGTTTGCTAAGCGAGTAGTCCGACTCTAAAAACGCACAATCTATATCTATGTGTGAACAACAATATTGAACCAACAACAGCAAATTTGTATTTAAAAAACGGCAACAGCTCCTAGCAATGATAAGCCGGCCTTCTGCTCTTCATTGCGGGAAATTACATTCTTTGCATGTTTTGGCGCGCAGAATTTGAAGGGATGGCGTCACCTTGTGATCTCCATAGAGACGGAGGACTAGAAACCAACGCAAATGCACGCCAAGAACTACAACACATTAATGACTGATAAGCTCAGTCTAAAACCACGAGTCATAGAGACGACTCTGCCACATATCCATTGCTAATCTCACAATCAAATGAAGTTTCGAGGGTACTATTGTACTTTTGGTACCCCACTTAATCATGTTTAAAATAGGTCTACTAGGGGTAGTCTGCCATGGGAAGAACGAATATCATAGTCGTTTTTTGCGGAAATCTTTTATAAGCCCGTTATATTAAGTTGGAATCGCCCAAGGCCTTGCGAAATAGCGCGCGCTGGTAAGAGACGCAGAGACTCCGCCTCCTACCCATGCGCACTACTTCGCCGCCCCTAGCCTGCAGCAGAGGTTAGCCAGGGCATAAGCCTTGAAATCTCGAAAAGGCTTGAAAGCTCTGTTGTGTGCTCTCTTTCGCTCGCGCGAAGGAGAGCACATAATTGGACAAGGGAAGGGACTCCGGGGTGTGGGCCCCTAGGACACCCGTGTTAAAATCGCATTCATCCTAGAGGTCCCTCTCTTGCCATATTCGGAAGAAAATATGATCCGAATCTGTAATCGAAACGAGGAGATAAGACTGCATTTAATTCGCTGCGAGTATCTAGTCGCTACGCCTGCGCGCCACGGCATGCTATGGTAACCCCCCCCCCCCCCCTCCCCGGAGACGGCCGAGAATGCGTGCTGGTAGGGGGCGGAGTCTCTGCGTCTCTTACCAGCGCGCGCTATTTCGCAAGGCCTTGGGCGATTCCAACTTAATATAGCGGGCTTATAAGACATTTCCGCAAAAAACGACTACGATATTCGTTCTTCCCATGGCAGATTACCCCTAGTAGACCTATTTTGAACAAGATTAAGTGGGGTACCAAAAGTACAATAGTACCGTTTCGAGTTATACATTCCTAAACGTGAGCAGAGATAGATAATCTTCAAGTGGTCCCAGCGTAATCGACCACGTGGACAGCTAAAAACTGTCAACGTTCTCAGGCAAGCAAAAGGAAACGGCAGATGATGACGATGAGGATAAAATCGCAAGGACCCGGAAGGACCAAACAGATGATACGGAAAGAAGGCGCACTAGCCAGTACGTTACGTTTTCAAACCGCTACCGTAAATGCCTTCGTCGCGGGTCCACCACAGAGATTGCTCAGTACTGGCATGATACCAACTTCACGGTAATCAATGATGAAGCCATGGACCTATTAATCTGAAAGCCTCATACTGTATGTGGATAATAGATATTTCCGAATCCCTAGTTAGTGGAGGTGCCCCAAAAATCATTCTTTATCCCAGCAAACATGCTAATAACGACAATGTGACTATCTAATGTTTAAACAACATAAAAGACAAAATTGAACCTCTCGGCATTTAAACAAGTGAATATCAACTAATTAATACTGAAATTTAGGGCAAAAGGTCCCAAATAATTTTTTTACTATGATAACTCACCGATACACTTACAACCGGTAAAAACCCGTCCGAGTTGTCCGGGGTGCAACGCCCACAGCCGCATGATTCAAGCCTTGTTTTTATTAACCACGGAACGCCCTTACTATACGCTTTATTCTTGGAGCCAGGGATGAAGGACATTAACGACGCTACGACGCTCTATAGGATTTTCTGCCCACCAAAGCCCCCCTCTCCCGACCCTATTAGCGCCCTAGAAGCATGCAAGCAAATACCACTGGCTGCAGCGACTGATTAACAGAAGGATAGGAAACTCGGTTCCATAACGATTTCCCAGAATTTCGCTCCGAAACTACGGTCAATAACTCAGACGGTTTTTTTTTCGGTTGTAACTTTATCAAACACTACTATACTTCACGCCTTAATCGTTTGGACTCAAGCCTGTATATTCTCACCATCAGTCACTTCTACATAATTTATTCTGATTTCAGTTATTTTACATGAAACGGGTGCACTCGATACGTAGTTTTACACGTTCGTTTTCAAGCTTTAGTTCTATCTTTAATGACATCGCCAAAATGTGGATCCTCCAACTGCGACTGTAACTTGAATTCTCCTCCTTACAAAGGATGACGACCTTAGGTCTCTTTCCTTAGCAGTCCAGATTCGCACGCAGTCGTTTTTCGGGCGCTTGGGCGCACAGGTGGGGTGGAGTTATCTAGCCAGACGAACATTTTCTCCTTGTTCTCATTGGAGCGCGTTATTATCCATCACTACTCTCGCTGCTGATGTTTCGAGACCATTTCACTTGTCGTCTAGAGTTGTTCGAGTCAAAACATACGATCGTTATTGGGAGGCTGAAGCAACTAGGGAAATCAATAAACGTGAAGCTCGATTTAAAAAAAAATCAGGTCAGACTTGTGTTTTTTGCTTCTGTTCTGTTGCTTCTGTTTTTGTACTTGCTATACCTTGCTCTAGTCACGCATGAGAACACTCCATCACTAGTGAAAAGATCCATTTTGCTCAAAAGAAGCCTATATGCATGCCAGGCTTCCGATTCTTTCTCGTACTTCTGGAGGACATCTACAGCTAATGGGATGAAAGAGGGACATTAGGATCAAACTTAACGAGCAGTAAGCGCAGCGGAAACACCTGAATCTGTGTAGGAAAGCATAAGAAGTGTTTGCCTGTCCGGATAAGATTACTCCTAATGCAGAGCTGCTGATAGGATCAGGACGGCAATGATCCGCAAACCTCGTGATGGTCCCGTCACGACTGTTTTTACTGCAACGATTTGAAAAGGAGACACGCGAAATAGAGCGTCTCGTACAGTCAACTGATGGGGACGGCCACAGGCAACAGGGGCCGAAGCGGGAGCTGGGGCCGGCGGTCGGAGGTGTGCTCGGGGCGTTGGAGAAGTCGACGACGCTACGGCGAGTGGTAACGGCGGCGAAGGCACGGACCGGCGACGGCTGAAAGCTGATCAGCCGGCCGGGCTGATCGACCGGCTTCGGCGAGTTTGGGCGAACCACGAAAAAATCGATAGCGGGCACTCCGAAGAGGTAATCAAGTGACGACGACGAACCAACACACACACCCGGGCCGGCTCGGCACCGCCGCTGCGGCTGGCCAAGCCGGCCAGGAACCTCGGAGGGCGACCAAGTAGCGAATCGATGCAGCTTCTGCCCATACGGGCGACGGTAGCCGGCCAGGCGCACCTTCACTCGCCGGAGACGTCGTCCGGCCAGAAGCGGCTGCCGGCGACCCCTCGGAAGCCCCGCCGAGGGATCGATTATCCGGAGCCGGAACCAGCCAGATCAAGCAGGTCCTTTGCTCTCCACCACCACTGGGCCGTACAGGACAGTGGCCGCCTACTTGTTCGGAAAACGAGTGACCCCAGGTCACTTGAGCGATTAAATATAAGTGCTACAGTATGTCGACGACGCTAAAATCTGCAAAAGAATTGACGGGCCCGAAGTCCCCACAGTCAGTGATTGACTTCGTCGGTCGTTGGGCTGAATTATGGGAATTGCACTTTCAACGAAAAAAACTCGTCTTTTGATGACTGAATTCAAAAACCAAACACGGATGACGATACGCAGAATTAACTGCGAACTGCTCAACAGAGTGGAAGAAGTTCGAGATTTAGGCTACAATGTTACCAGTGAACTGCGCTTTTCTCTACATTGCGTAGTTTTGGTGAAGAGCCAATTATCCTGTCAACAACCTCTTCAGGGTTTTGAGAGCCAAGCTCCCTGAAGTCTATATTCGTGCCTATAAACCCTATGTGCGACCGACGGTGGGATTGGGGATTGCAGTGTTTAATCCAATGAAGGATTAGAACACTGGCCTTTTGGAAAACGTTCAAAACAAAGACTTCGTTAGGAAACGTATGGTGAGGTGTTATTCGATGAACTAGAGTCTAATACCTCGTGGTCCTCAACGATTTGTGTTTTTTGGTCTTTCGTGGTTGAGAAATGGAGAAGCATCGACCATCTCATGATGTACGAAATACTTGCCAATAAGCTTTTCATCAACGTCCTAGAATTCTTTGATGGAAGCCCTGAAGAAATCCGTAAATGGAACTCAAACTTCGAATCCCGATAGCAAGGACATGGGTTGGGTCAGACTTCTTAACGTGCAGAATACTGAAGGATTTTAGTTCGCTGCTTGGGAGGTACTATGATCTGACGAGTTTGTTAGTTTGTAACACAAAAGACTGATTCCTACGCCTAGAATAAGTAAATAAATAAATAATGCTCCAGAAGACGATTGTAATGCTTCTTTCCCTCAAAGTGGGGCTGAAGTCGATTCAGAACATGGAAGGGTCTAAGGTGTATGTCCGAAAGGCGAAAATGAACATAGCTGCGAGAATCTCCGCTCTTCAAATAGTAGCAAGAATATTCCATTTTTGCAGAGTCCTTGAATCCACCGAATTAGGAGCCCTGGAATTCTGCTACGGAACCGCGCAGTCGCACAAGGTGATACCTTCCAAACATTGAACATGAGGAGAATATGCAAAAAGGCTGTATGTACTGGTATTAGTGCTGTGCTAAACACGAGGTGTAGGTGGTTGTTTATTTCGGCCTAACGTAAAGCCACAAGGTTTCTGACGTACAATCTACTCAACCGAACGCCTTAACGACCAGCGCAAAAATAATGTTCCATACACAGGTGCCAGGTGTTCTCTCCACTCTTTCGGGGTCAGACGTGTATGGGAAAAAACAAGCAGGCTTGCCTATCCGCTGGCCACCACAAGTCCTTGTACAGGTCAAATTGACTCCCAACATCTTGTAGAAATAGAATGCGCGGGGCATTCCAGAAGGAGCTGATTAACGATGACTTTCAACCCTCGTCCTTTATACAGTTTGCTGTTGAGATATCCTGGCCGACAATGTGAGAATAAGTCTCTTACAATAAATGAAATATATAAAAAATAGACGGCTAAATAGAAAACCGCCTGCAGCTTAATCGACATAGACCTGTAATGCAAAATGCGCTTAACCAGAGGTCAGAAACTTCATCGTGGTTGAGTCGAATTCCGCAACCGGCGTTTCACTCAAGAAGCTTTGAAGACTATTTCTCATCTTTTCTCAATTTCTTCAAGGAGATCAGAATCTGTAAATCAGGCACTAGAACGGGGCAGCATCGACAGAGAGCACGAGTCTGAAGAAGAACCAGCCAGGTTAAATTCATCGAGTTTTATGGCTTAAAATCTGATGTGACTGTAGACATTCAATGGGCCGAGTCGCCGTCCATAGGGCTCCCATGATGACAATACGGTTGAATGACCACGCCAGATTTGCCCTCGCAACCCTGCTGGACTAGAACCAGGCCGGAATATCATATAGACGATTTATGAGATAGAGGTCAAGTGGACAACTATCACCATTGCTTCAATGCCCTCAGTGCCCGAAGAACATCTCCTATAGAGTTTAAATAAAAATTACTCTGGTAAATCCAGAAGTAATGCAAAAGTATCAAATGTAGGCAAATAAGAGTGGGCGTATTAACTCCCAGATTCCCAAACTCCCAGGTTTAATTCCCTGCGAAGAGATCGATCTTGCATACAGGAAAGAATGGTACTACAACGAACTGGGCTGAGGCTGAATTCTTGGAGCAGCTTTAAATCTAATAAAAACCTACGCGTTCAAAGAATGTGAACATTTAGTAGCGGCCGGAGAGCCCATGAGAGTGTTCAATCCTCCACTGCCAACATTCTCTTAGATAGGACGGATTCTGTCTACATCAAAACATCACTTTTTGACAAAAAGTAACGGGTCTATCCTAGACGGGAGGACACACTTCGCTCATTTTTTGACAGCGAAGGTAAATAAAATTAGAAATGCGAGATGTTTCAGAGACTACACATTAAGCGCTAGCCTACGAAAAGATCATTCTATGCAGTCTTCATTTCTCCATTTCTCCATTCCTTCGTTCCCCATTCCTCTAACTTGGATACATCCAGAGTAGCATACCTGGAGTATGAGTTCATTTGTCCTGTTTATTCAGATTACCTAGATAAAAATTTCCATGAAAATTTTCTCGAAATTTCATAGCAATTTAGAAATTTTTTGAATCGGTAGCATTCGCTTCTGCTAACCGTTCCGTCTAAGCCTTCAGCGGTCATCCCAAAAAGCTCCTTCCAGAAGTGGCGGTCAACGAGCGCCGAGTCGTGGGCCGGATCGAGCCGAGCGTGGTGGTCGGCAGGAGTGGCCGAGTAAGAAGTCGTCTCGGCCTAGCGGGCGATCGTACCTCCCCACCCCGGAGTCAGTGGACGCAGTTCTCAAAAACAACGTGCATTATTGATTACCATAATGCGAAAGACATTTAATGGCCGGCCAGCGTGTCTCAGCAGCCATGCTGGCGAGGAGATGCTCCCGCTCCCCGACAGCCCCGCACAGTCGTCGTGGACACAGTCACTCCCGCTGCTCGGTTGTTCTGCGCTTGAAGAGATCGGCGCCCGGTCAACGAAGCGAGGGCGAAGACGCCCAGTTCACACCAGGAGAATGGTGAATAGGTGTGAGCACACTGGCTGTGACGCTTAGATCGTGGGCAAGAGAACGGCCTGAAGGCCCGTGACACCAGCTTGGCACTCACCAGTACGAACATACCAACGCCGCTGAAGCTTTTCAGTCAAAATACCGGTTGCTGTAGACATCTGAACTGAAGAGAGCTCATCGGTGCATCACGTTCACCTTCAGCTTTCTTCTAGGTTAAGAGGTCTGCCATAAGTTCAGGTGGTGCGAATAGAAATGGACTATGCACCATCCAACATGGATACGAGCATGGTAATTTGTAGCGGTCTTGATCAAAAAAGGGATGAAGAACAGCCTCAATCCTTTTTAGTTTCAGCACACCTTTTGCGGTTCACCGTAGGCGGTTACTGAAACTAAAAAACCTGGAATGGGCGCGTCTGCACCCCATTCCAAGTTCTTGGCTCGGGTTTTCTACCCAAGCCAATCAAGCTTTTCATTACCCCGGACTGGGTCAATTGGTTCTCTGGGAACGAGAAAATATTCTTTTCTCACGTAGACACATTTTAAAAATAGCATAAAATATAGTCCTTATCTTCACAAAAGAGCGGCGGCACAAGTATAATGCAAAAGTTCGTTTGACACCGTTTTGTTTATTGCCTGGTCACCGCAAGTCATTGTCACGGCTAAATACACATTCAAGTGATCTCCACGACATCCAGTAGAAGTAGAATGCGTGGCGCGCCCCTGGAGCAATCGGTTAACGCCGTCCTTGATCATTTATCCTTCACTGGATAAAAAACGAGGATCCTTCCTACGAAAGGGTATGGCACGATAGATAGCAGGCGCGGACCCCATGATCACTACAAGTCGACTTGAAGTTCTGTTCACGCCCAGATCCCTTACAGCAATATCTGCGTATTGTGATACCTGCAAGTGAACTACCACCCTACTTATCCAGGAGACCGTTGGAGAAGACACGGACCTCGAAAGTACAGCAGACTGAGTTTATGTCCGGTACGTGTGCAACATTTCATAAATCTTGACATTATTGGTGCTGATGTTCTGCAATTTTCTCGATATGAATGTCGCCACCATGGCTGGCACTCAACATTCATCCCGCTTGCGCTTCGACGTTCGACGTCACCACAAAAGGCTGAAAAGTAGAAGAAAAGCGAAAAGCGACGCTATAGCAGGAAACGAAGAGCCAGAAGTCAACACCATGTGATCCAGTAACGCTAACCGATGCAGCTCGAGTTGACCGATCAGCCAGCCACTCTTCGCTATAGATGGGTTAACTCGGTTGGGCAAGCGAGAATGCGTCCATGGACCGTTTCCACTAGCATGACCATAGATCAACACCAGCTGACCCTAGATGTGCTCACCATCAAACACCTTTGTATGACTAACTATGAGTACACATTCGATAATTTCGCCGACTTTCGCCCATAGAAAAAGGGCGTGGCGTGTTCGAAAAAGAAGGCTGGGCAACACCGTCATTTACTTTCATAGTTAAATTGATTGAGATGAATAAGCATAAAAAATAAAGGACGGCGTTAACCAATCCTTTTTAGGATGCGCCAGGCGTTCTATTTCAACGGGATGTGAAGACAATTGAATGGACTATACCATGACATGCGGTGGCCAGCCGAGAGACAAGTCAACGCCTTATCCTTCCCAGACAAGTCAGGTACCAATTCACCTACCCCGGATGGATGGAATACTTGGTTGGCCTGGACGGGAAACCGGAAGCGAGAACCCGGTATCGGGTGCACTCGACAACCGACACCTCCTCCTACTGCGCTACATGCGCCCTTGAATAAAATGGCACAAAGCGAAATAAAAAGGCAACCTCAAAGAGGGTTTATGTCCTTCCACCCATGTCATCCTAATCTTGTGAACTTTCTGATGCCTCCTATCATGCTCTCGGGAAAAAATCAGAGAAGCGGGTGGTTAGGCAAAATACAAATACCCCTTTTCGACTAGGTTACCGACTAGGATACATTCCAAATTACTGGCTTACCCAATGCAGAACCACTGCATTTTAATGTGTGCTCCAAGTATGCACTCACATACCTCCGAGATAAAAGATAAAGGACGGCCTTAATCATTCCCTTTTGGTATGCGCCACACATTCTACTTTCACGGTATGTCGAGGATATATGGCCTAAACACCAACTTTCTGTGGCCAGCTGATGGACAGGTCATTGCTTTCTGCTTTCCAGACACGAGATACAAGTCCACTAACCCCGGAAAGATAAAAAGTTCAGTCGGCTTGAGCGGAAAACCCGAACCAAGGACCTATTTGTAGTTAGATGACAGCCGCTCATAGTTCAAGGCCAAACTTTGTTCCCGACATCTCATATATGGCACAAGTAGAATGAGTCACAACAAGCTGTAACGAAATAATCCCTAGTCTCTACATGTCATCATAACTGGACATAACTATCCAGGCTTCAAGAAGAAACCAAATCAAAGTAGAATTTTAGCAAAGTGAAGCTTGATGAGTGTCCCTTTCATAAGCGTTCCCTCTGCATGTAGGATTTTTTAACACGCAAATTCTTCAAGAATCATTGATGTAAACACAGTTTAGCCCTTGAGCAACCGCAACTGGGGCAAATGCTTCTCTCTTCGATGCCCACAACCCCCTCCCTCGAATCACACCAGCCGCCCAACAGAGTGAGAGAGCTACTGGACCTTGAGGAACTTCAGGATGGAAGTGGTGTGACAAAAGATCACCTGGTACCCCCCACCGAGGACTGCACCGGGTCATGTTCAAGGCCAGCACAGTTCGCCGTTTCGGACAGCCGCGAGCAGCGCTCGAAAAGCACTGGACTCGGTTAATTATCGCCCGCACCCACTCCTAAATCCCCGACAAGTCTGCGTCGCCGTGCGGCCTGCGCTCTCCGGTCGCTTCTGCGTGTCTGCTCGGTGCTCGTGCACCCGCACAACGCCCATGACCACAGCGGTCGTCGGGCGCCCGCACCTCGCGACCCTCGCGGAAAAAAGCGGCAAAAATAGCGGCAGAATTATGGGGCACCAGCAGGAGATGGAAGTGGCAGAAGGCAAAAAATCGCAGAAGAACGGACGAATTCCAGAGGACGCCGCGAGATCGGTGGGGTCGCTGGACGATCGGGAAAACATGACGGAGGTGGGTGGTGATAAGCTGATGAAGTTGGCGATAAGGTGGAGTAGCGCCAGAGGGGCAGATGAGGCGCTGCGGTGACGTTGTGACGCGGCGCAGCGGCAGCCGGGGATGGAGTGAGGAAGCGAGCGCGGGGAGAGGAGGTGGACGAGACGATCGCCGATAAGGTTACGCCGACAACAATCCTGCACCGACAACCACCACCACGACGACGGCGACCGCCAGCAGCAGCGGCGCACAATTAGAGGCCAGCCGAGTAGCAGAAGTGCGCGGGCGGAGGCGACGCGGCGCCGGCGCCCTCCCCGGTAGATGGCCCCAGGTGTCGTCGGAAGGTAGTCGGATCTTTCACTGGCGCTCGCGTTCCAGTGACGGAACGGACTCCTTTGAAGCTCAGGAACGCGAGGTCCTCTGGAGAATGTGGATGATCGGGAACTTCTGGAAGTTATGATGCACTCGTATCTCCAGCGCATGCACAAGCCGAGAACGAAAGGGGCTTGAAGCGCGATACATCTAAACCCTTTGCGCAGCTCCTCTCGCTGCCTTCCTTTATCGCAGGCGGTTTTAAGGAACTCCATTACCACTCCACCATTCACGTAATGTGACTGAAACCGTCTGACATTTCATCCACACCACTGACCACTTTTAGAGGACGAGATCATAAAGTTTGTAGAAGTCGAAAATATCCATCGCTCTGGCCAGAGCATCTTACTCTATGGAATGTTTTGGGTGGCTCACGGTAGAAGCTGAACTACTGTAAGAACGATGCCTTCCGTATCGAACGGCTCCACCGAAGCAAGGGAAAGAGTTGCAGTTCAGGCGACAGCAACTCATTCTGAGGCGATGTTTCTGAATGAGCGGAAGCTGAAGTCACCAGGAGACTTCAGAAGATCACATCTTGTTTGTCGAAATAGTAAGACTAAAGATCCACGCCAATCTGTCATTTTTGTTATGAGCCACACAATTCCCAGTTCTAGTGGAGGCAATGAATCGGTGTTAGGTTCGAACAACGACTTGCAGTAACCAACCGTTGAAATCGCAGCGCTTTAGTCCTTCTGGACAAAGTAGATAAGGTGGTACCAAGTTACTACTTGAAAGCATGAAGAAATTATGGAAATTCCGAAACAAAACGGGGAAGTAAGCGAAGTGTACTTCAGATCAACGTTCCTGGAAGGAACCCGCCTTCCTAAAGGGGTTCGACGTTCAGGGCAGGTGTATACTAGCGATACCGGTTCGCACAGCTCAACCACCGTCCTAGAGGAGGGGGTAGATCAGGAGGCCCCAGTGCATATATTTAAGAAGTAGGTGTGAAAGGCAGCTGGTTTCTGCTTATTCGAGCTGGTCTGACAAAGCGATCATAAGGGAAGATGGCTGAAGGATAGCACCCTTGAGGCTACTGGGAGGATTGAGTTCACTAACAGCCATTTTCTCGAGGGTACTGTTGGGCTGTGAAAGGTTGACTGAGCCTTGCTCGATTGCTGAGCGACAAACATGGTCCGTTTGAAGTCGTGTTAATGGGGGCGCATACTTCGAGGGCTCAGGGCGACAGCAACACCGCATCCTCGACTTCTGAAGACCGGATGGGTTCGCCTTGATCACAATTCACAGGTGTTTATTGAAATAACATGAGGCCTTTCGCAAATGCAGTGACTGCTTACGCTGCTTCTGACTGTAAATGGGGAAAATAAGACCCAGCACAGAGCAACCGTGACGCACGGGAAGATACTTGAGAGCCACCGGAAGTAGCTCTCCGTTAAACTCTCGGTGTGTGGTGTGTGGTGAGCTTTGTTGAGCACCGACACGACCACTACACATTCTGCTCTATTTCGAGGCCTAACCCAGTTGCAAGGACGAGATCGAATTCAGAAGACACTCGATCCTGGGCCGGATGGCTTGATCGACTGGCCCAACACAGAGGAAAACTCCCGAATTGAAGATAGCCTTTTACATGGAACGACGATGAAATCCAATCAAGCGAAAGAGGTGCTCTTTCGCTTGATCTCCTGGTGCTTGTAACAGTTCCGCACGTCTCCGAAATAATTGGCGGCAGCCTGTATTGCTGCTGATAAACACAAAGCGCCATTTGCGGGCACGCACATCTCATCACGAAAGGCCATCTGCTTTCGCCACTGTTCACAAAACCCGGTGACCTTTGCTGGCCCTAAACGTAAAGCGATGGATGCGATGTGTAGAAGGATTGAGACAAGGGTCGGTCTACTTACCTTTCTAGCCGTCCCCACTCACACCCACCAGGTTTAGAAAGAGGATGAAAGGAAGTCGAAAGAGTGAGAGAATAGAGTTGGAGACGACGAGCAGAAGGAGCGGTAAAAAAAGGTGAAAAAAAACAAGGGCGGAGCAGAGGGCCGAGAATCCGTGAATTCAGAGTAAGGGGATGCGAAAAAATAAGGAGAAAGATGAGGAGATGAGCAGGCGGACGTATACAACATGGAGGAGAGCGGGAGGTTCGACATCGGATGGGAGATGAAGTAAAACAAGGTGTAGGCGTTAGAACAAACAGAAGTGCGGGACATCGAAAAGTTTACAGGATGGTAAAGAGATCAAGGAACGAGAAGAAGGGAGAGGTAATTACGAGAAGAACAAAGTGAACAGTGAGCGGATGAATAATGAAAACTTGGGATTCATAGAGGGAACGCTAGCCTAAAGGGAAAGAAGGAGATGAGCAGGAAGATGCCTAAGACAAGAAAACGAACTGGAACTTTAACCTCAGGTGCTGATGAAAGAACAAAATAAAGTAAAAGGGAGGTGAAGGAGGAGTTGGAGGAGTTCGATTAGAGAGCGGGAGGTCAGGGGCAACGGATGGTAAGGAGCAGACGAGTAGTTGCGTTAGCAAGAAGTGGGCAGACCAACGACATGGAAGCTGTTCTTTCCCTCAACCTATGGGAAGAAGCCACTTCAATAAGCGGGAAGGAGTAGCTGCTTCACATGTTGGAAAGGAGGGATCCAGCAGCCTACGAACTCACCACCTCTCGAGTTCCAAACGCTAAAGGACAGTGCTCCTCCGCAGAAGCCTCCACATTCTGAAGAGATCTCCGCTCCGCCGGTCCGAAATGATCGCTCGCCTTTCCGCACGCAGCGCCGGAGACAACTGCGGCTACTATCGATAGCATCAAAGGGCATGCGCAGAACTCGACCAACTGAAGCGAAAAGTTCGCCGTCGCAGGCACCCCGAGCGGCTCGGGATCCGAACGGCGAGGCGACGTCACTTGTCCATGAGGCCGGCGAAAGAACGCTACCAAGGATTGTCCGTGACAACAGAAAAGCTGGTTATCGATTCGGTACAAGCAGCTGTCTTCTTCAGTATTCGACCACGTCACACTCCGAAATCTCCCAGAGACCTCCGCCACCACCGACTGTCCCCCGGCCGTACGACAAAGGGGGGATCGCTCCGATCAGCGGACAGTAAATCGATAACCGCGAAGAAGGCGTCATGAAGCACAATTAGTGGCCACGACGGGGACCATAAGAGGCGAGGAAGTCGAGTCGCATCGATTACACTCTTCGGGGGACACCGCCAGTGTGTAACACGTTGTCCTGCAACCTGGAAGCGCCCTACCGGATCACCCGCTGCTCCACGCGCGCTTCGGCATCTGTACTAATAACACACACGTACATGCACACCTTCTCACTGAATATGAATTGATCCAACCTCTTGCCGGCCAGCGTTTCTCGCTCGCACTTTTAGCGCATTCTAGCCGTCGACGACGTTACTCACACCGCTTCATCTCATCGCAGACAGCGAAGTTCGGCACGTCCGCTCCAGAGGTCCGTGGAAACGTGACTGACGTGCAAGTCACGGAATCCATCGCTCAGAATCTGTACAGGCTCAGGATGGCTTGATGCATTCTGAAATTCATTGGTTTCTGACCATACCCTCGAGCCAGCCTAGTGCTGCAGAATGAACGAAGAAAAGCTCGGTTCGTGTAATGCGGCACAAAGCCCTGTCCCAGACGAGCTCACGAAGGTCGGGGGCAGCTGTGACCCCTAAGTGCAGTGAAACTGCGAAAACCACGTCGCCTCACCCCCGTGTCTAAACTGTTTACTCTTCCTTCCTAGATACCCCAACCTACGCTAGTCTACCTACGATTCCTCATTACAGCCACACAAAACTGTAGATAAATCACTGAATTGAAGAAATTCCCTTCTTGGTTCTTCCCACGTCCCCTATCTAACCAAATCGTGACCAAGTGCGTCGAGCACAATAATTTATCTGAGGGCACGATACGAATCCAAATCCGGAAACTGACCCGAAAATTAATATCTAACAGAAGATAATGAAGACATTTTGGCAGCATTATAACTTGATCGAAAAGTGGTGTCCAGCCCAAAAAACTCTGTCTGCAAATATAAGTGTGAGAAGAATGACTTCATATCTTGCACTCCAGAAATTCAGATTACACTCACTGCACAGAAGAGATGATAAACTCTAGTAATTCCGCTGAAGACTTCTGATAGCATAGAAGGACGATAACAAATCCAGGCACAGGTCATGAATCCTTTTTGAGTGTACCAAGTGCTGGAAGAATTTGACCGAGACACCCTCTAGCTGTCGACTGCTCCTATCTGTCGCACCATTGGAAAGAAGACATCTAACGATCATGTCCACCTGGCTGGAATCCTTGGATCTTCGGAAGAAAACCTCTCCTTTGGATATTGGATGTTGCTGCTGCCGTCAAAATGTATTGCGATATAGTGTTTAGGAACATATTTCGGTACTTGTGAAGCAAAGGGCCCGTGGTGCCGTGGGGCTGCCGGGAAACATGTTAAGGCGGCAAACCCACGGCACCACGGGGCCGGTACTTGTGAAGCATCCGTCCTCGGGTGCCGTGGGTTGCCGCGTTTCCGTTGCCGTTGCCGCGTTAACATGTTTCCAGGCAGCCCCACGGCACCACGGGCCCTTTGCTTCATAAGTACCCATATTTCATTAGTGTGTTAAGAAACTTGCTGTTCTTGTGTGGTCTTCGTACAAGAAACGGAAAAGACTACCACGATCCACTCTCTATAGGCTTTAAACAAAGCAATCGTACGACAGCTCTCAAAAAGCTAACGACGCCTGGATGAAAATTGCGAGATATGGTCCCACTGAGAACAAAATCTACGAAAAATCTTTGCAGTGGATGCCCTGTCAGCATCTCGCTACATAGAATGGAACGTGCCTTAGGATGCCCACAAATGCTGAATACAGCACTGAACAATCTTAGAGCCCTAGAAAATAGCTTGCCCTAACTGCAGCTCCTCAATGGAACGCGCGTTTGGCGACGTTACTCCGTTTCGCATGGACTTGGCTAGCTGACGACGACTGCACCCTTAGATGAAATCGACAAAACCCGTCAGTCCCCCACCGACCGTGCATCGATTCGGATGCGCACATGCATTTCCGCTATTAAGGCATGACGGCAGTAAAACTTTCAGACGCAAAGAAATTGCTCGACGCTGGCGGCTCTACTGCTTCTTGTTCAGTCCGGCCACTGCCGAACACGGCCGCGATCAAAATCCTTCCACAATTAGAGACTTCCAGACTTCTACTCAGATGTTCAAGGAGAGTGACCACTTCGTCCCTGAATAATTACGAGAAACCCATTTGGAGCTGGCAAGTGTATATACTGAACCGTAATATATTACATCGCGACAGATCTGAGTACGTGAAAGTTGGTTGTATCTGTGAACAGTTAGGACTTTGCAAGTAGCATATTTCAGCCATTCAAGAGTCCTCTACTGGTAACAGTTACTGACGAACGTGTTCCTACAAAAAAAAAATTGTACGGAATTCACTGACTAATCTGGTGGCTTTCTATCCAGCCAGCCTGGACTGCACCTCTGAGGTGACCTCTAAGGAAGCCCAGACAGCCCTCATGTATCGATGGAGGAGGGGAGTGGATGAGGTATTCATGGGGGATCGGCTTCGTGAGAGGGTCAATTAGACGAGGGCCAAGTGGGCGAGCCATACAAGAAGCAAGTGCGGGCGAACACCGAGAAATACCACTCTCACACCCGGCGTCGAAAATCGATAAACAAGCCAAACAAAACAATCACGATGGCTGCTGCTCGTCTACTGGTCGAGCTCGAGTGCATGAGCACGAGCCGAGGAGCACGTACAGGTGGTTGCCTCGGGCGCAGGTCGTGCAACTTCTGCCGACAACACGGCGATGGGGGAGCAGCAGGAGGCCTCGGTGGTCCTCCGGTGGAGAGGCGAGAGATGCTGCTCAAGTACGGCGAGCTGAAGTCGGCCGTGGACGAGCCGAAGGCGTCGGGGCGCCTCGGACGCACCGGCCGCCGCCTCGTCATACGTTAGCATTACATCCATCCGCACACCTAGTTCCAATCCGTCCCGATCAGCTGCCTCCATATCGACCGATAAATGGCTGGCTGGCTGGCCTCGCCGCCATCTCTCGTCATCACGCTTTCCTACAGTTCCATCACGAGACGCTCTCACTCATCGCGCCTCTCCAGCCCAACTCGGTCGGCGTCGCACCCGACTCCGGCTCGACTCGCCGAAATTCGACGGTTCTCGGACGCTTCAGCCCACAGCTGAGACAGGTTTCTGCCAGAGTAAGGGAAACCACGGAAACAGGAAGGAGTTCAGCACCGCATGAGACCACCTGAAAAGGAAAGGTTACTGAGCGACGGAACAACTGGCAGCTGAATCAGAAGTGAAGCAAGAGCAGCTCTGGAAGTGAATCGGCTTTGGACGCGTATAGTCTCCTCAAAACCAGCTTCTTTCATGATCGGGATTCGTGAACAGAGATAGAAAAAGGCAAAATTTATAGCAGAAAACGCTGTGAGAATTCCGCGAAATAAAACGTCGGTGTGTTTTGCTTCAATACAACCAGGTTTTAGGCCCACGCTTAATTTTCCTTCTTTCTAGTAGTTTGCAAAACCATAGTCAAATGAACCCCTCAGCCAGCCTTCATAACTTACGGGGTGAATAAAACGTGGTTGTTCTATCACAGACTGGAAATAGGATACGTGGTCAAATGGTGAATTCATTGCTTTAGCTTCACCAGCAGTGAAGCTGTTGCTTTTCCCGACATTCCTACAGGTCGAGTTGAAGATCTTCACCTGAAGAAGGTTCGCTACCTGGACAATCAAGTCAACACGAAAAGAAGAAGTAGCCCAGAACTGCGTTCATCTCTAGCTGCAGTATATTCGACAGCCTAACTGAGATCTACCAATTTTTACGACGCCAGGAATTGTATTAAATCCTAATTCTATTAGGTTGGTGCATAAGTTCTCGAACATTTGATCCCTCCTGAATTGAAAGCGCATCTTCCCGCCAAATTTCTCACATGTATCAACGCGTAAATGATCGATCGATAGAGAAAGGAAAGGGCTACAAAACTGTTCCTAACATTTACTTCTGTGTTGTTAACGTCAGCGATTATGGCTAAGCAATTTATCCCAACTGAGACGCATATTCGGCACGTCATGTATTCCTGCATCAATCTGGCCTCAATGCCAACGAATCGTATCGTCGCCTGAAGGATGTTTACAGCGAGAGTGCTCCTGCTCGAAGTGCTGTGTACCAGTGGTTCTCGAAGTTTGCAGTTGGTGAATTCTCCGTTGAAGATAATGAACGAGAAGGGCGCCCGATGGCACTGGATTTGGATGGCCTCCGAAGTAGAGTGGAAGCGGACCCATACCAAACCACTCGCGAACTATCAAGCACTCTTGGTGTTAGTCACTCAACAATCGCTCGAGGATTGAAGTCGATTGGCAAGGTGCAAAAATTGGGTCGCTGGGTACCTCACGACTTGACACAACGTGACATGGATCGTAGAGCCGATGTGGCTCTGTCTCTCCTTACCCTCAGACGTACCCACGGATGGCTGGACAACCTTGTCACCGGGGATGAGAAGTGGATACTCTACTTTAATTATCACCGGCGTGCACAGAGGGTTGACGCAACTGGAGAGGCAGAGGATGTTCCGAAACCCGACCTTCACGTGAAAAAGGTGATGTTATGCATTCGGTGGAGCGTTCTTGGCGTAGAATACTGGGAGCTGCTGGACGAAGGGATAACAGTGACGACAGAGGTTCACGTCAACCAACTGAGGAAGTTGAGGGCCCACCTTCAAACCACACGAGGAGAGCAAGTGAAGGTGTATTTTCTGCACGACAACGCTAGACCGCATATTGCTAGAGCGACGGCGGCTGAGTTGGCGGACTACGGATGGACCGTTCTTCCACATCCACTTTACTCATCAGATCTCGCCCCTTCTGATTATCATTTGTTTTCAAGCCTTCAACGCTATTTGGACGGCCAGCAGCTTAGGAACCGAGAGGATGTCAAGGAGGCACTGCTCACATTTTTCGAATCACAGCCGGCCACGTTTTGGAGAAAAGGCATCCATGACTTACCAGCACGTTGGCGAAAGACAATTGATGTAAAGGGTGGTTACTTCAAATGATTTGATATTGTTGTTCGTATGTTGTGATAATAAATATTTCATGCCCCAAATGTCCGAGAACTTATGCACCAACCTAATACCTCTGTTCTCCTGTTCTCCGTCTCAAAATTACATGCCCTGTGGATAGGCCTCTAACGCATTTTTCCTACTGAAGGGGCGCCTCTGCCATTTGTTTATTATTGCTGTTGTTTTACTAATATTCTTTTAATTTCTTTTTCTGAACATGACCTGTTTCCTTTTCATTTTTCTAGATTTCGAACAAGTCTTCATGACGTCCTCTATCCTTCTTGACGTGTAAGTCAATAAATGAACAACAACGGCTTTTTAGGCAATCTTTATAAACGAAGAAAGCATTGCACAAGGGTTGGTGAACTTTGAATTTGCCTCATCATGTTTTGATGGAAGCGAAAAGCTGAAGAGTCGAAATGAACTTTGGCCCAAAACACGGAAGATGCCCATCAGGGGATGAGTGCATCTGGTAAGGAAGACCAGTCTAACCAAGCGTTTCACGAATCCTCTGAGCTTGTGAAGCAGTTGAAGATAGTGCGAAAGTATTAGAGCTCTAGATTTGTACCAATCGACAACCAGAGATTCATTCCTTTAGAAAATCGATTCTTACATGGACACAGTCGCCCCTGTTGGCCTGGTAGTGTTGAGAAAGAATCCGCGAAGCATTATGCCGGGGAGTTCTGTTGGAATTCTTCGGGCAACGAGTTTGAGAGCCATATCGAAACCTGAAAAGGCTGACTGTTTTATTCTACGTTATGCCAAGCAAATTCTAAAACCAAGCTCCGGTATATACAATAACGGAGGTCCACCACATGTGCCTTAGGCGGCATTTTCCTGGTATCAGCAAAGTGTGTGGTGATTGGAGCTAGCATTTAGAAGTCACCTGTGTGTTCTGATGCTCGACAAAGACACTTTCCATAACTCCATTCACCGGAAACTGTATCTCGGCAATACGCAGTCACACCGCAGCCATTGTGTAGTGATAAACGAAAACGGGCGAACTGTCGGAAGCCAAATTATTTCCACGGAATTTCTAGGCTTCTGATGGTGGCACGATGAAGAGGGACTCTACTTGGCAGTTCGTGTTCTTGCCATCATGAAATGAGTGATGGATTACTGGATGCATGGCTAAATACATAGAGGGCCTTTCGAAGAATGCACTCCATGGTGACTTCCAACACATTTGTCTATGTAGCTGCAACAAACTCACAAGTTATGTGATGAAGACAAACAACAACATTGAGCTGTACAAAGTACAAAAGTAGCTTTTCGTCTGCCCTTATTAGTTTCAAGAGAAGCGATCGCGGAACAGTATGTAAAGACGCGAGATCGCATCTTCACCCGGATTCTATTTAAACATCAGCTGTTTCTTCTACGATACTTTGATTCAGCTTAAAAACGTGACATGAAGATAGATATTCGTGTACCTTCAGTTATCAATCAGGTCTTGGACTGCTTGAATGAGATCATTTCGGAGTGCAGAGTACGAGTGTTCTGAGTATTTGAGACTGTTTGCTGAATTCATAGGCAAGAATTCTTCTTCGTCGGTGGGGAACATGAATAGCACGTTCTTTTTGGTCGTACTTTGAAGATACGAAGTTGACTCAAGCTTTCACAAAAATGCTAAATATTCGAGAACTGAAGATACAGCAAAGTCGTCACAAAAGCTAGCTGCGTTGTGGATCGACTCAACTTGGAAGACGCCGAATCAGTCGTTTAGATCGTGATGAGGCGAAACCCTACATTCAAAAAGTCGGGAGTCTTCGCCGTTCCGCTACGTGAACACAACTATGACTAAAACAAAGAACTACATCTTGCCCGGCACCAAACAGGCAACTTCTATGAACATTCGAAAAAGGCACACAATTTTTTGAAACACCTCATTACAATGCGCTTTAGCGAAGCGCAAAAATTAGCAAACATTTTAAAAATGTAACTTTTAACCGCGGTCTGAAATGGAAGGGATATCTAGTTCTTAGATGGAACAGTTGTAGGCGCGTTGTAGCACAACCGGAAGAGGTACCGGCCCCTGTGTGCATCCGATACCAGGTTCCTGGTTTGGATTTCCCACTTGAGCCAGCCAAACCTCCCATCCCTCCGGGGTTGGTGAATTGGTAGCAGGCTCATCTGGGAAGAATAAGGCACTGAAAACGCAATCGAATTGCCTCCACAACATCTCGTGCATAGAAGCAGAATGCGTGGCGCATTCAAAAACATTGGGTTGTTCAGAAACTAATTTCAATTCTTGGAGAGACATTTTAGGACGCTTGTTGTGAAAGGTTTTTGCACCTGTTATTTGTCCTTATCTGATATATATTTTGTAGTTGTGTCGTTTGTATTGGTGCATTGTAATTGTAGTACTTTTATCTTTATTTGTGTTATTGAGGACCAATTTGAACATGGAGTGTCAGAGGGGGCATTTTCGGCACGTCTTGCTTTTCTACTTCCGTAGTGGCAGAGGAGCTGCTGATACTTTCCACGATATATGTGAAACATACGCTGTCGATGTCACTTCACCGAAGTCCTGCGAAAAGTGTTTCGCGAAATTTCGTGCTGGCAATTTTTCGCTTAAAGATGAGCAACGTCCCGGCCGGCCGGTAGGCACTGATGAAGATCATTTGATGGAATTGATCGAAGCTGATCGTCATACAACCGTGCTCGCAGAGAGCCACCTTATCAATTGGAACAGTTCGCAATCACATCAAGAAGCTTGGACTGGTGAAAAATCGCAGAGGAGCAGTGCTCCACCAGGCCAGTGTTAGCCTCATACGTCTTTGACGAACGTCTTCGCCAAAAATTGTTGGAGCTTGGCTGGGAATGAATGCTGCATCCACCATATAGCCCTGCTCTTCCGCCATCGGACTACCGTTTACCACTTACTTCGATCGTTTCAGAACTTCCTGAATGCGAAAACCTTTTCCGAAGATGAAGATATCAAATCTCGTGTGAATCAGTTTTTAGCCGAGAAGGGTCAGAAGTTCTGTGAGAGTGGTGTTATAAAATTACCAGAAAGATGGGAGAAGGTAGCTGAACAAAACGGACAATATGCCATTGAGTGATGTTGCTTCACTATGAGAAAATATTTTTTCCTGAAACGCTCAAAAATCGCAATCACTTTCTGAACAACCTAATAGATTGATTGTCATCGTCTTTATTCCTTTTATCCCTAATACTGAAGGTTGGCCCAGGGTTTCGTAAGCAATCTGATTCTGAAAAATAAGAAATTGTTGCGGTCAACCATAGGCGCGATCAACCTTTAGAAGCACCTCTAGAAGTTATAAAAGAGTAATAGAGCGGTGAAGGTTAACACTACAAATCCCTTTGTGGGATACGCCACACGCTGCACTATGTACCTCTATGGGATTTCAAAGAAGTAATCTGAATACGTCTTTGGTCTATACAGGATCCGAACCCTTAGCCAATCCAAGGAGCAAGCCAGAGTCGGTGCTCCCTCCAACTGCTCTCCACGCGTCCACAGGTACTGATCCGATAGCGAGTTCTCCATATTTGCTTTGTACACATTTTGGGACACTAGGAAAATGTCGAGTGAGGTCGCCAGCACGGATGGAAGCACCCAGTGAACGTCGATACGTGGATGTAAGACGGTCGGACAAGGGTATCACGAGGGTATCTAATTATGACGAAAGGGTCGCGCTCCATTAAAGGGCAATAAAGACCGGCTAAAACGTTTGCGTTACTTACCGCGCATGAAAAACCGCCAGCAAAGGATCCCCGACGTTGACGTTTCAAGAGCTGACATTGCAGTAATTTGCAAAAGAACGAACTACCATCTGCACTGAAGAACCGAAGGTATTTAGATCGCCCTGTTCCGGCACGAAGCGCTCGCCACTTCTGAATGCCCGCCATACAAGAGGAAAAACTCTTCATAGCTGAGAGCGATTTGGTGGGAAGGACGGAAGAACAAGGGTGTGAGCTAAGTTCCAGGAAGTCTATTTGGTCGAGTACAGCGCTTAGAAATAATCGGCTTTGCCGCTGGAATGACCTCTAAGTGAGCACCCATCAAGGCAGTTTCTGCAAGCTTTCGAAGCGAGGTGCAAGTGTAGAGCGGAGGCTCCACTCCGTATGTTCTCGATAACAGGCAATTTTATCCTATTTCCAACAGTCTACGTGTCCTTCTGAAGTTATAATGTATACGCAGTTGTGCTTAACGGTTTCGTTTTAAAAGTTTCTGTACGAATTCAGCTGACGTTGAAGTAGGTGAAGAAGGAGGACGATGAACCTCTCGCTCTCGTTTTGCACCCAAAGCACTTTACTAGCTAAAGTGTGAACAGTCTTTAGGAACTAAGGAGGAATCGATACCTGTTCTTTGTAACTAATAATTGAAGGCAGCTCCTTTGCGGAACATATTTAGAAGCTTAGGAAAGCAGCTGGAGTAGAAGCTGTATGTCTGTGGAGGAGGAAAGAACCCTAAAAAGGAGTATGCGTCGATAGGGAACGATCTGAAGAGTCACGATGTGTCGTGGCGAAAAGGCTGCCGTCTTGCGAAAACGTACGTGTTTCGAGTGGACGGTCTGTTGTCCTTATGGAGGGGGAGCGCCAGGAACACTTGCAATAAGGACCTGAAGGCAGGTAGAATCGGGGATGGGTGCGACACCAGTCGGATCAGAAACAGCCTTTGGAGCCTCAAACGGAACGGACTCATGAAGAGGGTCCCGAACGGCGACGACGACCACCTGGGGGCGAATTACTCGATCGATGCCGCCATCTCCACCCGCTCTCGCCCACAAAAGGGGGTCAGTGCTGGTTAGCCAGTTGTGTAGTTACGTGACGGCGGCCAGTGTCCGATTCCCCCGCACTAACTCGAGTGGAGGCCGAAGCTGGGTAGACAGACGTGCAGGGATTCGGTTGCCACAGGGACCGAACTCGTGGTGATCTCTACGCTAAGATTGCATAAACACACTGCGGGGCAGATCTTGTGTGTTTAATGTTTGACTAGGAGGCGAATACGCGTTAACCGCTAAATTTCGCCCTTAGCGGGCTGTAGACGGGTAGGAAGGAACTCCAGGATGTGGACCATCATGCTGCTCTCCCAAATTGCCTTCAGCCTAGAGTGGCTTCTCTTGCTCAATATGTGCAAAAAACAACCAAAACATCCTTTGTACGCGTAAGTGGCCTCATCCCTACTACTACCCTAAAGTTAAATCACCCCTTAAAGCTTAACATAAAGGATAAAGGGCAAAAACAATCGATCCCTGTTTGTAATGCGCTTCGCAGTCCACACCTATACATCCGAAGTATCTCGGAGGCAATTTGAGTGCATACTTGACTTACGTGACGAATTACAGTGACCGGCCGATGGATCCGATCAGTGTTTCATCCTTATCACACAAGCTTACCAATCTACCGACCCCTGGGAGAAGGAAGTCTTCGTTGCCCCGAGCAGGACACGAAGCCGGAACCTTAATTCGGGTTACCCTCGACAGCCGGCGTCTCCTCCAACTGCGCTACAGGGCCGAGGAATCGGGAGACTGTTACCCACCTCGCTGAAGTCGTTCGTGTGGGCTTCTCACGCCATGTAATCCGTCTTCTTACCTTTCGAACCTTGCCTTTCATCCATTATTTGGGATTTGGGACTGCAGATTTTAGCAAATCATAATCATATATAGCAAAATGCTTTTGGCAGTACAAAATATTATGATAAGATCTGGAATTCTCTAAGGAGTCACTTCACATCCTAGAATCCTCATTACGCCTCCTTTTTTCGTTATTTCCTATGGAAGGGAGTCGGGAAGCCTCACCTTCTTTTTTTCAAAATTTGTTCTGTACGAAGGCAGGGCGCTGTAGCTCACAGCGTGATTGGTATCAATTTTCGTTAGCTGAACGATTAAGGCAGAGGTGCATGCCCTTACGCAACTTATCCATCCAGGAATGCTTGGTCTGGTCTTTCACATCGTCTTGGGCTTCCATTCGCCGTACGCCTTCACAACAGACTAATAGACGTGCTATTTTAGGCGGCTTGAGGTTCTGGAACGGAATGCCAACGAAGGCCAGTAAACGCTGTCCTTACAGATGCGCACTTCAATACACCATCCTCGCCTCCATGACACGCCCATTTATTTTGCCACGGCCAGCATTTTGATCAGCACATGGCCCAATTACAGTTAGTACGGTGGATTCGTTCTCATTGGCACTCCACCAAATTAGACCGCGGTTGCCTGCTCCAACGCCAAAGATTTGGCTGGGGTGAATGTTTGTTGAGAAATGAAAACCTTTTAGCCCTACAAAACTTTCTAAATTGATTTGCTACACTTTATTTTTAAGTGGAGGAAAAAACTTGATCAAAAAATGATAAACAGCCTCCCTAACACCATCCAATTCGATTAGATGGTTTTTCCGACAGTTTACATTCTACTTTTTTCGTTCAGTTTCTCGCAGAATGTGAGATATTTAAAATACCATCAAACTACGTTTTACAGTAGATGGGTCCGCTCCGTTGTGGTCCTAATATCTCATTCTGCAGGATGGCGTTGATATTCCTTGGAGTTACGCTTGGATCAATTCTCGAACTATTATTTCTCGACACCGCCCTTCAGAAGCCTTTACAAAACTTGAAACATTGATTGCAGAAGAGGCTATGATGGTGGACTAAGTATTCGTTTCTGAAGTTCTTCTGTCAATGCTGATCAATCATAGCAGCTACTCTTTGAAGAAGGGCGAAACAAGACTGAAAATGGCATCGCTGTTAAAAACTCTGCCAATTCCTTGATTTAGCTTATTACATAAATGAAAAAGTGTTTTGAAGAAATCATGGCATTGCTACTGCATGACATGAAAGGTGTTTTTGAACAACATATAGGGGAAAAAACTACAATGAAGTCCGGAGTGTCATCGGGCGAAAAGAAGGGCAAACACCTCTTATCTTCAGTCTATGTCAACGTTTGTTTTCGAGAATTAGAACCTAGAACTAAGAACCGCCCTTCGTCTTGCAGCTGACGATGAGCTGAGATCGAAATTGGGACAGCAAGTATCTCGTCCGCACAAGCTCTTATGCCGTGGGCACACAAATTATTAAAAAGAATTACACAATACTAGTGCATGAAAGCACTCTCAGGACATATAAAAAACATTTGAAAACTCTCTTCAGTACCATAGAAGCTTCTCGAAAAGAAATTTGAAAACCGTCTTTAGTAGAAGTTTTTCGAAAAGAACTCCAAACTAGAAGCGATGGGAGATTTGCCGCCTTTGAAAGCCGGCAATTACGACGTACCGTTGAGCAAACTTTGCCTTTCTCAAGAGCCACTACAAACGCCCCGTTCCGGTTCCGATACGCCTAAAAAGCGCCCTTGCCCATGAAAATTTATTGCACACGCTCCAATAATTCCATCTGAATCCCCTAATGCTCTAGACTTACAGGAGCGCTCCCAAACTGTGAATTGGCCTTCATAGCTTAAGAAGGGGTAGCAAATCGAAAATCAGAGACGACTCAGAAACCTGGCTTTCAGACGTCAGAGTTGAAGCCGCAGGACGGGACGGGAGCAATTTTCGTCTGGGATCACAAAGTTAGGACCTCCATCCTCCATCAACTTTCGATAACCATTCTTCGGTTCCATTGTTCCACCGTGACAAATGTACAACAGCAAGCGGGGTTTTCTCAACTGTCAGAGTGCCAGATCGATATAGGACTGGCTGGCACTACCTAAGCGGCCGAGATAAACCGGCTTTCTCTAGGACCTTGAGGCGCTCGTAGCCAGCCCCGGTTTTATACTGTTGAGTCTTCAAATAGCCCAAACTAGCGCCCAGTCTATATAAAGAGTTCTATTTACAGTTGTAGGGAAAGGCCGTAATGTGCTATACACTTCTGCTGGCAAAACAGCATCTGCCGTCGCTTGCTCATCAAAGAGATTTCCATCTATCCCCGTTTCAGGTTAATTTGGAATAGGTGCGCTTCTTTTAATCCACAATCCTTCAGTCCGTCACCGGACCTCTTTACAGCTGAAACGGCTCTGATCGAGTTTAGCCTTTGAGATGAACGATCAGGATTACTCGCTGACTCTCCGTTACAATGAAAAAGGCATTTCGCACCAGATGTAGGAGTTTGAATCCCAAAAATCAGTATAAACTCTGAAATCTCGAAACTTAACATATGCATATCATTATAACGTCAACTTGGACATCTTTAGAATCAAATTGGACGCCCTTCTGAAGAAGCGTGACGCTTTTCAAATCCAACATAACATCTTCCAAACCGAGAGTCTTCCATACGAAAACAGTCTCTAAGAATGTTAAAATAACTGCTTCTTTATTGAAAATTTGATACTTTTTTGAAATTTTTAAATTCACATGTCCAATAAATTGAAAACAGTTGCTGAAATTGACAATTTTTATTTTTAAAGGAGAAATAATGGATTGAAGTGCAGGAAGGCAACAATTTTCAGTGCTGAAAAAGAGAATTCCTCATGCATTCGTCCAGTACATCACAATTTTCATTTTATTGACGGCAATTTGCGTTGAGTTACAAATTTGTCAACCGTGCAACAAGAACAATTGCAGAAAACACGCATTTCCTTACTCCGCTGTTTCAAGTAAGCAGTATCTACACTATCAGTGAAATCAAAATCGAGCTGGTTGGGTGCATAGCGCGCTCTTCTCACGAACCATAAAGTTGTTGTTTTTGTGAACTCAAGAATAAGCTTAAAACCACAACTCTCCCTTAAAAATATACATTTTACAAAATTTCAGAGACTACGTTCATTTGCATCCCTCGAAAACTTATGAATTCAGTGCAATATCACCTAGGGTTCTAGTAGAAACTTCGCGTTTAGACAAAACGCTAATACTTGAAGTCTTAGAAGAGCTCCGCCTCTTCTTCTTTATCCTCCTTGTTCCAACAGAGTGACCTCGGAAAGAAAAATCTCCGTGCGCCAGATGGCAGATCTCTTCTGCTTCCCATCTGAACGGGGGAAACCTGATCCGTGTCAGAGATCCTTTCCACATAAGGTTCAATAACAACACTCTTCTCTTTGGGCTATGGTCAGGATTTTGTTGAGTGTAGGGGTACCCAAGTCAGAAGTCAGCGGGAACAAACTCTCTCGCACCAAAAACTGATTTTCGTTTTATCCGATGGATTCGTAAGTTGCTACCGGTTTTGTTTGGAAAGGATAACACACTGACGTGACTGTCAGTTAGCCACTAGAATGTATCAGAACGAATGTGTCACAGATAGTCATTTGAAATACCTTAGAGATAACAAACAGAGGCAGATTAAGAGGGGCGCACGAAGAAGAGACTACTTAGCGTCGATCTTTATTGTTTAAATAGGACATGCGAAAAGCACCTAAATTAAATCGCCCCTTTTCTCCTAACACCTTCAAAAATGCTATACCTATTGGCTTGAATCTAATGTCCTTTGAGAGGTTTAAGAACTAAAAAAGTTATCCTAGTCATCCGAGGGTACTGACCAGCAGCCAGAAGATTCTACTTCTCGTACATGCGAGGTCGAGGGCTACAGAGCTTCAAACATGAGGCAAGAATAGGCCTGTGCTTCGATTTTAACTAGAGATAGTCTCTATCCTATCACTGTGAACGGTTTTGGTTTTGCAGCGATTGGTGCACAGTCATTGGGTACCTAGATGGATTGGCTTTGTTTGAGATTTGTATAATCAACTGTGAAAAAAGATCAGTATATGTTGTAGGCGCATGTCAGACGTATAGTAGCGCAGTCGGAGGAAGCGCCGATTGCCGCGTGCGCACAGGTTCCTGATTCGGGTTTCCCGCCCGGGTCAGTCAAGCCTTCCCTCCCTCCGGGGCCAGTGAATTGGTACCAGACGACTTGCCTTGAAGGGTAGAACACTGACTTGTTCCGTAACGGTTACGTGTATGGCCAAATACGCATTGAAATCGCCTCCACGACATGCCACAGAAGTAGAATGCGTGGCGCATCCCAAAAGGGATGACTGACAAAAACGTTGTCCTTCATCCTTGTCCCTATGTTAGGGGAGCGTCCTACCTAGTCGCCTCTCTTGCCTTTCGGCGCCTCCTCGATGGAGATGACCTTTCAGTGATGCCATCATAACTCGTAAGCATCAGCGAGGGCTGTTCGTCGGCCGGCCTCCTCCCATCGAGCTCAGCCCCCCCCCCCCCACCGTTGTGGGTCCGACAGCGTCCCTCGAAAGAACAAGTTGCGAGGAGCGGCCTCGCCCCTTCACATTACATCCGCTGGCGAAAACGACCGCGTCCACTACTGAAAATCATGGAAGTCGTCGAAGAACTCCCCGCTGGAGAGTGCCAACAGCCCAGAAGGCATTTAGGGCAGCGGCTGGGATGAAAACAGCAAAGACTGAACTGGGTCTAGATGGACTACGAGCTGAAAAGACGCATGGTTACGGCGCCTCGCCTTGCACGCTGGCTGCTCACGAGGAAAAGTTTTCTGCCACAATAAAACCTCTGTCCCTAAAGGAAAAAATGCTAAAGGTCCGCGTTAGTAAATCTGACTAGGGACTGCGCCTCACCCTGTACTTCTGCAAAATATGGGACAGCTTTAATGCGTTTTTGATCTGTAGAAAACCCTACACTCTCCAGACGATGCAAAATTTATTGTTTGTGCAATATCTCTCTCAGTCAAGTCTGGTACCATCCGAGATGGTACCTAACCCGGAGGGATGAAGTGCTTGGGTGGTCTGAATGGAACCCGAACTTTGGATCGATATTCACCTGAACCATTTCACTATCTTTCTTTGAAAACGGATTCAGAACTACGTAGTGAAATTCTCCATTCGTTTTCAAATCTTTGGTGTCTAGTCGATTGCCATGCTTCTCTAAGATGTCACTAGTGAACAGCTTTGCTGGAAAATTGCTTGTGAATCAAACAAATGTTTGAACACCAAGTAACTCTATATTTTTTCTTCTCCATTTAGCTAAACCTATTATTTATTTATCTATTTATTTATTTATCATGTTTAATATTTATGTATCAAGGCAAGCTGAAATTCCGCTCGTGGCCTTATAATCTCTTGTCCTCAGCTTGGGAGAAAATCAGATGAGGATTCAAAACACAACAGCGAGAACCGTCTAGAGGTTCATCCGTAGCAGTTCTCGTGCTCTGGTCGGTGCACTTTTTCCCTATGCAGGGAAATGAAGTGCATAGTGAAGAAGTGCACCGACTTAGCTAATCTTAGCTAGACCACCACTCGAGTTGACGTTCACTTTATGTTCGAGGGTAGTGTACGTCGATATCCTTTCTTTGAAAACAACTGGATACTGGGTGGGAGTTTTAACAGATAACGCCACCAGCAAAGAAGAAGTATGGATGTTAGGAAGGGATGATGTCCTTCTACAGTGAACATTTTGGCCCAAAAAGGAAGTGTACAGACGTCTGAAAGTCGTTAGGTGATTCCAATACATTCAAACAGATCTGATCAGAAGATCTGAACCTACCTCTGGATTTGGGGCGCTGAATACATTTCGAATCCTTAGTGGTGTCGTAGTTCGGGTTCTCGTCACATTACGGCGTCACAACGAAGACCAGGACACAGCATCTGCATCGTGTCCTCCATAGCCTGAAATGCATGTATTAGCTGAGCCGGATGAAGCAAGAACGAAAGCAACATGGGTAAAAGTTAGGTTAACGGTGGCAAAAGGAAAACCATGAAAAGCCGCTCTATCTGAAAAGTGGGAGCAGGAGGAGCAGCTCTGGCGACATAGCGCAGCAGCTTCAGCGAAAAATGGACATCCAGGGGTATAAACAAGAGATGCAACTAAATATTTGTTTAGTTCGCCATTAGATGAGAATTTGTTGCGGCAGCCACATTCAAACACATCAGAGAAATGGCAGGCAAACCTCTATGCCCTCAAAAGGGTTTTGATGTTGAAAGACACCTGGCACTGGCTTTTTGCGTACCTTAATACCTTTTTTATTTCATTTCTATCTCTGTGCTTATTGTTAGAATTATAATACATCTACTAATTCCAGATGGATAGATTTCGGTTTCGAATTAGCTTTGTTCCTGCTTGAGATTATCGTTATATAGCGAAGAACTGACTAGCTTCTACTTAGACTATTATCTTTTTTAAAGCACAAAGGGGTTTTGCAGTAGCTTCTCATTTGCTGAAAAGTTGTGCTTATCTTACAAGCTGTACACAGTTGCTTTATACTTGCTGACCTAGTGCACAGGTCGCTAAATGGTCACTTGGACTTCAATACGATGACGAGTCGCCTAAAACTACCCGTCAGTCTTTGAATAATCATTGACAAAACCAATTTTCAGTGCTTCGAACTTAGTAAGCGCTGTTCAGTTGGGGTTCCTAAAATGTTGAGTGCTTGAAACGCTGTTCGCAAGATACGAACTTCACCCAGCAAACGAAGGAAGCTGAAGTGCCTCAAATCGTGTTTAGATCCCGTGAGGTGGTCCAATTCTGTATGTGCCTGACGGGACGGCATAAGAGAAAAGCCCTTGAAGTCTGCAGAACAACTGCTCTCTTACTTATTGTAAGAATTATGGCGCATTCCCAATCTTCGAAAGATGGGTTTAGATTTTAAGGAACGCTTCCTTAAGCACTGCAAATACACTGCGAATAAAGCGGAGCAAGTGCTATTTCTTCTGTTCAATACCATCAATTCTTTTCCTACTTACCAAAGCTTATATAGTCTTCGTTCCCCCGCTCTTAGAATGAGATCTTTTCTTCCCAAATCAAAATATTCAAGTGGATAGGTTAGGGAAAGTGCAGCGGAGTTTTACAAGGAGAGTATTTATCCGATCATGCGTTTAACTTAAAACAATATTTCATGTGAATTATCAGGAAATAAAAACGACCCGTGGATGGTTGAACTGGTTCAGGGAGGAGAAGATACTGACTCATTCATCGGTTTGCCACCGCAAGTCATTGTATTTCATTTATCTATTTATTTATATACTGATGACGTTGGACCAAAGCCACACGTAAAAATACAGTGTGAAAATAAAATACCAACGAACTCAAACACAAATAAATAAATTCAACTGAAAGCACTTACTGTACAGGTAAAAATAGTTTCTTGAAACAATGCAAAGATAGACCTAAGACTTCCTAATTTGCTCTCAAAATGTCATTGAACTCCCTTAAGTTTCTGTACGTGAAGAAGCTTGCCCAAGCTCGAGATTTTGCCATCGAAACATAAAGTTTGAGTTTTCTCCTTATGTTCCTTGTCAGTCTAGAGCCAAAAAAAAACTTGAGTTTGAGAAGTTGTATACGTCAAATACTCATTTCAATCGCTTCCACGACAACCCCCAGAAGTAAAAACGGTAGTACGTCGCTAAACTAGGACCTCCTCTAGACGCTTCCTTTTGCAGTCAGAGCTGGTAATGAGGATGTCAGGTGCGCAAGCAAGTGCAGGTGTCTAGCTCCTTAAAAAAGGTCAAGACTGCCCGCCAAATTGAGGAGTACCATGATACTTGTACAAATAGTAAGAAAGTGCAAGCGCTTTGATGTTACTTATTGAAATATGCTTTAATTTAACATTAAAATATACTTTAATTTAACGGGATCATAGGAGAGCTTTCTTGAAAAGGTAGCGAATCTGATGGAGCAGCAAAACCACTCCAGTGGAAACGACCTATGGATTGCAGATAAAGGATAAGGATAAAGGACGGCGCTATTCAATCCCTTCTGGGATGCGCCACGCATTCTACTTTTACGGGATGTCGTGGAGGCGACTTGAATGCGTATTTGGTCATACAATGACTTGCGGTGGCCAGCCGATGAACAAGTCAGCGCTCTATCCTTCCCAGACAATTCACCGACCCAGGAGGGATGGAAGGCTTGGTCGGCCTGAGCGGAAAATCCAAACCAGGAACCTGGTATCGGGTGCGCGCGACAGCCGGCGCCTCCTCCGACTGCGCTACACGCGCCCACCTGATTGCAGATACGGGAGGAAAATGGCTGAACAACGGCAGACGAGATGGTCCTCAATTTAGCAAGAAAAATTCCAGCAAAATTAGCTGAAATTTTCTAAGGGAAATAAAGAACAAATAAGTGGTTCAATCTCGATCGTACTTTAGCTACCTTCGGTAAGGATCTGGACTTCGGAAGATAGCAATCATTCTTAAATTTGACAGATGGGTCTTGAGTTGACCTTATTTTAGCAGACTAAAATATGCCTATGTTTGAGTTTGAATACTCTAAAGGTCTTAGTAGAAATAATGGCCAAATTTTTATCCCCCGTTCAGATACATATACGGATGATCTTCTGACAGTACACAATAATAACGAGAACTATATCGATCAGGTACTTACTTTAGTTTACCAAAATACACTGGATTTAGTGAACATGAATAACTATCTGGACATAACCTTAAAGGTTATCGCCGACTCTCTAATTTTAAAGTCAACAGATTTAAACATATAGGTTCTGAAATTTCTGTTAGTATCAAATGTGACACTATCTACACTGAAATGTTAAGAATAACTAATACTTGTTCAGGTGGCGATGTCCGTTCCTCCACGTGGTGCCACTGGAAACTGCTCGCTCTGCGAGCTAAGCTAATCACGGACATTCGAATGCAGGCGACAGGCCCTTGTGACAGGCCGGCCTACGAAGACCCATGTCACATCACATGGTGTATGATAAGTCAAGTTTCTCGAGATAGTGCTACGGCGTCCGCGGGAGCCGACGCGCACTCGCAGAGCCCGGCGAGTGTGAGAAGTATGCGAGGGTCCCTGATGCGAGGACGGCATCGGGGGGCAACTGAGCTAGTCCGAAAGTCCCGTAACGTAAGCAGGACCCGCGTGGCTACGCTGAATGTGGGTACGTTGACGGGCCGCTCGTGCGAGTTGGTTGAAGCACTGGAGCGAAGAAGAGTTGATTTCTGTGCGGTGCAGGAGACGAGGTGGTCCTGCCGCAAGTCAAGGGACATAGGACGTGGTTTCAAGGCCGTTCTATGTGGAAGTCCCAGGACCACCAGCGGTGTCGGAATAATCGTCTCTGAACGATTTCGTGACTCGATTGTAAGCGTCGAGCGCTTTGACGATCGATTGATGAAGATCGTTGTCGCCGCTAAGGAGCGACTCTATCACTTCTTCTCTGCGTATGCTCCGCAGACTGGCTGCTCCGATCAAGCCAAGGATGAGTTTTGGAACCTGCTTGATGAGAAGACAGCAGAGGTACCGTCGAAAGATGTCATCATAGTCGCTGGTGACCTTAATGGGCACGTAGGTGCTGCGAAGGACGGGTACAGCTGTCATGGTGGTTTCGGATACGGGTCTCGTAACCCCGATGGTGAGCGTATTCTTGAGTATGCGGAATCGCATAGCCTCACCATTGTGAACACCGTTTTCCGAAAACGCGACTCCCACCTCATCTCATATTATAGTGGGAGCTCCAAGTCTCAGATAGACTTTGTGCTTGTGAAGGATCGTGACCGAAATCTCGTCACAGACGCGAAGATCGTGCCGTATGAAACGGTCGCCCCACAGCATCGTCCGCTGATCTGTACTTTGAAGATCGCCTCTCCGAGGCTGAAGCAGGTCGAGCGGTGCGGTGCTGCAAGAATCAAGTGGTGGCGAATGAAAGAAAAGGAAGCAGCTGTGATTTCTCGCGTGCGGTTACCGACAGTTACGACTGTCGATGAAACTTGGAAGAAAGCAACCGACGCGATACGCCAAGCTGCAAGGTTGGAACTCGGCACTACGAAGCCTGGACGACGCAAAGTCGAAAAGCAGGCATGGCTGTGGACAGACGATGTGAAAGCGAAAGTTCGAGAGAAGAAGTCGCTGTATCATGTGTTTCTCGGCGACAGAACAGCCGAAAACTGGCAGGAGTATCAGAAGGCGAAGAAGGCTGCAAAGAAAGCCGTGGCTGTTGCGAAAGCCACTCATTATGGTGATGTCTACCGAAAGCTCGAATCGCGCGATGGTGAGCGGTATTTGTACCGACTTGCTAAGACCCGCCATCGCCAAACCGAGGACATTGAAAAGTTTGTTGGCATCAATGATGAGAGCGGCCATCTTCTGACAGACCGCAAAAAGGCGCTGAAGCGATGGCGTGATTACTTTGAGGAAATTTCCACTATGGAATTTCCTCATTCGGCCATCCCTCCTGTGGCTTCTGTTCACGGTCCCGTTCGCAAGATCACCGTGGAGGAAACAGAAGCGGCTCTAAAGAAGATGAAGCCCGGTAAGGCGACAGGGCCGGATGATCTGGCAGCCGATGTTTGGAAGTCGAAGCTCTGGTATCCTGCTGAGTGGTTGGCTGAGTTCTTCAACCAGGTAGTAAAGGAGAAGAAAGTACCGGAGTGTTGGCACAACAGTACGACGATTCCGATTTGGAAGAAGAAGGGCAGTCCTGCGGACTGCTTCAATTACCGTCCGATTCGCTTGCTTTCGCACAGCATGAAGATCTTCGAGCGAATCCTCGATAGACGAATCCGTGAAATCGTCAAGCTCTCCGACAACCAGTGCGGCTTTGTGTCTGGTTGTGGGACCATTGATGCTATACACGCCGCCCGCCTCCTGGTAGAGAAGCATCGCGAGAAACAGAAGCCGGTGCATATCGCCTTTCTCGACTTGGAGAAGGCCTTCGACCGCGTGCCGCGTGAGCTTATATGGTACGCCTTGCGACGACACAACGTACCTGAGGAACTCATAGAGTGGGTGCGGATGCTCTACTCTTGCCCAAAGAGTAGAGTGCAAGCTGCAGCTGGAACTTCAGTGGAGTTTCCCATCTCTGTTGGGGTGCACCAAGGTTCTGCGCTTTCCCCACTCCGCTTTGTTGTCGTCATGGATGCCATTACGCGAGATCTTC
The DNA here is from genome assembly GCA_947359475.1 of Heligmosomoides polygyrus bakeri. Lineage (NCBI taxonomy): Eukaryota > Metazoa > Nematoda > Chromadorea > Rhabditida > Heligmosomidae > Heligmosomoides > Heligmosomoides polygyrus. Next base: position 34,676,059 of record OX375869.1, read on the forward strand.
AGCAGCCTGTTCCATGGACGCTGCTCTATGCTGATGACGTGATGCTCGCTTGCGAAGAGAAAGACGATCTCGAGCGGCAGGTGCAAGCTTGGTGCGACCGTCTGGCGAGGTTCGGACTCAAATTGAACGTGAAGAAGACCGAGTACCTAACGACTGACGTGAACGAGTCCGGCTCCATTAAGATTAACGGTACTGAACTTGCACGCACTTCGGTGTTTAAATACCTAGGATCAGCAATAGCGTCTGACGGCGGTCTGATGGTTGAAGTGAACTCACGCGTGAGTGCAGCTTGGTCCAAGTGGCGTTCGCTGACTGGCGTGCTCTGCGATAGGAAGATACCAGAGCACCTGAAGTCGAAGATTTACAGAGCCGTCGTGCGCCCGGTAGCGATGTACGGCGCTGAGTGTTGGCCTGCGACTAAGGAAGTTGAAACACGCCTCAGCGTCATGGAGACGAAGATGCTGCGCTGGACGGCTGGAGTCACGCGCATGGACCGCATCAGAAATGATGCTATTCGGCAGAAGTTTGGTGTCGCGCCGATAGCGGACAAGATGCGCGAAGCTCGCTTGCGATGGTACGGCCACGTTCTGCGTGGAAAGGAAGACAGCGTCCGCAAGATTGGCCTTGAGTTGGAAGTATCTGGAAAGCGGCCTAGAGGACGCCCGAAGCAGCGTTGGTCCGATACGTTACATACGGACATGAAAGTAGCTGGTGTCCACCCTGATCAAGCGCAGGATCGGGAAAGGTGGCGTCGTAACACCAGAAGAGCGGACCCCGCGACGATGCGGGACAAACGCTGAAGAATAAGAAGAAGAACTAATACTTGTTCAACTTTAAATCACTTTTGTGGTAATACTAAGGAATTACACTCAATTCTAAATCATAACGGCTACAGCAATGAAATCATTATCCCTAACATACTGCGTTGTTTATATAGAAACAAACGTATCTTCTATAAGTACAACATTATAGAAAATCATAAAGATATAAAAATTTTGTAAAAACTTTATGCGGTGTATCATAATGCATCTGAGCTACGTTTTCTGTATCTAAGCTATAACAATCAACAGGGTATGCAACTAGAAAGGCTGTTCATTTGTTTTGATTCCCACACTTAGCTCTTGAAAATGTAATGGAAAACACTGAGGGATGTGCTTAGATTCCACCATGAGAACGTCTTCTCTAACCGCGCATATAAGCCGAGCGAACCTACGATCAAGGCCTCCCCGCCTTCTCATACCCTCGTCCGCTTCTTACGGTTCCGGTCAGCTCTCCAAGGCTCCACGCTGTCGACCGCGCCTCCTCTTGTTCCAGCTCAATAGCTCAAGACCCAATATCCATTAACAATCGGTCATATTTATTTATTTATTTATTTATTTATAATTGCACCTTGACTGCGCTCATTAAAAAAAAAACAGTAGTATCACAAAGAGCAATCCAGAAACACAAAAACAAAGCAATCCGCACAAATATGGTCAACAACGCTGATCAGCTAGGTAAAATTATAGAATCATTATGCACTGCAATTTCGTATTTTTCGGTAATGTGTTGCCACTAGAGAAAAAAGTATACAAGGAGCCTGAACGATGAGTGGTCATAAAACAATGAGAATAAAATTTTTTAAAAAAGTCCACTTATTTACGGTTTACGGCTTTATTTACGGTTTAATAAAGGTGTTCTTCAGTCAAGAACCAACACCCACGTCACAAATTCTGGCTAGGCGGGATAGATGATGGCGATCCTCTAAATTTTCCAGAGCGTGGCTAAGCGCGACAGGATTCGCAACGCATCTTTAGAACTGAGGTATTGAAGGCAGTAAATGAACAACACATCTCGCCCGGACGCCCTACTTCAGATGGACACTGTTCGACCTGAAAGAGTGTCGTGTTGGGTAGAATGTTCTCGACAAAGACGCTCACCACCCCTAGCAACCGGCGCGGGTGAATGAGTAAGAGCTGGAATCCCGAAATCTATCTAGCACGTAAGTCAGGCGGATCGATGATGCACACATTAGGACACCATCTGCTTCCGAAATCTCGGCCTTGACATTCGAAAACATAACGGCGGGTGGTGCTACGGCATACGTCGCCTTCAAGGGGCGAGCAGAATGCTTCGGGGGAAAAACGGTTGCGAAAAATCGGTAACCAATAATATTGAACTCTTAAGGTTAAAATGTTCCCAAAATTTTTAAAAAATTGTGTGTTGGAAATTCCACAGGAGGAGATGAACACTCATGAGAACGAAAGGAATGGAGGAATTAACGAAAGGAGTGAAGGAATTGTATAAAGTACATATATGGTCTGTATCAGAGCCAGGAAAGCTTCCTCGGGCGGGTTACAAAACCTCGTTCTTTGCTCTGGAGTGTATGCCTGGAGGAAACGTTAGGCTCCATAAGGAGGGATATATTAATACCGCCCTTTATCATTAATGTGTGTACAGTGGTTCTTTAAGACACAAAGCAGGGTGTAAACCACAAAACGTCGTCAAGGATGATTTAGCTGCTTCAAAGTCGTATTTCAGAAGAAGCAATAGATGGCCAACACAGAAACTACAAACAGAATGCAAAAAGAAGAACGTCGAGGATAAGCGCATTAGGACGAGGAGTCTGCTGTTGCGCACAAGCCGAATCGAAGTTCTTGGCTCGGATCCCGCCCAGGTCAACCAAGCCTTCAATCCCTAGTGTGTCGACGAAATGATGCGAGACTTGTTTGGAAAGGACAAAACACTGACCTGTAAATGGCTTAATCGCCGCAAGTCATTATGTAGGCGAAATGTACCACACTGGAGCTGTCTTCAAGACAAACCCGTAACAGTAGAGGATACCGAATGCCCCAATTAGGGACTGTTTAATGTCGGCCTCCAACCTTGTAGAAAAAATATGTGCGAACAGAAAAAGATTGAACCCTGCGGGCAGAACCGAGCAGCTAGTGGAAATAATCCGACCTGTCTTCGTTCCACATGAAGTAAAGGCTAAAGAACGACTTTGATCAATCCTCTTTGAAACGCACCACACCCTACTCCCACGTGAGGCCGTGGAGGCGATTGCGTGAATGCGTGCATGGCATACACAGTGGCGGTGGCCATCCGATGGACAAGTCAGTGTTTTATCCTCCCCAGACAAACCTAGTACCAACTGACCTTGCGACTGGGTCAGGCAGGGTAAAAGCACTGACAAAACCTTCGAAGGACAACTGGAATGGAACCAGCACTTCGACAAGACTCAACCTCCCTTCAAAACAATGTCAACAAATAGCAATTCGCCTAACCGTTACCGTGCGCTAAAAAACCACAAGTGACGAAAGCACAAAAGCGAGGAACTAACCCTAAGGTGTAAGAGAAGCGCGAGAAACTTCTCGACGTGAACGTATACTTTTCGACTACGATTGACGACAGCTCGTGTGCATTGCTCACCTCGTCCTATCGCTCTACGAAATTCCTGCACAATTTGCGACTTTGCCTCGACAATGGGCAGTCTGTCACTCAATAAGCTGGCCGCTATGGGAATTATTCGATTACACACCGATGCCTGCGAGCCTCCAAGAACAGCGAGGAGAAGTCGTGCGAGACGTCGTACTCAACATCACGTTCTCGAATAATAGTCGAAGGAAGCGCTAAAGTGCAACTTGCTCAGGGCACGGAAGAGCGCATTCCCGGCACATGACTGAGACTTTCAGTGCTTGTCAGCGCGGTCACGAAACGAGTAGATCCAGGTGGAGTCTGTATACAGCGAACAAACAGGAGTACGACGCAAAGGGAGGGAAAAGAAAGAGAGGGAAAACTTGTACGAGGTTCGAAACGGCGATCGCCGAAGATATCGCGGGACCAACGTGAACAGCAAAAATTAAAGTGATAGGATACAAAGTGGGGGAGCGGAGTGGAGAGTCTGGAGAGTCTGTGCTGCTTTCACAACGTAAATGTGCGGTGTCTCCTGAAGATAGGCCAACTTGCGTAAATATGGAAGGAGGATGATGTATAAACAATAAATGTCGACGTCAGTCAACCGCTTCACTTGATTTGCTAAGCATTTTGATTCTACGATATATCGCGAATACAATTTGAATGCGTATTTGGCCTATACGGTGAGCAGCCGGCAACCTTGTCAGTGCGTTAAATTTCCTAGACAAGCCTGGCTGCAACTCACCGACCTCAGAGGGATGAAAGGCTTTGATGGTCCGGGCGGGATCCGAACAAAGAACCTTGAATTGGAGTGCACGCAGCAGCGGCCGGCTTATGCGACGGTGCTGTCGCATTCCCAAGAAAGAGGGAATTGTAAAAAAAAACAGGCGAGCGTAACTGGAGGATAGACAGCAGCAAACGAAAGGACGGATTCCATATATGTACGCGACGACATGACAGTGCGGAAAACACGGAAGATAGAAGACTACCAGCAAAAGGTGTTCACCAAATCTTCAGAAAAGCCACTGAGATCAAAACAAATCAAATCAAAATTTGAAGCATGTCCAGGAAAGCTTCACAGAAACAGGAACAGCATGACTCGTGAAAGCCGGGAAGCTTGCAACACCGTATATTAGACGGAATCTGTCCATCACTTCTTGCTCCTTAACAGTGATAACTTTTCAAAATATCTCTACTAAATACACAGTTTGACCGCGAATAGAAGGAACTTCTCCTTGAGAAAAATTTGAGTTTTAGAGCAAAGGCATGTGAAAAGGCGAACTGGGAAATCTTTGAGATATAGCATTACTAAAAATAGCGTTTTTCAGGAGAGAGAAGTAGCCTGTGGATACAGTTGTAAATCTAGCTAGTGTTCAAACAATTATTGACGCTCCACACTGAAGAGCATTTGTGATTTAAAATTCGGACCAAGGCCTTGAAAAGTTGAGCATCTTCTAAGAGATGAAAAACAAGCACATCTGGCATTCGAAGTTGTTCGCAAGGTGAGAATGAACTTTCTTCTACTTCTGCTGAAGTCAATCTCTTAACAGCTGCATCCGCTCAACCACGAAGGATTCTCCGCTGTGAACCCTTCTCACAATCAGAGTGCTTCCGGAAGAAGTTCTCTGCGATCGTTCATCAAACGCTCTGCCCTGGTCTGCTATAGAGACCTCTGTTGTCACCTCGGCTCTACCGAGCCGGCCGTTAGCGAGTCATGGAGAATGGAGAGGAGCCAGGAGGGGAAGGGGAAGGCGTGTGGGCGATGTCCGGGCCGAGGTGAAAAACTGGCAAACATCAGAGCAATCAATGCCTCTACTCCACCAGGCCCGTCACTCGTCCAGATTTCACCTTTACGGACAATACACGCGTGCACAGCCGATGAGCTGCCACTGCGCACTTTTCGCAGACTCTTCGGCTTCTCCTCCGCCCTTCAAATCGGTATCTTATCCCCATTCCTGAGCTGGATCCTTCTGAAGTCAAAGGTCGGAGGTCAAAGAGTGAATCCGTCCATCTTCTGGGTTCGGGTTAATCAACAGTTACATAGACCCGCGGTTATGCAAGGTATAATTCGAAGAGATGCACACTTTATCGTGGGTATGTCTAACTCTGGGCGAGTGTGGCGCAGTCGGAGGAGGCGCCAACTGTCGCGTGCACCCTCGCGTGCACCCGATACCAGGTTCCTAGTTCGGATTTCCCGCCCAGGCCAACTAAGCCTTCCTTCGCTCCGGGGTCGGCGAATTGGTACCAGGCTTATCTGGGAAGGATAAAGCGCTGACTTGTTCATCGGCTGGTCACCGCAAGTCATTATCTGGCCAAATACGCATTCAACTCGCCTCCACGACACCCCGTAGAAGTAGAATGCGCTGGCGCATCCCAAAACGATTGAATAACGCCGTCCTTTATCCTTTTTATCCTTTATATCTACCTCTTATATCCTGCATACCCGTGGGTTTAATCGTTGATGGATCCGGCCCCTGGAGTGTTTTGGTCTAATAAGGCACATAGCATTGTAGCAATGATAAAGTGTAAAATAACTGCGGATGATATAAAAAGAAGGAAGAATATCGTCGATGTGGAGGACTAAACTGCACTTCAATCTGAAATTAATGTGATAGTAGACTGGTCAGCAAGGTGGAATCTTCCACTCTCAGGCCCGAAATCCCATTTACTTCACCTTGGACAGCCAATGGAAAGGTCTATCATCTTGGCGAGATTCAGTTTAGCAGTACAGCTACTTACGACCTGGGATTTATTCTGGACCCAACACAATCTCTTAAGGGAGAACTGCAATTGGCAGCAAAGGGTGGGGATCACATTGAGCATACTCTATTCAAGACTGTAAAAAACAAGTTCGATCATCGAAATATTGCTGCCTACAAAGCATATATCAGACCTGTGCATGCATTCGGTACCACGGTGTTCAGTCCTAGCCATAAGTATAAGAAGGAAATCGCTAAGATAGAATCTGTACAGGGGTCGGATTCATCAACGACTTACGTAACTTCAACGGAGAATTATAAGAGAAAAGCTCAGATAATAAGGCCTATCGCTCACCATATCGCTTGATAAGCCGCGTTATCTGAGCTTTTCGGTTACAATTCTCCGTTAAAGTTACGTAAGTCGTTGATGAATCCGGCACCAGGACAGTTTTACGAGGAAGCTCCAAGAGTACACGGCCTTTTATTCTGTATTACATTCTAACACTAGAGGTGGTCAAAATAAGTATCAAGCAATTGAGAACAAATACTGACATCTACATAGAACTAATGCTATATCGGCATTTTTCACACTGGGCTGACTCTGAAGTTTTCGAAGGAAATCGTTATCATACATTCACTGTGGCAATACGAAAGGCATTTTGACCGCTATACCCAGTAAGTCTCTTAACAGCTTACTTCTTTATTCGTGGCTATGCGTGTTGTCTCTGGTAATATGTACGTATTTGGCCCATCACATTCTTCATCATACTTTCAATTTCTGCTTTGTTTCAAGTCTACGTGACTGTTCACGTACAGAATAAACAAGTAAATAATCGTCGGAAAGGTAGAGCTGATTGCTCAGGACACGGCTCGATGTCGCACGACATACCGGGATTCCTATGCACATGGGTCATAGATGCATGGTGAAGCATCCAGGCTTTTTCATCCCAACCCCCCCCCCCTCTCTGGTTTCTCATTTGACATTTGCAATACAAAGGAACGATACAACGATAATCATGCATCGGGGTAAAACATTCTCGCAAGAAAAAAGATGGCTAGTGGAAGTGATACTGAGTTCGTGCTCTTAGAAGCACTAAACAATAAATAAAAAATGAAGAGGAGATGCTCACATGGCCTTTACTGGACAACGCCGATGTGCAACTTATGCATAGCTAAGGGGATTAGATGTTTAGAACGGAACAGAACAGAACAAACGTCGAACAAGAAAATAAGAAAATCAGGCTTAAATACGTAAGCGGGCACAACTAATAGCATCCAGAAATGCTCGAATTACTCAACTTCACAGGACCTTCGCAACAACAGTGCTCTACCGGCTACTCTTGCAAAAGTTCATTGCCTCCTTGTCCATTCTGCATTTCACAAATTGTGGAACAATCGGTTGGCTTCGGTATCACAACTCACTGTTTATTGAATGATTCCTCCTCTTTCTAAAATGTACATATTCAGCCGTTATTAGGAGAACGATCTACTCCGCAATGCGACTGGGACTCCTTCGAGTTTCACGCCGGCGTCGTACGCTGTCCTAGCATCGAAAGAAAATGGGATTTAACCGTGGCAGTCATTTCTTGTAGTGCAAGCGAGTACGTAGATCAGAGGACAGTAGAACTTTTTGGTATTTTTGGATCTGGTACTGGCGAAAAACTGCATAGAGGATGAAGGACAGCGTTAGTTAACCCTCTTTTGGGATGCTCCACCCATTCTAAGCTCTACGTGATGTCGCGGAAGCAATTTGAATGCGTATTTGGCCATACAATGACTTGCGGTGGCCAGCCTATGAAAAAATCACCAATCTATCCTTTCGAGATAAGTCTAGAGCAATTCACCGACTCCGGGGATGGAAGGTTTGGATGGCCTGGGCGGGAAATCTGAACCAGAGAGCTGGTATTGGCTCACGCGGCAGCCGGCACCTCCTACGTCTGCGACTCCAAAAAAAGAGCTATATATAATATCTACAGCAGAATAAGGGCCTGAGTGTAGTGTAGTGGGTGCTCGTGATTCAGGCAGCACAAAGCGCCTGTTTTTTCGCTCGGTCCAGACCGATTTGAGGTTCGGTGTTGGGGTTCAAGACCACCAAACGCATCCCCATTCGAGGTAGGTGAATAAGTTCCATACCTCTTCGAGACGGATAATGCTATCAGCTGTGCGCCGTGTATTTCTCCTACATGCATTCAAAGTGCCCCATGATATCCCGCAGAAATGGGATGCGTGGCACAACCAAAAAAGGAATTGGGGAAGACTGCGTCTGTTACGGAATCAGAGTCTAGCTGTTGCCAAGGCTGCGTTTTGTCTTCCATAGCTCCGCTTTACCACGACAAACTTCGCCATTGCTTTGGAAAAACCACGCTGATTATCTGTAGACGTCATTGTAATGAATTTGCGTCGGAGAGTGCTACCTCGCTCGTGACCAACTGGAGTAAGCCCTCGAGCAGAGCGAGGAGGCCGATTAGCATAATCTCTATAGCACGAATAGACTCCGACCATGTTGTCAGAATGCCACCTCATCCAAAACATTCGCCAAAGATCCAGGTGCAGTGCTTTCATAGCCCTCGCGGACAAGGTGCTTAATCTGCTGTGGTTGGGAGCAATGCAGAGACTTCGGTGCTGTGCAGCCCAATAGACAGAGCAGCTATACGTGGAAGAAAAGCGTGTGTTAGCGCAGTTGGAGGTGGCGTCGGCTACCACTTGCGAAACTAGGTTTTTGGCTCGGGTCCCACCCAGGCCAACCAACACATCCATCACTCCGAGATTCGTAAATCGGTACCAGCCCTGTCCCGGAAGGATCAAATGCTAATTCTTTTATTGGCTGGTGAACGCAATTCGAATTTATTGCATAGGTCCAATACGCATTCAAACTTCCTCCTCCTTTCCATCTCACAAGGAAGATTAGCGGTTTCTTTCAGAGCGCATCTGTTTGCTATGAGGCTCGGTATTACCTCATTTTCCTTGAAATTGGAACTCTGTGCTATGAAATGCGAGATGGGTGAGGATCGTATGATGGAGCAACATACCCTACAAAGTCGTGCAGAACTACTGAAAGTGCGAACTTTGTGTGAAACAGTGCCATGACTGTTGACACTCCCTGCAGTCTACCTCTATCTTCCATGGGAGTTGCGAGCGCAATTTGAATGAAAGCTTGGCCTATGCATACAGTTGCCAGCCCATGGGCAACTCAATGTTCATGCATCCTTCTCCGACAAGCTAGTAGCAATTCACCGACCCCAGAGGGAATGAGATGCTTGGTTGGCCTGATAAGGACCCGAACCAAGAACCTCGAATCGGGGTGCATGCTGGAGCGGGCGCCTCTGACCACGTAACTATGCGACACTCCTACGAGCGGTAAATTAACGAAAGGTTATATGAAATGTCGCCAGAGGTAGAATAAGTAAGCGGTATAGAGCATAGAAAAAACAAAGGATAAAGGACGGCGTTACTCAATCACTCTTGGGATGCGCCACGCATTCTACTTCTACGGGATGTCGTGGAGGCGATTTCAATGCGTATTTGGCCATGCAATGACTTGCGGTGCCCAGCCGATGAAGAAGTCAGTGTATTATGCTTCCTAGACAAGTCTGGTACCAATTAACCGACCGCGGAGGATGGAAGGCTTGGTTGGCCTGGGCGGGAAATCCGAACCAGGAACCTAGTATCGGGTGCACGCGACAGCCGGCACCTCCTCCGATTGCGCTACACGCGCCCAGCATAGAGCATGGACTGAAGTAATGGATGGAGAAATTCTGGCAGTGTCCGCTATTGACGACCGGTGGAAGAACGTGATCCGTTGCGCTTCTTGGTGACCTAGCTGCAAACCAATCAGTCACACGTGGAAAAAAGCCCACGACAACATCACACGCCGATCTCGACTTTTGGCTTGAACAGGCTAGTGTGAGTCGGATGAGGAGTAACTCGCTCCTGAAGAGAACACTCCATCGCTGTTGTTAAGAGCGAGCGTTCTCTAGAAGAAGGCCTTGACACACAGAGATTCTTGCTGCACTGGAAAACTAACATCTGTCCGTGGCAAAGGTGTCGTTTTTAAAGTTATCTTGCACTGATCACGAACTCTTATTTGAAATTAAATGGGACTCCTAGAATTGAAACACAATTCACGCTTGCGGCAGCTAGAAGTTCCTGCGTTCGAAGCAAAAAGAATACAGAAGTTACATGCGTAGAAACCCAGGCCTTTGAGGAATTATCTTCGAGTAAACTAATTGTGGGAATGATTTTGGAGCTAAGGCGATTTCAGGCCCGTGAACTGAATGTCACGTAAATACTTAACGTCGCTTCTTACGCAAATGCTCTCGACCAAACAGTTGCGCGTAGGACACTAATTCTGCGAAGGACAGTTCGTTTGTGGTGGAAGTGCGAACGTTGTAATAAGAACGGTCGCAAGAAAACTGTTCTTTCATTGTTCTTTTGCATGACAGAATACTTTTAAATTATGAATATATGTTAAAATAACACGGAAAGGTTACGCTTTGCTAAAGATGAATCCTGTACGGAACAAAACAACGTTATTAATGCAACACGGCGGTCTTGTTAGGGATAAAAAGACAAGGTTCGTTGCCGACCAATGCTCCTTGGGATGCGCCACGCACACTCCTTCTAACGTCGTTGAAAAAAGTCTGAATTGGATCCCTACCCCATTCTGTAAGACCTCCGCTAGTGAGCTGATCGAAAAGTCAGCGTACTGTCCTTTTAAGCAAATCTTCTGCTGAATCTCTCATGGTCGGTAATCTCCTGGCTATGCAGAATTTGGTTTTCAGTCTATACTGGCGCTTCGTGCAGACTGTACACCTTGCAGAACTGTTAACACTGAAAGCCTTATGTTCGCCAGAATCTCTTCACCTTCCTGTCATAACCCTTTAGTTCCTATTCTACTCAATAATAGCATGGTGTTTCCGGTGAAGCTTGTAATAGATCTTGTTAGCTGCTCCCACGCAAGACTGTACAAACGAAATTGGGAGAAAAATCGGGAAATTTCCCCATCAATGCAATAGGGCTTTTAGACCTCTACCAACGCATGCTACTGAAGATATTTTGCCCAGGTCTGGAAATGCAGACATACCCGCGACAGGTGAACTGCTGCTTGTTTAGCTTTCGAAAACGCTCTTCGTAAAATGGGGCCAAGAAGGATCTTTATATAGCAAAGTAGAACCACCCTGAAAGGACGTCTCCCAAAGAGTCTGCACAGCCCCTGGAGATTCCAGTGTGCTGCAACGGAAGTGTGGAGAAAGTGGTTGGGTACAGCTCACGGAGCGACGAGATCCATCTGCGGATCGAGCTGCCCGTTCGTATCAAAAGGAGCGCTCCAGCTGCTGTGTAAAACTTGTTATGCGTCCCTTCAGCCAGCACTTAAGTGGCGCGTGCCGTCGGATTCGAAGCGACCGGCCAGGCTTATTGACTGAATTTGTATGAGGTTAGGATTCGCCGCTGTTTTTCGCCAGAACGTCGGAGCAGCTGGCGCCACCCGGGGCGACGTTTCTCTGCCGGAAGCAGACTCAACGAAGGACCGTGGGTGGGGAGACTCCGCTAGGGACCCGGGACCACCTTCTACAGTACCGGTACGATTCGTCAGTTTTCCACCAGAGCCATCTGATCTGTGGGATTGACAGTGAAGGTGCGGGCCAGCGGGCAGGGAGAGCTCGGAGACGACGAGCCGATGATGAGGAAGTGGCGACGGTGACGGGCGGATGACTTGACGATGAATGGAGGCCTACCGATCGAGGAGGCTGGTGCACACACTATGAAGGGGCAACACACACCGAATTATCGATCACCTCCGCTCTCTCCGGGCCGGCGAGCGCCTCTCTTGTCGGCTGGAGAAGAATTTGTATGATTATCGCCGGCCGGCGCCGTCCGCGCTTGGCCGGCCGCCAACTCGCCACCGTCGCCTCCGGAACCATAAGGTGCGACGGCTCGTTCGACTCCTCTCCACCAGCCCTGGCCCGTCCTCACACTCGGCTCCGCGCCCGACCGCTTCAGCGGCCGCTCCGTCTCCCGACGGGTAACTTCGCCGGGCTGCACCTTTCGACCACCTCCAGAACCAGCCTCCGAAGCAGCATGCTGAAATCTCATCGAAGTCCCACACAAAGGACGGTGCAACCAACGGTACGAGTTGCGGCAACATACAGTACTCAACTGTAGACTGAGTTGAAATGCCTCTCGCAGTAGGTGGAATGCACATTCGTCTAGCAGTAAGAAGACATGCCTCGAACTCCTCGAAACACCCATTTAAACGACCGCATTACCGTCGCTCCGCAAAAACTACAGTACTAGCAGTACTCTCATGCTAAGCTGCCTGTGTTTTCCATAATAATCCTACTATAGATATCCGACCTAGATAAAGAATAGAGTGCGTGGTGCAAGCAGTGAGAGAGCGGACATGACTCTGTCTTCCAGAACTTACCCTTGACACTCACGCGAGGTGTCTCACCATCAGCCTATGTCTGAACTGTGAAATTGTGAAAATGGGTAGCACTACGAGAATATTCACCCCTCAAATTAACGAAGCCCCATTTTGCAAAGCCCTTGAACCTACCGAGCTAGTAGTCTTGGGATTCTAACATGGAGTCGCACACTCGCACATGGCATCGAATATGCAGATCGAAATATAAAATTACTCTCCCTAGTAAACTTTCAGGGTTCTAGGTGTATTTGGATTAATGTGCCAACTTCTCTCAAATTCCGATGAAAGCTCACTGAGCTCACAGAAACCTGGACGGACGATAACAGCATATCAGGGGTGCACACAAAATTCTGTGCGTTATTTTTTTTTAACGAAATTTCTTAACGGAAAATTTTCGTCAAATTCCCGGTAAATTTCTAAATTTCGTTAAAAAATACAATTAGCTGCAAATCATTATTTCAAGTGAAAAAATCAAGGAAAATCTTATACGTTTCAACTTCAAGAGGTTAACAGCTAAAACTCAAGGAATGGAGTGTAACACTGCAATGTAAAATAAGCGATTCAACATCAACAAGCGCAGGAAAATAAACAAGTCTTCAGCAACGGGTTATCTATTTCAAGTGAAAAAATCAAGGAAAACCTTATACGTTTCAACTTCAAGAGGTTAACAGCTAAAACTCAAGGAATGGAGTGTAACACTGCAATGTAAAATAAGCGATTCAACATCAACAAGCGCAGAAAAATAAACAAGTCTTCGGCAACAAGTTATCTACGGGGTGTTCAATAAGAGCAGATATGGAATTATCGTTCAAGAAGGTCACCGACAAGGCATCTTAAAATGTACGATCAGGCAAAACCCGGAGTTCTCACCCTTCCTAAATCTTTGCAAAACCGTTTTGTGTGACTGTTATAATAAAAAAAGGATAAAGGACGGCGTTATTCAATCGCTTTGGGATGCGCCACGCATTCTACTTCTACGGGATGTCGTGGAGGCGACTTGAATGCGTATTTGGCCATACAATGACTTGCGGTGGCTAGCCGATGAATAAGTCAGCGCTTTATCCTTTCCAGACAAGTCACCGACCACGGAGGGATGGAAGGCTTGGTTGGCCTGGGCGGGAGATCTGAACCAGGAACCTGGTATCGGGTGCAGGCGACAGCCGCGCCTCCTCCGACTGCGTTCCACGCGCCCTGTGACTGCTATACAAGAAAGAAAAACCTGAAACCTTTCTTTCGTTTTTTGCCGGTACCGCACACTGCCGAAAAGGTGTGGAAAAGTCGAGACAGTGTTGTTGTTGTTGTGTGACACGTCGTCAACGTGTTAACAATCAAAATAGTAGCTTCCCTAATTTTTGTCGTGAGCGTTTTTCTAAATCCTTTAAAATGGGTTTGGCGACCGACAACATTCTCTCTGTTTTGACTTTTCTAGGTGGCGAGCGACAGTATCCTGGGATAGGCAGCGCCAGGTGAGGATAGGCATATCCTGTGACGAGGATAGACCGGTATCTTTGTGGATTCGTTGACGTGCTTGGGGGATCGGAGAGGAGCTTTCTAGCTCTAAGATGCATTAAACGATAAGACAAAGAACGGTGTTACTCAGTCCTTTTTGGGATGCGCCACGCATTCTAATTCTACGGGGTATCGTGAAGGCGATTTGAATGCATATTTGGCTTCCATTGAAGTCAGCGCTGTATCCTTCCCAGAAAAGTGTGATACCAATCCTGCGATTCCCGAGGAATGAAAGGCTTGGTTGGCCTGAGCGCGAAATTCGAATCAGGAATCTGGTATCGGGTGTACGCGACAGCCGGCACCTCGCCCGACTGAGTTACACGCATCCCCAAAATGCATTGTTTCCAAAAATTCAAAACAAATTCATGAAAGCACGAAAATATTCCTGCTGATTTCAATAGTCCTTTCAGGAACAGTCCTAATCAGTAGGATGAGACCTGCAACATTATTGAAGACTAAGGGTGATTGTGATGAACTCACCGAGAAAAAAGTCTGTTAAAAATTCCGTTAAATTTCTAAAAAGTTCCGTTAAGTCGTTAAGCCAGATTTCAACGAAAAATGCCGTTAATTCGTTAAATTCGTTAGATCGTTAACCGTTAAATGTGCACCCCTACACCGTATCTTATTGTGGCAGCTCGTGCTCCAAGTCGAATTATACCTGCAATGATAGCACTTCTTTTCCCTAACACCAGGTAAGTTATCGTTCTGCTGATCACCCATTTGCTCAATCGGGAGTAGCAACCTCATAAATTAGACTCGTAGCCAAAGTAGTCCTGCAAATATTCCTTTCACGGTCAAGCAGTGTGTCGCATGCTTCGTTCAAGGCCCTCCGACCAACGCGTTGATGGTGTCCTTATGTTCTTTCGACACCCCCCAGAATGCAGTCAACCACGATTCGAACATCAAGTCAGTGATACGCATCAGGCGAGCGGCCCACCGAATTTTGGACGACCTATTCAGGTGACAGCGTCTCGGATCGCCTACGGTGATCAAAGTTTCAATTTCTTATGCGCGTCACTTTCCTACGCTTTTCGAAGTCTAGGAATGTTGATAAATTAGTTAACGTGTGTAATCGGTATATCGTTTCAAGTTGGAGTTAAGGATTCGTTTTCACAACCCCTCCCTGTAACTAGTGCTGTTCCTTAAGGAGGTGTTTTGGCTCCAATTCTCTTTATTGTATACACATCAGAAATACCTTCATTGGGTGGTCAATTTTTTATAATGTGCAAAATGTTCGCAGATGATACAAAAATTTATAAAAATATTTGTTCAAGGGAAGACCACACTGCTCTTCAATCCGCAATAAGTGCTATTGCTGACTGGTCAGCAGAGTGGGAAGTCCCACTCTCAGGTCAGAAATCTTCCTTGCTATATCTTGGGAAGCAGACTAATAGAAACAATAGTTACTTTAAGGAATCACAACTTTGCTTTTCAGCACCCTTGCGCGGTTTGGGATTTATTCTAGATACAACGCTCTCGTTTAAGGATTTTAATTTTAAGGACATTCCGATTTTGCAGCAAAAAAGGCAGATCGAATGGTCCACAACCTCTTTAAGTTTTTAAGAACAGGCTCGGTCCTTCTATTGCTCGTTTCTAAGCCATACGTTCGACCAATCCTTGAATACGGCACGTCTGTATTCAGTCCACTGTGTAAGCGAGATATCGCCAGACTCGAATCCGTACAAAACAGCTCCACAAGGAAATTTCGCAGAAAACTTAATGAATATGACTCGCACATCGCGGCGAAACAAACTATTCAATCTGGAAACACGTACATGTCGTAGAAGAAGGGACGATCTAATCACGCTTTTCAAGTTGATAAATGGCTTGGTTGGTCTTCTCGTTGAGGAGTTTTATTCAATCTTCCCTTTCACCACTAGGGGTGGGCAGCGGAAGATCTAATTTCCTATCCAAGAAGAGATATAAGATCAGTATTCTTCTGGCACGGAATTTTTGAAGTTGTCAAAAAAGTGTACATTACAGTAGCAGTATGTAAGAAAATGGCTGATTATAAGGACGTCGCTTATAGAATTGCAGGTGGGCGATTTTGAATTTCGCCAGACGGGTTAATAATATTTAATCCATGTTGAGGTAGAAAAGAATTCAGGAAAAAGAAAGAAGCAGTTGAATCACTTCTTCTCTTGGCTAATCACCGATGGAAGAAGTAAAACTTAAAAACGTCGATCATAGGATATTATATTAACACAACATATCAGAAGCAGAAAGCACTGATGGTTCTTTCCGCCATGGAAATAGGGCATCTCCCGGTGGCTCACCAGTGCAGCGTGAAGATACCAGAAAAGAGGAATAAAACCGAGTACTATGAACGTCGGCGAGCTATACGACATTCATATGAATGCAATGGCAAGGTTCGTCTTAAAGATAATGCATATCGAAATGTGGCGAACAAAAAAGTGCATCTGGTGCTCAGACCAGTATTGTGCCCAAAACAAAACTTTTCAACGTTCTTACATCACAATGAAAGACCTACTAAGGAGTAGCAAGGATGTCGGTGCTGGCCTAGCTACGTATTTAACACTGAAGCCATGTGCTGGTGTTCTCTTATGACGTGATATCAAGTCGGTAAATAGGTACCACGTAAATTGGTAGCACTGTTTTTGATAATCTGTACCGAGTACTATGAAAAAGAGTTTAAAACTTCAGTATGGAACGAGGAAATGCAAAGGAATGCAAAAAGGTGCCCCTTCGGAGGGACTCATTTCGCCAATTTGAAACCCGTGAGCAGTGCTATGCAGGTACAGTAAACACCTTCAGAAAAGCCTTAATAATGGTCACTAAGCAACCAGTCATTTCACTCGACAACCTCGCAAGCGCACATGCTCGCCGAAGAAAGCAACCCGAGGCAAAACAACAAATCTCCTCGTCTGAATCTCGAACATCTCGGCTTTCGCGTCAATTCGCGAACACGGGGAATCGCCAGGAGATGAGACCAACTTGCCGCACAACGGCAACGCCGAGCATGAGCTGAAGAGAATCTGGTAGCGTGTCGTCCCGTGAAGCTGTACAGGAAGTGAGCCATCGGAACCACCGAAAACCATCGTCAGTTTAGCTGGCCAAATCTTACGTTTGGAATAAGGAAGTACCTCATAGTCTCCTATTGTTGCCTGCCACAGATAAATAATACAACATAGCGGGTTGCGGATAGCTTTTAGTTTTTTCATCAAAACTCAGCTTTACACTCGTATCCAGCCGCATTTCCCTAACAGTGAAGGAGAGAGCGAGTCATATAGAAGGAGCCTCCACCACTTTAATATAAAAATGTGTTTCTTTTTCGCCAAGTCCTCAAACCCAACGAGTAGGGGGGGGGGCCCTTGAAGTCATAACGGAATTGGCGCCTAACGAGCGCTAGGGGTTTTCTTCGATGCTATGCCGTCTCAGGGCGCAGTGAAAAGTGAGTTGCTTCAGGCAACGAAGGTAGGGTTTCGGTTCTTCGGCGTTCTGGTACTTTTGCCTTTCTAATGACTGGTTGGTACATGAAGGGTCCTGACGGCTACACAATTTTCAGGCGTTTTCTGTGCATGTTTCCAGCTATATGCTGTGGAGAGTAACTTTGTTGCGACTTGTTTATCACTACCTCGTTTTTAACCAACGTCAATGAGAAAGGTTTTCAACACAGTGATGTATGAACGCTCATCACCAGTGATACACTCAACACACAAAGTGCCTGAAACAGAAAGACTGGTCACACTACAGGCAGCGTATGAAAACTGCAAGCTCTCCACAGCTCGCTTCCCTAAATGGACTTCGGGAAAAACCATCCTGTTCAGATTTTCAAAGAGAAGAAAAGAGAAGAGGATGTGACATCAAGGGGGTTAAAATGTGGAACGAGGTTAGTTGATCCCGCAAATTGTTCTAAACAGCCCTCCATACACTATTTCCTTCACCTTTGCCCCTTGTCACCAGCTAATCAGAATATCTTTCTCATTGCCTTTTGGTTAAAAACCGATCAGAAGACAGGTCTTAAAAAAGTTATTCTTCACAGCATACAGCTGCAAATTACGCAGAGAACGCCTGAGAATTGTGTAGAGGTAAGGAACACTCAAACTTCAACCAATCGATAGAAATGCAAGAACACTGCAGCGCAGAGGAACCGAACCCCTGACCTCCTTCGCATGAAGCAATCCCTCTGTGCCCCGAGCCATTCAGAACGTTGGCATTGAGGGCGTACAAGAGACACCCAGTGCTCGTGATGCGCCGATTCGATTGTCACTTCTAGGGACCCTTCTCCTAGGGTTCAACTATTTGGTGAAAAGAAACACATTTTTATACTAAATGAGGTGTGCAGATTCTCCCGGACCCGCCCGTTCTGTTCAGGCCCTTCCCTTTCGACTCCATGTCTGACTTTCCATGAATCTCGGCCTGCTGTTTCATGTTGAATTGCTAGTTCGAGAAGCTGTGCACCGAGACTGTTCCAGCACTTTATAGAGAGAAATTCAAATATGAATAGAATGAAGAAAACGATGCAGAGAAACGGCAAAGGGCTAGCCTTTGTGGTGGAAGCCAAGGAACTCCGCCAGTCACCGTCAGATGGAGGTGATCGTTGGTGAATGACTTAAGCTCTAGAGACCATCTACCTCAACGGCATCCTAAGGCATGACCCAGTAGGTCGAAACCCACAGAGGCGGCCAAAGGGTGCCAGTTCTTGCGTCACCGCCACGCATTCGTCTCTGCGACTGATATTGGGGTTTCGTGGTGTGATCTAGAATGCTATGAGCGTCTTCCGCATGGACACGTCGCTCTCGCGTGCGTGCAGGGATCATGACAGCCTCCCGATCCATTGCACCGCCATGGCAGCCTACCTTGTGCTCGCCCACTGGAGTCGATCTCTGTGACTTTCTAAGGCCGTCTACTTGCCCCTTCGATTTTACACACAGCAGCCTTCCTGTTTTCCCGACGTACTCCCCCCCCCCCCCCCCCCTGCATTCTCTGCATGACATGAGCTACCGCAAAAGTGCGGTTTTTTCGGCGTCTATTCAAAAGACGCGTCCGGTACTGTACACGACCCCGAGGTCATGCAATCACCTTGTTTTCCAAAACGACATACTACACACGAGTGGTAGGACAGCCGCGGTCGTACTCGGTTGCGAACCATTGTCCCTTCAAATTCATAGGAGGGACTTCTACCACACTCACCAGTTCATGGAGGTCTGCCATTCGAAGGCAACAGCGGATTTCCCTACTGTCCGACATGGATGGTATGCAGACGGGAATTTTGTTTCGCTCGTCCTCGTTGCTGTACCACGATTGTCGATTTTGCTCAAGTTGCCCGAGCCCAGTTCTGATGGAGTGTGAATCCGTTGTAGCCAAAGTGTTTTGTTGCCAATAGCTTTGAGATGTCCATTAGGACCTGCTACTGATAGTTTGCCGCATTGATTTTGAAGTTCACGTCGCTAAAAAAACAGGGCGTCTTCGTGGTTGAGAAAAATTGAAGCCCAGACCGTAACCGAGACTGGAAGGTGGACTCCGGACCCAGAATACGTTGCTGCAGTTTTCTTTTGCTATTTTCCAAGGAAATGGCGATGGTTATGGCTGTTGTAGTTACCATCGAAGGCAGATACCTTTTACCAGTGAGGGGCACACTGCGAAAGCTAGGTGAGGCTTCCTTTTCCTCGACTTTTGAAGTTTACCCTCGTTCATCTTTTCGGTGAGCAGGTGGGTTTACTGATTTTATAAACACTCATAATCAGCCTCACGATTGTGAAAACGGTGTTCGTGCTCACGTTGAGTTTCTCTGCCACCTTCCATACGGAGCGCACCGGGTTTCGACCAGCCGTCTTTCGAATGTTGTTGACATTTTCTGTGGTGGCCGCGTTGACGAACTGCAACCAAGACAGATCTTCAGAAGAATCACCATCACGTCCCTGACGGCTCGCCAAACTAGCCAATTATCCGTCGGTCTGCGCATCCCGTGTAGAGGTCGCGTTTGTGGAATATACCGGGACCGGTGTATTTTGCAAGTGTTCGTTAAGAGCATGGGGTGGCGGAATGTATCCAGGAGAGGTTTACTACCTGCCCCTGCGGATATGCCAGCAACGGCCCCAGAGCCATAAAACCGTACCGGACGGAGAGTCTGAGGAGCACACGGTAGACACGCCTCCAAGAGAGTCCATAAAAGCTCCCAGATCTACGCAACTACGTTCAGTCTTGGCTTAGCTCTCCACTAGTCTCCTCTTTGCTCCTTGTTCTAGATTTATTTGTGTCTTTCCGATTTTGCCTTAATAAATTATAGCTCCTTGCTCGTTTCGTTCGCGCATCGGAACTGAAGTAGCGCTGGATATCGGACCCGATTCCACCTACAGTAATCGGAAAGATTACCACGACGACAGCGAGTCACTAGACCTGTCCGACTTGGGGGCCACGCCAGTAACTTGGATCCAAGTTTCGGTTTCAAGGTCTGTTGAAAATGTCCAGCTATAGTTCCGCCGGATCCACAGACGGAGTCGTCATGGATTTTGTAGGCGAGAATGCTCCACAACCGCCGGAGGACTGTTACCAGCTTGGAGTGAGCTGTCAGTCAGAGGATTTGAATGTTTCATTCGGGAATATCCTAAAACGGTTTGGTAATGCGCTAGATGACCAAATCAGAAATTTGGCTCGCTCAAAGCGAGCAAAGATTTTGGAAGCCGTTAGAGGTACTGTAGAAAACACAGTAGGAAAAGTGGCTAAGCGCTTAGGAGTAAAGGCACATGCTTTGGAGATCTCATTTTTCAATGAAGTTGGGATGACTCCCGATGATCTGCGCGACTTCTTGCCGACGGTAAGTGCGCATAGCCAAGCACTGTGCGAGCTGGCATTGATTTTGGGATGCGAAATAGACCAAGTTAAAGAAACAGTGATTGCTAAGTGTGATGAAGCTCTGCAATTGCAGAATCACATAGTAAACGTGGAGTCACATCTTGAGCATGAGTTGTCGGAAAAGGACAAAATGGCGGAGCGCCATAGCAATCAGTTGAGACTGTTACAGGAAAAGGTTAAGAACGTGCCAGCTGAAACACTGCACTCAAAGGCTGGAGCCAGCCGGGTACAAGTTGGTGCAGTTGAGGCGGGGTGCAGAACAAAAGAATGGCATGCGGTCCGCAGCCAATACACTTCGCTGGTAAGCAGTCGAGTAAGAGGTTCTGTTAAGGGACGGATCACGTCCCAACTCATGAACGCTGGGGCAAGTTGCGAGCTTATGGAGAAGTCTCGCGCCTCTTCGCGTTTGTCCTCGCTGGGTTCCTTTCAAGGACCAGTGACTAGTGAGTCAGTGACCTGCTCGGAAAGGAGCAGAGAGCATATCGCTACGGATCAAGTAGGCGATATGTTAACCATATTTCGGGAGGTTTTTAAGGCTCAGAGTATAGCCAGTGTCCCAAAATATGATGGCAAAAATTCGCTAAGCGACTTTTTGAGAGGGCTAGAAGTAAAGTTTCCTACCACGGTATGGCCGGACCCAGATAGGCGCGATATACTGGTGAACCACCTAGCAGGAACTGCGCTTTCAATTTTTAAGGGGCTGCCGCAAAATATTCGCGAAGGAACATATTTTGATGTAGTGGGAGCGCTAAAAATGGCTCGCCAAAACCCGTGTGAGCGCTTAAGCAATATTAAGGCTTGGGAAAACCTATGCAAGGAAGAAGATGAGTCCCTGGTAGATTTTTGCTGCCGCATGGAAGGCCTTTCTAGAAGGATCCACCCCAGTATGGAGTGGGATTTCATTAGAGGTTCCAAGTTGTACTCTTGCCTTCAGCACTGGAAGAGTTTCTATTACATGAGGGCCGCGCTAGATGCGGAAGAGGGCCAAGTGTATGAAGAGGTTAAGCGAGTAGCGGTGCGACTGGAAAAGGTACAGGTAGGCTTTGAAAAAGTGACTGATGGTCACAATTCTTCAGAAAAGGGTGTCGATCGGAGCGCGATCGATACAGGAGAATCCCATCCCGAGAGGGCAACCGAAATTCCGCACCAGTTGGGTGGTCAGTATTCGGCTAAAACCTCACCTAAATGCTACGGCTGTGGACATTTTGGGCACATAGCGTCAAAATGTCCAAATAAGGTTCGAGATGTGGAGAAAAGTCGTAACACCCGGGATGGGGTGAATGTTGCAGGCGATAGCCGCACATCGAGCGCTGCAGACGGAATTTCTGCTATCGCTCAACTTGAAGGTTGGTGCAAGAGTGTTCGAGGTAAGGAACGCTTTCGACAGAAGCAGCGATGTGCTGCAGGCAAGCCATGCGGCGAAAGCGAGGACCACCAACGTCAGAAGCGGTTTGGCTATGCGAAAGAACGGAATGCTAGCTTCTTACCAGTTTGGAATGGTAGTGGTAAGGACCCAGAAATGGAAAGAATTAGGTGCCGAAAGTGCCGATGGAAGAACAGAATGGGTTCTTCTACGATGAAAAATGTCAGTGTAATTTGTTTCTATAATTCTAGTTTTACACTGCCAACAAACGAAGATGCTGACTACGCCTACTGGGGACATGCCAGTACGATGAAATGGATGTGACGACGCAAAGAACGCGCTAGCGACGAAACAATGAGGACTCTTCTAGAGCTGCCCAGTTTCACCCCGTCCTTCTAATAGTTGTCCTTATCTTCGCTGTTGTGGCTAAAACGCGAGTGCATGATAAACGTACGAACGTTACATTGTAATATTATCATGTTTTTTTAATCCCTTTTTGGATGGCCTTATAAGCACCATTACCTTGTATGATGACTGGGGAAGGAGAAGTTAAATGTCGTCGGATAGATGACTTTAAGCTGGTATGGAACCATACCAACTAATGACCAGTGCGGTTGATCTACGGTTAGTAGATGACGCTGGTGCCTCAGAGACCACTGAGTTGCATTTTTTTCGGAAAGCGTGAGCGGAGCCGCTCCCTAAAAAGCGACGGATGTCGTCGATTAACTGCTCAGAAAGCAATGCAGGCGAACTGCAGTAGACTCGTGCATTATAGAGGCCAGTCTTTTAAATTTTCCTTTAGAAAGTGCGAGCGGACCCGCTCCTCTAAAAGCGACGGAGGTCGTCGCTGTAACTGTGTAGAAGGTTCAGTCTGCGGTGGGCAGATGAACTGCAGTGCTCTTGTGCTTTCCCACCAAAGAGTGAGCGGAACCGCTCATTGAGACGCGAGTGACGGAGGTCGTTGCTCATGATGATTTTTTTAGCGCAGTGGAAGCGCTTGGTTCTCTGAGGGCCCCCATGTGGAATATACCGGGACCGGTGTATTTTGCAAGTGTTCGTTAAGAGCATGGGGTGGCGGAATGTATCCAGGAGAGGTTTACTACCTGCCCCTGCGGATATGCCAGCAACGGCCCCAGAGCCATAAAACCGTACCGGACGGAGAGTCTGAGGAGCACACGGTAGACACGCCTCCAAGAGAGTCCATAAAAGCTCCCAGATCTACGCAACTACGTTCAGTCTTGGCTTAGCTCTCCACTAGTCTCCTCTTTGCTCCTTGTTCTAGATTTATTTGTGTCTTTCCGATTTTGCCTTAATAAATTATAGCTCCTTGCTCGTTTCGTTCGCGCATCGGAACTGAAGTAGCGCTGGATATCGGACCCGATTCCACCTACAGTAATCGGAAAGATTACCACGACGACAGCGAGTCACTAGACCTGTCCGACTCGTTCACCACATCAGCATTGATTCACGCAGCTCAATTGAGGTGACTTATAGTATCCCATAGAAAGTGCGAGGCACCGACTACAGGAGACCGGGATACTATTCTATCGCTGAGGGCTTCGCAAGGGAATCGATAGTAGGATTTCTCCCTTCTAGCAACAGACAACGCAAAAAGGGTTAGAATATACGTACAGTTTCACTCCTGCTTGCAGCCAAGCAAATGGGCCGACAGACGTGGCTGTTGGCCCATTTGCTTGGGCCAACAGCCACGTCTGTCGGAGTAACGCCGAGACGACCACAGGTGCATGTCAGCTATGAAAAAAGAGTAAAAGAGATATCAGGATTGCAGCACAACCATACTCTCAAGCCTCGGAGGAAATGATTCTGCTACGTGATGGTGTCAGTGCTTTGCAAACTGACCTTGAAACGGTCTAATATTCAAAAATAAGAACAATGAAGATGACGACACGCTGGGGATTGTACACTAAATTGCTCGTCCTAGTGTGCTGCTGTAGCAGAACTGAGCGGTTTCTCCATATAAAAGGCGGTACGGTGATGACTTATCTATCGTCGTACCACCTTTTCCTATTTCGAGTGCTTCGAGAGCGAAGAATGGATCCTGTTGTTTTGGTTATGAGGACGGTACTTGCAATTTGAGTTTCTTTTCTTCTGAAACGGGTGAAAGACTATTGAACACAAAGTGAACTCTCACACTCACCTTAGCGCCGGCTTTTTCGAGTGGAGTGCTGCACTAATGAGAGTTTTAGATGATAGGCATTGAGTCGGCAAATGCAACTCTCATTCAGCGCTTCATAAAGTAAGGGCTTGCACAATTTCAACTGCTGCGGATGTAACCAGCAGAAGAAAACACCAGTCTCAACTGAAGCTCTGATATCCGACGCCCCAAGCAATTTAAGAGAAAAACACGAATATTGAAGCCGTCAGAGAGCAGTAAGTTATGTACTGTTGGACGAGCGTTCAATACCAATACATAAACACATTTAGGGAACATCAAGAAGCCTCTACTTCCTTATCTTACGCGGATACGCATTTTCGGGAAAGGGTCACGATAGAATGACTGACCTCAAATTCGTTTCGAGACTTCTTCCTAAAACACCACTGATCACGAAGATTGGTAGTTTAGTCGCAGATAATGATTGGAATCCACCAAGTAGACGTCCAGCCGCAGCCGCACACATGAAGCCAGAGCAACATCTGAATAGAGCGAGATGATTGATGTGACGACCAACTGGGAGTGATAGAGGCAAAAACCGTATCTCTTTCTGGCAATGAAGAGCCAGGCGGGCTGCTACAAAAAGTGCTACAATCAACTGGAGAAGCTTCAATTTCACCAAGGGCACAGCAGCAATCCCATTAGAGATGCTCCTTAGGCAAGCAACACCTTGACGGTAAAACCGCATATGGAAGCCGCTCTTCTTGATCGCATTCCTTGACAAGTGCACAATCCCCAGCGCTTTTCAGCAGCAGCAAAGGTCGAAATTTTCAAACCCACTTAAACGAGGATTACGATCGTCGGTATGAACGAGCTTCTTTCAAAACGGTTTCAAAAGTCAAGGAAAATATTTCCAGCCTCGGAATGATCGAAAGTAGATTGGGCGTATGTTAAGTAAACGCTTTGCCATTGCTGTATGCGTCGCGGCTTTTAAAAGGATTTCAAAGAATTACCTCTGAATTTTTCCCAGTAACTCTCAGGTACTAAACGTTGTCCTCCCTCTGCTTTCCGTACCGGTTTCTGATAGTCCTTTCTTATCGCGCAAAGTTGTGTTTCTTATCGTTCTTAGGTTTTCTATTTTTCGCTTTTTATTTTTTCTCTGTTCTGTTCATTGCCTAATTGATTTTAGTGATATACTCTTTCTTCGGTGCAATGGTGAGTGTGCTCGCGCTATATCGCTTTACATGTGCCTGTACCACATGTCTCAATGAAACGAAATATGTTAACGTTCAATAAAAGCCGACGTATCTGCCCCAGTTTGTCATCTTTTGTATATCAGATTGGCAGATTTCTTAGGCAGATTGTCCCGTAATTTCTCGAGATCTGCTTTTCAGCAACATACAGTACCGCCGCTAAACGTTCAACCAAACGACGTTTGCGACGCAAAACCGCGTTTTTTGCGTCGCATCATGATAACTTTGTTCAAAATAATTACAAAATTATTTTGAACAAAATTTACGAGGGTTCCTAGCATCATCCTACTTACCAATGGGCATGCAACCGCCATTAAAAAGTGGATGGAAGCCTGAGAACCAGTGCCGCAATTAAGGAGGGTCCTAATTGCTGTGACCCGACCCAACACCGTCGTCGAGTCTCGCTTAATTATGTCCCCAGGCGCAAATAGTGCTGCCAGTTGAATTTTAAAATTCTTAAACTTAATTAAATTGTATTTTCTTGCTGTTTGTGACCTTCTCCTGGTTGCGACAATTCATTTGGTACCAAATTTGGCAGGAAAATGTCTGCAGTTGCTTCGAATGATTTTGTTTATTTCAACGGAAGCATCCTCAGTTTAAACCTGTTATTGTAGCTTGCAATTTACTCATCTTTAAGGAGAGAAAATGACATAGAAAATTTACGTTTCGAGTTCACTTTGGGCATTTGTATGTTGGTTGCAATTCGTCAAAACTGCAAGTGAACCTTGGTAAAGAGCACTCCCTGTCGCCGATTTTGGCTGCGAATATCTATGTCCTAAGAAAATGAGTTAGTCCAAAAATATGTTGGCTAACCGCACGCAATGTAGAGACTCCAAGTGTCAAATATCGAGAAGCCAGGTAATCAGATGCCCGCATTTCAGCTGGTTGAAGTGAAGACTTCTTTCAAAAGTGCGGCTGAGCTTCTACAGCGTTTCATGCTCAGTCTTTGCAGAATGAATGCTGAAAAGCCCAGAATTCATATTAAGTATTTTTCCGTTCAAAATTTTCAACCAGTCCAGACGCCAATATTTTGACGCACCAGATCGAGCGTCGATGTAGAGGTCTTCTTCGACCATAATTGCACTGACCTGACATGCCCTACAGAGATTGCACTCGGCTGCATGACCAACGAATCCCTCACTTCTCTTTCTCGTAACTATGGGACTGTTCGACCTTATGCAGCTCACCAATATCCATGCTGCCAAATCTTGAGGACCTTTTGGGTTTTCCGGATTGCGTAGATCACACAGATTCTATAATTCTCAAAATTGTGTGCCTAGCCGCAATGTAAAATATGTATTTATCATTTTCACGTCGAGTTGGACACGTTTCGAATTAAATTGGAATTAAACATCTTCCAATTTGAAACGAGCTTCTTACAGGTTAAAATACAAACACTTCAAGAAGGGTAGAATAGCTTTTTCTCCAAGAAAAATTTGGTATAACTTTCTTGAATTTTTTTGGTTCAGCTGCCCGAACGGGCGTAATAATTTTACCCAAGTTTTGTTTCTTTTGAAGAAATAATAAACTAACTTTTGCCTTAAAGCGCAACAAGGTAGCAGTCATTTAGTGCATCAAAGAGCAGATTGCGCCCTGCACTTGGAAAGCTCATCCCGAATTTTATGTGATTGATATTAGGGGGGACCAAAAGTAATGAGACTCTCTATGCCGTGTCCATATATCTCGTGACTGCAGTCTGGTTTCGTGCTTATCGTATTTGCATGTTTGTATGCTACCTGCTGAAGGCCACCTGAGAAGTTACCACTTCCGCCCTTTCCAGAAGCATGCCAAAACCGCAGTCGTCTCATGCCGAAAATCCAGCCTGACGAGTCGACCTGTGTCGCACAAATCTCTCCCGATTCTCAACCACGAGCAGCCTGGGCTCAATATTCACGCAAGATGAGAAGTACGTCTTCTACCTTGACCCTGCGAAGCAGCGAGTCTGGGTGAGGCCTGTTGACCCGTTATCGACCTTCGTTCGGCGAGATATTCACGGCGAGAAGCACCTTCAGAGCTTTTGGGTTTGCGCCCATGGACCGGTATACTAGAAGCTGTTTACCAAAAGCACGACGATAGACTCCAAGGCCATGGTAAACGAAATAGAAGAGATGGACCTACGACTCGAACTTATTCAGTCGCAGCGCGTCATGAAGGTCCTCTTCTTCGACAACGCCGCACCCCGTCGGGAACAAAGTGACCATGGATAAGCTTGCCCAGCTGGGCTATGCTCACATGCTTCACCCACCGTATTCGCCGGACATCTCTCCATGCGACTACCACCACTTCTTGGGCCTACGGACTTCATGGTCTGAAGGAACACAAGGGACCCAAGCAGACCTCGACAACATAACGAGCAGTGGATCAGCACCAGGCCTAAGCAGTTCTGGAGGGATGGGATTAGGAAGTTGGCTGATCGATGGCAGCAAGGTCACTGACCTTAATGGCATACATATTCCTCAGCATCGTTGATTTGTAATTGAGTTATAAAGAGATAAAGAATTTTTTTCATTTGTCATTACTTTTGCCCCCCTCCCTAACAGTGTGAACGCTGCTTACATGAAGGTGAGAATATATATCTTTCACAATTTTCTTTGGTATGTTGTTTAGAGGCGTAAAACTCTATGCATACAGCAATTTTGCTATCAATCGAATAAAAACAGCCAAAGTCTTGGACAATTACAT